>OX411787.1:14625433-15225433 GCA_948252455.1 Acleris cristana | reverse complement strand
TTGACGATATTTAAGCATAAACCGACCCACTATTCAAACCATAAAAATAAAATCCTACCCCTATCATCTCACCTCACCCTGTGTATAATGTCCGATACCCTATCTACCTGCGTATTATTGACTGCATAAGCATGCATGGCACCGTACGTGATTCCGGACTGGTAGATGTCACGTACTAAACCTCGTAGTTTGCCGTGCTTCGCAAAGGCACTGGTTACTAGCGCTCAATTTATTTTATGACTGTGAGAATATTCAAACATGTTTTTTTGTAATATTCACATTGACACAATTACTTGATGAAAGAAAAAAGTTTGTACTCGAAGTAAAGTCAAAGACTTAAATTTGGTACCCACCTTAGGTCAAAAATCAATCTGACACTCTGCAACAATAAGGTTGACTTTCCTAAAAGTTACAATAAATGATGATCTCTAATGACATTGATGACTTCAAGCATACTTTTCTTGAAAAGACCGTACATAGGCTCTATTCTACTCGGTAAAACCATATTGCTTTTCACGTGTTATTGTATTATCAACGTTACAATAGCTCTAATTTACTTGACAGTAAATGGCGGCCGAGTTAAAAACCATAGGACGAAATGTCAAAAACAAAATGGTTGTACCGTGGTGTAGAATAGAGCTCTTATACTATCAGCCCAGTTGGAACCCTGAGCCACAATAGAATGGTGTCACAGTGACATTATAAAATATTTTGTTTGATACTTCTTACGACTCAAATAATAACGTCACTGTGAGACAGTTCTATGGTGGGTCAGCGTTCCATTGGGCTGATAGTACAAGCATCAGTAATGAATACTTTTAGTATAAAATAGGGTCAAAAGTACCGAACATGTCTAATGCCTCTCATTATACAGATTTTTGAGCCATTGGGGCCAATTCAGCTCGTATACTCTTTTATATAAAGCCGTAAACCTAAATTTATGAACGCCAAACGCGATTCTAATTTAACAAAAATAGAGTTACACTTATCGATTCAAGTTTACAGATATTTAAAATTGGAAAACACGATCCAAATTAGCTATTGTTGGCTAAACGAATGTTTTCGCAATGTATTATAGTATATGCGGAGTAGGTAGTAGATATATTATTATGTTGTATCGTCCGTGTGTTATTCCTTTCTTGAAATCGACCTAAAACACAGTATAGATTTTTTGAATTTTTAAGTTTTATACTATGAATATTCAACATTCGTAAATCTAGCAAAACTAATTTCAAGCGGGCTCAGTAAATTAAAATGATTAAATAGTTGCTGAACTAAAACTCGTTTAGTAAATTTTCCTCCACGGTTTATTAAAAATTTAATTATGTCTTTCATTAAAGCTTCGGTTCTTATGTCTGAATTACGGCTGCATGCGAACACTTAAAAGTAAAATAGCAGTAGTTGGATATCCATAACGATGGAAGTTGAGCTCTAACTCGCGTAAATAAAGTCTATGTTAGAAAAAAATACTTATAGACTTACGTTTTTAAGGTTCATGACATGACTTATGGACATTAAATTTATATTATTATAATTTCAATAAGAATTCCTCATAAAGACAGGTTTTTTGTTGTTGATAATCCGTAAAAAATAATAATATGGAAAAATAATAATATATACATACCCATATACACACATACATATCTTCACGCCTGCAACCCAATGGCGTAGGCAGACACTATGGAACGCCAAGTAATACAAAATTCGATTAAGAATATAGATTTTAATTATCTGGTTTTACCGAACTAATCTGCAAGTTCATTTATTCGTCAAGCGAGAACCGGAGATGACAGTGGCTTGACGAGCGCATCGAGTGCTTATGACAATTTCTTACAAGCTTTTATTTAACTTGCACCGTTTGTATGTATGTAAGTTGTACGTCATTTGCAAATTAATTTTGAACAAGTTCCTTTAATTAATGGAATAGAATGGACTGGAATTTGGACCACATTATTGTAAAGCCAACAAACATGCAATATTATGTTATTAAAGAGCTGATCTGATGATGAAGTCGGAAGGTGCCGAGAGGATCTCCGCTATACTTAACGTAGCGACTCATTTGTTTGGTCTTGATAAGCAAATAATTAAGTGGCAGTGGGCGGGGCACATTGCTCGCAGGACTGATGGCCGATGGGGTCAGAAGGTTCTTGAGTGGCGTCCGCGGATCGGGAGACGAGCTGTAGGTAGGCCTCCATCAAGATGGAGTGACGACCTTGAAAAAATCGCGGGAACGCGGTGGATGCGAAAAGCACAAGACCGGTCTGAGTAGAGAGCCTTGGGGGAGGCCTATGTCCTATGATGAAGCAAATAATGACATTGGAAATTAAAATACAGTGGACAACAGAAGCTTGTCCCAAAAATGATTTTTTAGACAGAAACTTATTTATTACATAGGTACCTAGTTAAATTTGGTTTTTAATATACACACATTTTGTGTTTTTGCAGTCTATTAAAATGCGTTGGAAACTCCCAAACAAACCCTGATTAATTAAAACCATAATAAACCTTATTCATCAAACTAACCCGCGAACCTTCCCAAATCTTGTTACACCGCAAAGGGAAAATAACCCGGGGAGTAGACGCGTGAAAACTAGTTTGTTAAACAAGCAAATTAATTATCGTACCCTTTAACAATGTATTGCGAATAGTTTCGCAGATTCGCCGGCCGTAGTCGACCCGGCAGTTTGCGGGGTTCTCGTTTTAATTTGAAGATATTTTTAGGATATTCATATGTTTTGTTAAAAAAGATATTAATAAAAAAAATTGAAACTAGATCATGAGAGAGCAGTTTGTACCTATGTCTGAGTATTATAATATAATTTTAAAAGTTATATTTCTAAGAAAAATGTTTTGATGCGGCTGTTGTCTGCTCATGTTCGAATTAGATTTTTTTTTATTTGCCACTCCTACTCTTTTAAAAATTAATTCATGAAGGTCGTGTCAACATTACTAAACTTATTGTCTAACAACCAAACAAGCATACGAATCGGTGGATAATACTTCTAAACTCAATTGTAGGTTCTACGTTTTTAGGGTTCCGTAGCCAAATGGCAAAAAACGGAACCCTTATAGATTCGTCATGTCTGTCCGTCCGTCTGTCCGTCCGTATGTCACAGCCACTTTTTTCCGTAACTATAAGAGCTATACTATGGAAACTTTGTAAGTAGATGTATTCGGTGAACCGCATTAAGATTTTCATACAAAAATAGAAAAAAAACAATAAATTTTTGGGGTTCCCCATACTTAGAACTGAAACTCAATTATTATTTTTTCATCAAACCCATACGTGTGGGGTATCTATGGATAGGTCTTCAAAAATGATATTGAGGTTTCTAATATATTTTTTTTCTATACTGAATAGTTTGCGCGAGAGACGCTTCCAAAGTGGAAAAATGTGTGTCCCCCCCCCCCGTAACTTCTAAAATAAGGGAATGATAAATGTAAAAATAATATATGATGTACATTACCATGCAAACTTCCACCGAAAATTGGTTTGAACGAGATCTAGAAAGTAGTTTTTTTTTAATACGTCATAAATCGTAAACCGCAATTTACCTTTCACGGAACCCTTCATGGGCGAGTCCGACTCGCACTTGGCCGCTTTTTCTTCAATGTAATTGCGGCCAGATGTACTTAGACCCGATTTAGAGCTATATCTTAAAAACCATCCAAATATCAAGTTTTAAAATGTAATAAATCGATCGAGTTTCCTGAGAGCTACAAAGCAATAGACATGTACTCGTAGACAGGCGTCAAACTTTTAACACCTGGACTTTGGTCGAAATGAAACAATAAAATTCAAATAACTACTCCACAGGTTGAAATACCCTGAACCTCCGAACTTCCGTACACAATAGGTACAATGGTATTGTACCACTAGCAATAGCTTCAGCCGAACTAGAACCCACAAACTAAGATTGCACCACTAGACCATAACGGGTTCAAAATTGACGAGCGTAATCTCCTCCAGCGCGCGGGCTGACCGCAACTGATGGGCGCCTACAAATTGCGTTAAGACATTGTTTAGACGCTCGCGTTCTATGCGCTCCTGGTACCCACGACTAGGAATAAAAATTGATATTTGTGCTATTTTACCCTTAGTGCGAGAAGAGGGGTGATTTAAGAAAATATTTGAGTAGTTTTTAAATCAGTTGTTAATTTTATTGCCTTTCGAAAATACCTACTCAACTTTTATTGTTACAAGTACTTACTACGACAAAGGTAAGTTATGTTTGTTTGAATATCGTCGTCGAAATAAGCTTTAATTTAACATCACATTTCAATTTTCTTATTTTCAAAAAGTCCTTTTTCTGGTCTATTCCAATTTATTTAAATAAATGCACATCATTTTCATTTTTTCAAAACTTGAAAATAAAACATGAGTACCAACAAACTTGTCTTGCATATGGTCCTATATTTTTTATTATTGTTAAGCAAAATGAAAAAAAATACATTTTAATTAAGTAATGGCTACTTTTTTCTAACGTTATAAAAATTAATCAAAACCGAGTAACATGTTCATAGAATAACGATCGTTAGAATTTAAAACGGACTTATAGTACCTCCGAGCGTAACTCTGCCATTTGCGTCTGATCCTCATTCCAATGCAGAACAAAAACATTGCATCGAACGCATATTGCCTGAGTTTCCTTACAAGACGTTCACTTCACAGTGAACGAAAATACAGCAGCGCCTAATAGAGGCGGTAACAACAATATCCTCTTTGATCTGTACTTGTTGTTTTTAATATGGCCGCAATTACTTAAGAGGTATCAAAACGTTGACAATACGTTAGTAGGTCAAATACGATATAGTTTTTATAAAACCTAGAATCTCGGCCCTGGAACGGAGCTCAATCTCAACATCGGTAGAGCCCTATATTTTTTCTTGGTGGTGGTGTGGACCAACGAGTAATAAAGATTGCTAAGAACCTTACGCACAATACAGAATTAAAAAGATACGTCATAGATGGCGTTTATAATAGGTACTAACCCATACAAGTTATTGTTAATAAATTTATATATTATATTATGAAGTTATTACCTTTAAAAACGGTTGCACAATTTTATATTATTAAAAGACCATGAAGGCTTAAGACAACCAGTGAACGTTTTTAGCATGTAATGAAATAAAATCAGACTGACGTTTATAATGCATCACTACAAACAATATTATTCTTCAATTTAAAAATTTACTTTGGGTGTAACGATGTTAATAATGATTATAAATACAATACAAATACGTTTTATTAAACACCACAAAAATATCAAAGAAAAACAAAAACATGAAATCCTTATGCGGTGGACAACAAGCGTTACATTAATTAATTATTAACTATCTATTTTGTAATCATTTTTAAATTCATTTTTAGCCAGTGCCCGTAGCCTGATAAAAAGTTAGCAAATCAACCTTCTGTTTTTTTCTCCAGTACATATAAGTTGCGGATATTGAAAATATTTTGCAGATAATCCAAGCGCAGCGACTGTGGCGGGATGTTTGCAGCTCCCCCCCCCTCCCCTACAAAGTGTCTGCGTTCTTCGACGGAACAACTTTTTGTCAAGACGCAGGAGAATTTAAATAAAGTTTCTTTGTGTCTTATATGGTGTTTTATTTTTCTTGGTCAGATGAGTATCATACTCGTACCACTTTATTTGATGCTGCGTAGTAAAATTGTGTTAATGTTAGCAATATTTTAGTACTATAGCTTCGTTTGTTTGAAAACACTCTAGTATTAATAATGGTCTCATTTTTTATGATTGTTGTATGAGTATAGCTTAACAGAGTGAAGAAAAAATGCATCAATTCTGTACCTTCTTTCTTCGATGTCAGATTACAAAAAAAAAACAAATAATCAGTCATACAAATCAATTATGTTAACTAATGGTTTATACATTGTATACCTGCCTATTTTGTTAATTCAAACGTCATCATTAACCTCATCTCTATCATATGCATACAAATCACTTATTTCATACAATGCAATTATAATACGCTCGCGTGACACCAAAAATTATGCACCATTATTGTACGCTTCAATAATATTATGGAAATAAACAATTAATTATACCACATTATCCACATATGCCTCACCTACTCAATAACCGCATGACATTAGCACAGATTAATTTTGATTTGCTACTAAAGCTGCAGTATACACGGTTGTCAGTAGGAGCTTATTGAGTATTAATTTATACTGTGGCAGAGGAGGCGCGGGCAATCTGGATCGGTCATAACACAGTTTAATGTCATTAGGTGTAATTGATGCGCGCCATCTGTTGTCGCGCGAGGGTACTAACGGGATGAGATGTTTATCGGTGCTTGAGGGTGTAATTATGGTCTGTAGTACTATCTAGTATATAATATTTTTTTACTTCGTACTACTTGTGCTCTAAGCGGTAATAGTACTTGAAGGATATTTATCAGCATTTAAGATAAATAAGATTGTAATATTTATTAACAAAACATTAATATTCATCTATGGAAACACTAAGGTTTTCAATGTTTAGCATCGAATGAGTGATTTTTTTTAAAGAAAAGGAAAACGAAACGTAACAATTTTATTATTCACATCAACATAAATTTTAAGTAGAATCAACTGAAAATCGATTTTTATTTTGAGTAGCTTAGTTTTTATTTTAATTTAAATAAGTTTAGTTTTAACTTTTATTGTATTATATTAAATAAAATTATATTTAAAAAAAAAAGTAGAATCAACATAGCCTAGACAAGTTACATTCGACAAATGAAAACTAATGCAAAACTTTAAAAATACCAGAACTTACTTAAACATAACAGTTTTTTTTGTATTTCTCGTTATGAAACTTTTTTAGAATGTCATTTTATTTATTTTTATTATGTCATTGCTCCTGTAGTCCTGAAACCATAACGCCATCCATTAATATGATAAGTTCTAGATCATTCGTGTAGGTACCATCTATTATATTATGAATAACGCATTCACACCCGCCCAATAACAGAAACGATCAATAGAACCATCCAATAATCGACTGCAATCAAAACTCGAGACGTTTACTAGTGTCGGAGCATTCCAGTCGGCAATATCCAAAGGCCGTCAGCAAGGCATGCCGGGTATGCTAACTGATCTACCAATATCACCGGATACAAGCAACAACCACCCCTATCACTAGCTCTTAAAATTGCAATTCCTAGTCTAACATTCCCAGTTCAGATTCGCTAGTATAAATGAAGATTGAAACCGATTTTCAACCCTGAAGTTGAAACTTACAGTTGAATATTGCAGTTCATGGTTGGGTTGAAGGTGCTGGATGATTTTGAACTTTGATACAAGGTGTAAAAGGCGTGGTAGTTTGGTTCACCGGTTGATTGAGGTGGAACTAAGGTGTAATAATGCATCAGTGGTATAGCGAATACATTAGTGCATTGCATGCTCATTGTTTCTAATTGAATAAACGGAATAATTAAAATTGTATTCCGGATCAATGTTTTAAAAACTATAATTTAAGAGATTTTGAACTCAGTGGATTTGATTCCATCAAATATTTCGCAATGCAAGCTGTAAGTAAAAATATTTAAATATAAATAACAAAATCGCATATTCCTTTTTCTTCAACCATCTGCATCCACCATGGCATATCGTCATCATAATGGCAATCAATAAAATTGTATCTCTTTTTCAATTGACAGTAGGTACCTCTATTCAAATGACTTAGCCCAATTTTGTTTTTATCTTGCTTCAAGCAAGATGAGATTAAAAATATTGAAACTGACCTTACATCACCTTAAATAGACCAAAGTAAAAAGATAAAAGATAAAAAAAGATAAACCTAGATAGACCTTTAAATCTGTTCTAGAGGAAGATTTAGGTAGTTTAAGGAATTAAGGCACTTGCGTTCATGTCTTACTCAACCAATATAGAGAGCCCCAGTTAAAGGGAAAAAGCAATATGGTTTAAAAGCAGCGCCTCTATTCTAGGCGGTGTAAACGATATCGTAGTTTACCTGTTAAGGTATTGTTATGACGTCAGCCGTCATTACTGTCAAGAAAATAAGAGCTATCGAATCGTTGACAATACGATAACAGGACAAAAACGATATTGTTTTTACCGTGTTGAATAGAGGCGCAGGGGTGCTAATACTTTGACGCACAAAAAAAACAAATGAAAAATGTGGCTTGTACCGCTAGTTCCTTCTTTGTCAGATTAAAACCCAATACAATGTAGGTTTGAATTTGCTCGGTTTTATCGCCACTAGTAACTGGTAAAAAAAATCTAACAGAACCCACACTTCAGGCCAAAAAGGAAACAAATCATACGTTGCAATCGAACCGCAAAAGATTCAACGGTTATTTTTCAAAAATGGAATCTATTTGAAACCGTCAACAAAGTCGCTCTCCCGCGGGACGAGTAATTCAGTGCACTGGCGAGACGCTATTTTATACACCGTACGTTACACTGGCGGTGCTAAACGGGAATTTATACGTATTGGTACACTGGCGGACGTTTTAAAAGTATTTTTATGGTGACGCAGTAAAATCGAAGTTGTTAATGTTTCCGGTTAATTGATGGCTATGAGAAAAAGTTTAATTGTGAAACAATGTTTCGTCACAACTCATTACATTACTTCATTTATACAGATCCTCGAAACAGTTAATTGTTTTTTTTTTTGGTATTGAAAAAAAACATAATGGTGGTGAGAATAATCTAAGACCGATGGACATTGGCAATCTCAACACTTTTATTTTCATCGTTAATATTATTTGATTATGAAAAAAAAAACAAGTTACTTAGTCCGTTAATAACTAACGGACCAACGCTAATAACTCTGTTAACATTAACATATTTAAATCGTAAAAGTAAACTATCGCATTAAATATATTCCAACTATTTCCTCTTTTACTATTTATAATAACGTCGCATGACCGAACAAATGCTAGGAACGTCGTGAGTAAACGGTAACGTTCGCATTTAATTATTTTTTAATATTTACGATTTAATTTCCCGGCCCCTGTCTCTGCGGTCCCATAAATAATGTTTAGCCGGCGCTTATTAAATGTTACTGGAAATATTAAAAAATATAAGTTGTTGGTGACATTTTGTTGTTAACATAATAATATGTGATTTAGAGCTTTGTAGTTAAACAAGGAAACCTTTATATTATTATGCTCTATCGTTGCCCGCTTGTTTATTTTAAAACTGTTGTAATTTTTCAATTAACGAGGTTGTTTCTCCAAAAAAAAACTTTCAAGTTTGTTCATCGTTTGTCACTACCAGCCTAGAGATAAGATTGGGACTAAGACTAAACCTATTTGAGTGAGACTGTTGCATAATAGTTCTTTACTATTTTTATTATTTTAAGCTAAAACGAAATAGGATATTTTTAAAAATACCGCTTCTTTTATTAAAAACACCATCATCTTCATGATAATAATTTGGTATATTTTATTTTTCTAGAAGTTTTTGTCGTTAACATAGTTTATATGGATGACTGCATCAATTAGGATTATAATTTGCCAATCTTACACAGAGTGATGAATCCAGACCCGTCGGTCGGAATTTGGAAACTATAAAAGTTAAATAAAATAAATAAATATAAATGTCCAAATGCGGCGGTGACCATTACCCATCAGTTGGGCCGTCTACCTGGTTGCCCGTCGATGGCAAAATAAACAAAAAAGTTAGTGTAATCTCTTCAGCACAATTGGCGGGAGATTGCCCATAACTGAATTACGTGGAAATGTGGGAAGGAGGCCTTTGCCCAGCAGTGGGACATTACGGGCTTATAAAAAAAAAACTGTTGTAAGGAACCAACGCCTCTATTTTGGAAATAAACTATATTGACACATACAAAAAATAATTTATACGTCCTAACCGTGAATCAAACCAAGTAGTTTTATTCGAAAAACCACAGAATTAACATTATTTTATCGGAAATATTTTGTTTTAATTACGCTCGTTTTCCACTAAAATCAAAAAAAAATACCTAACATGACTCAACAAAACGCATTTAAAAAAACTTCATATCTCTACAAACGTCAGTTTCAAAGTGAAATATTCTTTGAAACTATCTAAATTATAAAAATGAGTGGAAAATACATTTTTCCCGCACCTCCCCCGCCGCGCGAGATGAGTAAGACGGCGATCATGGCTCGTAACAATAATGTTTATTCATAATTTATAGTCAGCTATAATGTGACTCACGGTGGCCACGAAACGAACGACTATATGTATAAAAATATTAGGAGATTAATGCAGATTTAAGGTAAAAGAACGTCGTATTTTTCAGCAGTGAAGTAAATATTAGTTATTGAAGTTAGTTATTTTACTTAGGTACTCGTATCTAGGCAATTTTGTCTCACTGCTGGGCAAAAGGCAATCTCAGGCCTATCCACAATTCCTTATCCAGTGACTCCTGAGCCCTGTTTACAGAACTTTCTTCTCCTGTGGCTTGGTTTCCACTGGGTGAAAATTTGGGACCAAAGCTCATTTGGCATGCGGCAGACATGACTAGCTTAATCCCATTTAAGTTTGGCTGCTACGGCGCTTACATCGGGAGATCTTTTATCGGCATTCATGCAATTAATTTTAAACAAGTTGTTTTATTTGTTAGTGTAATTAATAGTTTTCGGATAATAAGTTTCTTGATAACTTACTCGTGACGCAGTTATATGACACACTGTCTGTTTGTATTTCCTTTTTCCTATAAAGGAATTCAGTGGACATAATATATTATTTAAAGTGGTACTTATAAAAAAAATTGTGCAAAAGTGAAACGTTTCTTTATTAATAAAAAAAAACATATTGGCACAACTATTTCCTTGCAAATTTTTACACCTGTATTCACAAACGTCAATATGAGGTCTCACAGTGCTCACAAACGCACAGGGTGGTTCAAATCGTCTCATAAACAAAAAGTCGGTCAAAAAGGACCAATCACAAAGCTGTATTGAACGCAGTGCGTTTACTCAGTGAAGGATCCCTTAAGTATTGTTTGTGAATACGGGTGTTAGTCACAAGCTACATTAAGGTGGTTTTCGTGGCCCCGCATCACACGGCGCCACGCTGTTGACTCGAGAGACTGACGTCGCCCGCTCCACCTCCGCCGCCGCAGAATATACGCAGTTTTACTCGCAGGAGAGTGTGAAGGGTACTTTAAAACTATACGCTTTACTTTAGTGTTATGAGAAAACAATTGAAAAGGGGCAAAATTTTGATAATATTTTTTTCTACTGCTAAGCGATGTTTAGACTGACGATACAAATTGCAGAAGTCGATTGCTATTTTACTCTAACTTTCAAGTTACAAAAAAACAGCAAAATTGTGCTTCTTGCTCTAAAACTGAAGTTTAACTTCTTTAATTTTTATTGCTAGTTTATTTTATGCATTAGGTAAGTTACAGTTTAATAAGGTTTATTTTTTAACCGACTTCAAAAAAGGAGGAGTTTATACGTTCCACTGTAGATATTTTTATTATTTATTTATGTATGTTCACTGAATTGTTCGCCTCAATTGTGGAACAATTTCAAAAATATATTTTTTTGGTTTTATGCAGTATACTTCCGAAGTGGTCTTATTGTCACCAAATCTGAATCTGATGAGGGAATGAGTGAGAATCCTTTTAAGGCATATCTTCCAGATAACCCTTGTTGAAAAAAGAAAAATGGTAAAAGAAGTACCCTAATGACAAACAGACAGTCATGAAGAAAAACAACCAAAAAATACGTTTTATAATATTTCAATTATACTTTAAGCCACCATTTTACCCCAAATAAAATGTACCATCTTTAAGGAAACACTGCAAACGAATTAAACGCAAAATAGTAAATATTTAAATCAACACTATGACCGTGATTTCCTGAACCATTACAATAATTCCTAAACGGTTTAATAAACCATTCCCAACAACGTTACTAGAATAATCGTTTCGCACTAATTGTAGCTATCACGAGTTCACGTTACGTGCTACGGCGTAGCAACCCAATCAACTAGCCGTAGCCGGCTACGGCGAGCTACGACGTAGCACATATCCGATGGGTTTGTGGGAGGAATTGCATTAGATTTTCTAATTGGAAGTATTTGGTATGACAATTAAAAAGATCATATTAAGATCGAGCAAAAAACGTGGCCGTAAAAAAATCACATTGTTTTGAATAGAGATCGAACGGTCCCGTGTCCAGAGTTTTAGATTAGATTTTGTAATCGACTTATTAAATCAATGGAATAATTAACAGTTTTTTTTTATGTAAATGATTACATAAGTTTATAAGTAAATAAATTTATAAGAGAACATCTCACACAATGTCACTTAGTCCCAAACTAAGCTCTACCTATATTTCTTGTACTATGGGTACTAGTCAATTATATATTTTTTATGTAGGTAAATAAATACTTAAATAAATAGAAAACATCCAAGACTCAGAAACATTTACTAGTGCTCACAAATATTTGCCGGGAATCGAACCCGAGACCACTAGCTTCGTAGGCAGGGAAATCAGAAATCAGAAATAAGTCATAAATTTAGATAACACTATTTTAAAAATTATAAACGATCCTATTTAATACATACTTTCCTTTTAAATTTATAATTTTAAGATGTCACATCATCATTTACTAAGCATTTCTTGATGTTACGGAACTTAAGGTTCGCCTGGTAAGTAACTGTCTAATTTTCCGAGATAAAAAATGTGTCTTTGCCCGGGTCTCAAGCTAACTCCATACCACATTTCATCAAAATCAGCCTAGCGGTTTAGACTTAAAAGCGTAACAAACAGACGGACAGTGTTTGTCAGATTTTACTTTAATATTGTTTATTAAAATTGCTATGTATCATTGAAATAAAACAACTTAACATAAAAACTATGGCATTATTCACTATGACAGCTCCAACAAAGTAATTCTAAAGAGAACCAACATACCTTAATCAAAACACAATCAAAGCAAAACCATACGCAACCACCACATTTCATACAATCAACTTTCAACCTTATCCCTGAAGCATAAAGTCCTTTGCAATATCCCTTCACTCCAGCGCTAGCTATAAATATTCAACAACCACCTCTAAAACTATCACATACAGTCGACTTTCATTTAAACTATCTAACGGTGCTGAAAATTCCACTAAAGTAATAATGAATATTGATCTTTATTACCTTAGTTTAAGGTTGTTTTTGATTTTAGTGATATTTGTGAATGGCCAGTACTACGCAGTGCGGCGTCGCATTGCGAGCGTGCTCCACAGTGGTCACAACGAGCGAGAGATGTGGAAAAAATGCAATGACATTGTTTGGTGCACAGTGGTTTAGTTTGTATGCTACTATCTAACAGATAAAAATGCTTGGCCTAAAGTAAACACCAAATTAAACACCTAAATATCTTCATAATAACTGAATCATACAAATATGTAAAACATTGTATATTGTCTAGGGGACACGGTTTCTGTAGGAGAATGTATCGAAACTTTTTATGTGTTGTTTTGCACCGTCATAGGCAAGTATAATTTTTATTTATTTTTTATATTTACTACTTATGAGTTCTTGTAGAAATTTTGAGTTTTGACACATTTTCCTGCTCAACTACGCATGTTATATTTATTCATATTTTTGTGTAACATTCATTGTTTTATATAATGCTAGGTTAAGTTTTTTTTTTCGTTGTATAATATCATTTATCATAAGCAATATTTAAAAAACGACTGACTGTTGAGTTTCTTGCGGCGTTTCTTCTCAGCAGTGGTCTCTTGCGAAGCGCTGGTAGATTTTTGACGTGTAAAAGTGCCCGTGCGGCCTACTTACTGAATAAACATCTTTTATCTTTTTTTTTCTTTACTATATAGCGATTTCAGATTAGCGATATGGGGGATAGGGAAAAGTTAAAAAGTTGGCGGAAGGTTAGCGTGTTTATCAAAAAATAGAATGTTTTAACATATAAATTAATTTAAGTCGTTGATTGATTATACAGATTTCAAATGTAAATGTCATTTAATGCGACGTCTTATAGAAAAGACCTTGGGAATAATGCAGTAAAGGACATTTAATATATTTTTTATTCCACCTGCCTACTCTTTGCCCACTTTTTGTTTTACATAAACGTTGAATGGAATTGAATGCTTTTAGTTTAGTCCACCTTATTAACATTTCTTTTGTACAACTTAGTACTTTATAAACAAAATAATGATACAAATTTGACTTTAATTTTCTTACTAGATATTATTAAAAACATCCGGTTTGGGAGGATATTTTTGTTTTATATTTAGCTCTTGGACAGACTACAACTATTAAAACATCGAAATTCTTGGTAATAAAATTGTTGCATATTACAATCAATTAACTGTTATTTTAAAACGTTTTAATGCTTAATATAATCTACAATACAGTCACCAGCAATAATATGTTATCCAACATTGGGCGCAAAAATATCTGACACGTCTTTATTACTAGAAGTATAAGAGCGTGTCAAATATTTTTGCGCCCAATGTAGGACAATATATTATTGCTGGTGACTATACTAACCTCATGCAAATTTCACGGAACGAAAGCACACATAGCAAACATTTACTTTTCCAATAACCCCCACAATTTGAACATACTTGCACTTAAAAATGCTCCATTGCACATTGGTTCCACCAACGCAATTGTCCGACAAAAAGTCGCGAAGACGAATAGCGCCGGTATGTTGGTAGAAATGCAAAGATCTAAATGTTTTAGTGTTGTCGGAATGCCGGACATTTTTGTCGCGTCGCGTCGGATTTAACGAGCACGTTAGAAATGTAGTTGTAACGATATTTATTTTTAGTGGTGCTGGGAATTCTTGCCTTTTTACTTTGTTTATGGTGATAGTTGAAGTTACTCTATAGCTATTTATGTTACTCGTTTTATTATTTTGTTATTGCTAGAATGTGTCTTTCACGTATGTGTGTTGTGACCCTGCCTACGATGCTAGCGGTCCCGGGTTCAAGTCCTGGTACAGGCAAATAATTTTGTGTGATGAGCGTGAGTATTCGTTTTAAGTGTTGAATTTTTAAATGTTTGTTTCTCTATTTAAGTATTTTATCGTTGTCTAGTATAGCTATAGTGCCCGGCCGTTGGGAAGTCAATCCTGACAGCTGTCATCGCAGTACAATTTATAACCTCAAACCCAAGAATAGGTTATAAATTGTACTGCGATGACAGCTGTCAGGATTGACTTCCTAACGGCCGGGCACTATAGTTCGTAGAGAGCTTAGTTTGGGGCTCAATTTGTATGGATTCGTCCCCTGATATTTATTCTAATTTTTTTTCCAGCTCACCTTATTTATATCCTGTCTGGTGACTAGTATTCGATTTCCCTTATTGCTTCCGGTAGGGGGTTGATGGTTGTTGTAGGGGGTAGTGTACCCCTAGAGTAGTCAAGGAATATTCTCTCATAATTTCAAGTCCCTGCGTTCAGTGGTTTAGACTGTGCGCTGTCTATCAGTCAGTCAGTTAATCACTCAGTCTTGAATACTGATAAATTTGGATAACATTTCTAAAGAAATATGGTTATACAGAGTAGAACAGAGCTTTACCGCTCTACGAATATTGAAAATATACATATTGCCCTCGTCGTCATAACCTTCAAAACATCAAACGAAACTAATTCAATTTGAAAAAATTACCTCCCACCCAACTATGAAAAAGCCATCGCAGCTTTAAAGGCTCCCGACTGAAAAGTCCTCTCGAAATCAACATTTTCCAAGACCCAGTTTATTAAAGTAATGACTAGCAAACGCGGGACCTTCAAAGAAAACACCTTTTTCTTCGCAACAAAGTATCAAGGAGTTTCGGAGCGGACTCGACTGATATTTTTATTTGCCGCGTTTGTCACGTTAGCCCGAGTTCTAAATGTTTGCAAGTTTATTATTTCCCAGCGTCTGTCGCTGAAGTTTTTAAGGTATTTTTCTTTGCAAAAGTGCTCTGCGCTGTTTGTGATGTTACTTAGTCTTTTTTTTTCATGATAATATTAGCTTCTGCATGCGCCTTCGCGTAGATTCCAACTATCGTTAATTCCTCAAAAACTTTCAAAACCGGTATGACAAAATAATAGCTTATGTATTAATCTAGGCTATAAGCTACTTCCATTACAAATATTATTTAAATATGTCCAGCTGTTGCAGCGTGAAAGAGGAACAAACGAACACACAAATGTACAAAACTGTTATTTACAACGATTATTTTGTAAACTATGTTTTGTTTTCAATCTATCCTTACAATCCTACACCGAGTAATATTATAAATGCGAAAATGTATGCCGACGAAAATATGTAATACTAGAGGACGCCCGCGACTTCGTACGCGTAGAATTAGTTTCCCGCTACTCCCCCCATTTCTTCCCGTTGGGGGTCGATTTTCGGATAATCCTTTCTTAGTGCTCATTGACATCATGAAAGGAAACCCTGTACCAAATTTCAAGTTTCTATCTACAGTAGTTTCGGCAGTGCATTGATATAATTATAAGTCAGTCCGTTTTGCCTTTTATATAATATAGATAATATTATTATAGGTATTTTGACTGACACGATTATGTTTTTGATCATGACTTATAAGCAGCTAACCAAGGGTCTAATTACACTCGGGCTAAACCTAATTGCCGGTGCACACTGGAACCCTCCCATACATTGCAGTGCTCAAAACTAACTAAGTAAGTAAGTAAAATTAAGCAAAAACAGTACTATGCTACATTCTTACTGTGAAGAAGTGCATATAATTATTTTTAAAAAATAACAAATAAAACATACCTATTTTTATTTTTACTTTTCTATTGTATATCTTTTTTCCATTTTCTAAATAAAGGACAACATCTTTTACTTTAGAATAAACAATCATAATAACGACTACTTTTGTAGCTACATGCACTAAAAATAATCAAAAGATGTTGTCCATTATCGGAAATAAGATCATTTTTATTCAATTACAATACAAGTTACTATTGACGTGACCTAGAATTTGAACATAATGTGACTACGTAATGACCACTGATAATGAAGGTATTTCTCTGCAATGAGGTCCACTATTTCCTTGTTTGCATATGATTTAAGTTAAGTACAAAATACCCACAATTTCAAAATTGAGTTTTGAGCACTGCGATGTATGGGCGGGTTCCAGTGTGCGGTGGTGGACCTTGTGCAGGGTCCGTTCGGATCGCTACCACCATCTTATCCATTAATGTCCCGCCAAACAACAGTGTTCGCATTGTTGTGTTCCGGTTTGGGGATACGACAGCCGGTGTAATGACTAGCATAGAGGCATTCCATCTTAGTCCTCAGGGTCGGCAACGCATTTGCAGTCTTAGGATTGCAGTCTTGTGAATGCGAATGTCTATGGGTCATAGTTTCCACTTACCATCAGGGGCTCTATTCAAGACGGTAAAAACAATATTGTTTTTGATCTGTTATCGTATTGTCACAGTTTTGATAGCTCCTATTTACTTGACAGTAATGGCAGCTGACGTCATAACTATACCATAACAGGTCAACTGCGATATGGTTTTTAACGTCTTGAATAGAGGCCCAGGTGGCCTGTGTGCTCGTTTGTCTTCTCTATGTCATTTTTTTTAATATATAAGTATATAGTTGACTAAACAATAGCATGTTAAAGGCAATAAGGGTTTGCCCGAATAGTATAGAGCCCCAGAAACTGAGTTTATATATTTAATATTTAAAAGCCCTATAATCAACAAACTACTACAGAGTCATAAAATATTCCAATAACACAATAATAGACCAGATTTAAGGACCAAACGTATTATTAAGTAAGCAAGAGCCCTTATTATTATATGAATTATTGATACATTGAAAGAAAGTAGTCTTACAAAATATACTTCTATTATAAAATTTGACTAGTCAACCGATTATGACCTTAGTAGTTAAAGTGATAGAGTTTAAAACTTTTTCATGTAGGAGTAGTCATAGTAACTGTGTATACAGGTTGATGTGTAATTCGAGGTAATTTTATAATTTGATCGAAGTAAATGTTGGAGTAAGCGATGGCGTATTCTGATGTCGTGTCAGTAATATGTTAGCGCTGAATTATAAGAGTTACGGCATTATAGAAACTCAGTGAACTAGAACTCCATTATGTTACGTATAATCTTGGTAAGTTTAGTTTATTTTGAGAATGAGTATTACGGAATTCTGGAAATATAAATAAGATTATTTTAACTGTTTATCTGCTGAAACGTTTACGAGATATCTTGCTTTTCACAAATGCCAACAGCTTTTAAACTCTAAATTGGCATTTATAAAGTTTAATACGATTTTTGATCACATGAAATAAGCTTTTATGATATGATTTCCTTAGACTATTTAGAGTTTATCACTTTAGAGTATTTCTCTATTAAAAGTTATCTAGTAGAACCTGATAGGTACATAACATGAAATTTTTTTGTGATGTTCTATGAAGAGTGCTTTTTATTGTAATTACTCATAAAGTAATCAAAATCGTTGCTCTCAGTTGTGGTACTTTGACATAATTATCTTACTTTATGGATTTTTTTTGACAGTATATCACTTTACTAACAGAACACGTTGTGCTTCTATTGATCAAAGGACCATAAAGAAAAGGAAAGACAGGTACTAACTATGTCGTACTCCCTAACATCATTACAATTCCACACAAAAACAAGTATTTTTTTATATCTGTTTCTCGAATGTATGTACCATTTGTTATATTCTATTATTTTGTAAATTTGTCTATCTTCTTGCATTGTCCTTCCTTAAATACTCCAAGGTTCACTGGAAAAGATCCCATATGGGATAAGTTAGCCTATTTAGTTTTTTTAAATTGATGCAAACATGTCTTGCAATTGTTTATGTGCAATAAAGAGTTTACATAAATAAATACAATTGAATACTTATAACAGCCATATTTCTTTTCCTCATTCAAAATAATATAATAATGATCTTCCGTAATTTAACCAACATAATGCAGAATACGGCGCAAGCACCTGCCGGTTCACACCGTTGTATATTCAAATTAGGCGCAATTATAATTCTGTCCTTTTCCCCCTCGTTTAAAAACGCCAAGGTGTTGCCAATTGTCTGAAATGCTAATTTAATTGTTTACGCTAACCCTTTTTAAGTAAGATTGCAAACTTCTTGTCGCTAATGATAATGTCCTCGGTAATGGAGGAGAAACGCGGAAAGTTTCGGGAAAGGAAATGAGGTTTGGCTTATTAAGACGAATGTTTTCGTTGCGATAGATGCTGGTTAATTAGTTATAGGGTGAATATTTTTGTCAGGTGTTTTTATAAACAACAAATTTAATACCTAATTATTTTTTACACCCTGTTGATACGTTATTTGTTGTAATGACTATTGACCTATAGTTTAATTTAAAAAAAATAATGATTAAACATTCAAAGTACCATCCATTCTAATAATATAGAAAAATATACTATTCTGTGTGTCTGTGAGTCTGTCTGCAGCGTAGTACTAGCTCTCAAACTAATGTGCCTACCAATTGGACGCGGGTAGTTTAAAACAAACTAATCAAATCATAATGGTTCTTAGTTAAGAGATATCCACTGTCAAATTCTCTCTTATCTCTATACACACAGTTCTTTATAACACTAATTTGAACAAAAAAACCGATTATAAATAAACTGAGAAAGAATTTAAAGTAGGGTTATATCAGGATCGGTGTTAACACTGTTACCGCCGCGCGGTTGCCAACGCGATACCGCGGTGCCAACTTGCGGCGCTCGGCGCTCTTCAACCGGCCGAATGCTGTCTGAATTAACTGTGTTTTAAATACATAGTGATACAGGATGCTCTGTGTTTATTTTGCAATTGTATTAACATTGAATAAGCGTAATGTTTTTTTTACTCTAAGTTGAACTAGGTTATAGTTGCGATTGGTTTAAAAGTTTAAAAGAAAACAATTTTTATAAGTTATTATGTTAAATACACATGCAGCAAAAAACATCAACATGAGCATGATAGTATTGTATAGAATTGTCAGTATTAAATCTAGTTTTAAGACTAAACTATTTTTTTTCTGTGCATGTCACCCTTAATAAGCTTCACGATATGCATGTATCGGTTTAACATGAATGTTAGATTATTAAAATTACCAATAAAAAAAAAATATTTTAAAGATAAATTACTTCATACATCAAATAGGAGAAAAAGAAACAAACGCATAAAACCATAGACCTGTGATATTTTTCCAGATCTTACTTTGATGAAAACATAAGTAATAATTCAATCTTGCATTAAAAAAATAATATCACTAGGTACTTGATTATTTAAAACGGCTCAGTTACACCACATCCTGTTAATTCAAAACGACTAACGCTTTCACCTTTTCATGTCTCAAACGTCACAATAGCCACCACTAGCCACGCAAGCAACCTGAGACGTCAGTTGGTTGTATTTGTACACGGATTAGCCGGCGTTTAGCTAATTGCTGGCTAAACGGGCATTGTTTAACTAATGGGACGTCGTGTTATGATTTAGTTTAGCGTATGTTTCACTTGGTAAAATGGGTACAGTCGGAATAAAAAATGTTTGCAAGCGGTAAAGTTGCTGTATTTAACAGGCGTTATTTTGTCCTCAATCAATTACTTTAACAATGATGATCAATTATGGATGACCGTCCTGTATATCAATCAGCTGCGTTTTTTTTAAATTTTTGGGCTTATGTTGCTTATTCCAAAATCATTCTTAACTATATTTTCCTAAAATAATACAAAAATATGATGATATTATTGGCAGTTGTAGCCGTACTTTTAAAGTTTGTCTTGTTTCCACTAATTGTTTGTAAATCATTTAATTTTCCTGAATCACATTACGCGTATTCTGTGGAACAGTCAACCAAATTGATTTAGCTAGCCCACTCCAAAACTATGTCAAAATAACGCAATAAGTGCAATCGTGTCAATGTTCTCGCAGTTTCCTTTAATACATCACTTTAAAATAGTTCATAGTTCTCCAGGAATAATTCTGTTAACTGTACATTGAACATTCCGAAAATTAATCTAACCTATTCAACAATTCACAAAGTCCACACAAATTTCAACTACACCATATGGTGGGCGCAACTGAACTACAGAGTAAACAAACAGAAGGCGCACTGTACGACGGTTGATACGGGTCGCCATTTGTGTCGCTGTGGGATTTGTATTGATTGAAATCGCTGTTTGGCTATTGTTTGTATTTGTTTATTGATATTTTGTTTCACACATAGCTATATGTTAATTTAAGGAGTATAGTAGCAAAAATTTTGATACACAGGACGAATATTTTAGAGAGAAGGGGGGGTACTTATTTTAGCCTATATTGTTGCTTCATCGTGTTTAAAATTAAATTAGTAGAAGCCTATTTATGCTTGATTTAAAGACAACCAAATGATATCTCTCGTAAAATACAGAAAAAGGAAGCGAATTAAACTCTTTAGTAGTTTGCGTCAAGCATCTTGACGTACTTGACTTTGTTATTCACTTGGCTGTAAGCTACGTTAATGTCAAAATTACAATTACAACATAAAAGCAAGATGGGGTAAAATAGATGAAACCAGTCTATCAAAATGCAAGGTTTAATAAAATAAGGCATATTTGGTAGATGGCATTTTGTATGTACGTATAATAATATTTGAGTAACCTTTTAAATATACATTAATATAATGACGCTAATTGTATCTAATAAATAAATATCAGAGTAGAATCTCACACAAATTGACCTAGTCATAAACTAAGCTCTACGCTTATACTATGGGTAGCTACTAGACAAGTATAAACTTACTTGTATAAAGAAATACATACTCAAATACATAGAAAACCTATAGGTACAAATACTCACGCTCATAACACAAATATCATCCCTTACCACGAATTGAACTAAGGCAAAATACCACCTCGCTTGTCGAAATCGGCCCATCCGTACAGCATCTACGTAAAAACAAAGAATGATCCATACATGCAAACATATCCAAACACTATCATTGATAGTCAGGTAAATAGGGCAAAGCGAATGCATGAAAAAGCCAATCGTCCATTATTTCTTGACCGTAAAACCCCTCAAACACAATAAGCTCGTGAGTGTGAACTGAATGGAGCCGCTCGTCCGCCGCCTGGCGACTATTCAGAAATCTAAACCATCGTGGCTTTGCCGATGCGAGCAGTCGG
The DNA here is from genome assembly GCA_948252455.1 of Acleris cristana. NCBI lineage: Eukaryota > Metazoa > Arthropoda > Insecta > Lepidoptera > Tortricidae > Acleris > Acleris cristana. Next base: position 15,203,319 of record OX411787.1, on the reverse strand, counting down.
GTCTAGAGCTACCGCACGACTCCATTTTTAAATAATAAATACATAAAATTATATGAAGGGATAGTCCTAAATCTAAGCTTGTGTGGGTATTAAACAATGATAAACATAGGAACTTATAAAGAGAAATACATAATTAAATATATAAAAATCATCTAAGGCTAAAGAAAATAAAGTAGCACTACTAAGACAAATATTTGCCCGCATTAGAAATCGAATACGAGACCGCTTGTAGGCAGTCATCTAAATGTTCATTAAAGAACTTGGGCGTCTATTCATCACGGTAAAAACAATATCGTTTTTGATCTGTTATCGTATTGTCACGTATTGTCACCGTTTTGACAGTAATGGCGTCTGACGTCACAACAATATACTGTAACAGGTCAACTACGATATCGTTTTTACTGTCGGGAATAGAGGCGCTGGTCACAAAAACCCAACGATTCATTTTTACGTACTATCAGTCCAATGGAGCACAATGTCACAGTGACGTTATGATTCAAGTCGTAAGAAGTGTCAAACAAATTGTTTTATAGTGTCACTGTAATACAGTTTTATGGTGGGTCAGGGTTCCATTGGGCTGATGTACCTTATTTATTTCTCGAAACTTGACGCTATCTAATTGACAGATCTCGGTCACCGTAGATCTATCTCTACAGTTAAAGTTGTTGACCGTTTGAACTGCTAATCTCTGAAAGGTTTCTGGATGGCTTTACCCTGGCGTGCAGTCGGCGTGGACCCCGTAATGAGCGGGCGCGGCGCTGCCCGCTGACGGCAATGGACACTAACGCTGAGTTACGCTCCGTGTTTGCCAAGGGATCTGCGCGGGCACCATTTACAACCAGATGAAGGTATGAAGCCTAGATTGCATAAGCGTTTCGTAAGCGTTAACGCATGGTGGACAAACAAGAAGGGATAGGACGTTTACAAATGAGATATAGCAGCGTTTATGAGTATGTCGTAGAAATGGCACAGAGGCGAAAGTGTACCTATTTATTTAACATTTGATGTAGTGTGTGGTGACTGTCATTAAATATTTATTAAGCGGACGTTTTTTATTTAAGAAATAAGTAACATACTCATTATTATTTTGAATTATTGTATCAGGCTAGAAATTTTGTTTTATTTTATTTGTACGCAATCTTGAAATTGGAATTAGTTTTTTTTCATATTATTCTAAAACATTAATTGCAGTGTTTTTATCGTAACTATTACATCACAAAATGGTTACAATGCTATTGCATTTACAAATGTAGTTATTATATTCTAATCTATAAAATGATATAATATTAAATATTACACAAACATAAAAATAGAAATCCTTAAAAAAATAAAGAGTATATACACGTCAAGAATTATTTCATTATACCCCCTCGCCTAACGACAAAAACCTCTCAGCTCAACAAATTCTTTTAAAGGGTCTCGAAGGAAGAATGTTCGAAATAATCCAGTGTACGTAAAGGAGATAAATTGGAGCGAGAAGACGAATCTCGTGTCGACGCGGAATTATTTGCGTGCGATGCGCGAATTATGTAGTATATACGGGGAAGTAAGATAAAACAGATAAAAAAATTGGACATAAATATTTTTAATTTGCTGTTGGGAGTGGTTACAAATTTGTTTAAATACAATTTAGTCATTTTAACCACTTTTTATAAATGCTTCTTGACCAATAACAAATGTCTTAATCGCCACAGTCTTAACAAAGCTAAATATTTAGCACCACGAGCCTATCTACACCGCTATTACCACCTCTAGGGTACGGTCACGAGCGTTAATTTGGGACCCATTTCAAGAAAAATATGCTTGAAGTCGTCAATGTCATTAGAGATGTCAAGTCATTTGTAAATTTTAGGAAACTCAACCTTATTGTTGTAGAATGTCAGATTGACTTTGGACCTAAGGTGGGTACCAAATTAAATCTCGTGACTGTACCTAAGAAATATTTCCTTCAAATTTTAATACCCTAGGTCCGGAGGTGCAGGCTGTGCGTATGTCAGCCAGGGACTTACATTAGTCACGGATGAGTTCAAAATATTGAGTTTCATTTATTTTCAGAACCCTTCCTTAGTGCACCTCCAGATTACAATAATCACCAAATTAAATATGGACGTCAAAGCTTGAAATTATCGCTCTTATTCTCTTGAAAACAGAATCGTGTATACAGTGTGTGGCCTAGAATAGGGGATAATATTGAAAACGGAGACTCTCTAGAGTATCAGTATTTTTTCTGAAAATATCCCAGTTAACCAAAACCCATACATTACACACAATAAGAATTTAAAGTTACGATTCATAATCAGTGTGTTATTGCAAAACGATATCAATGTCGTGTTACAGGGGCATTGTCAAAGAGTTGAGCGGAACTATTGTATTGTTTGCATTACATTGAATTTACGATGAAGTTTGTTAGAAAAAACAAAAAATAAAATTTGATTTTAATTATTTGGGACCATAATGATTCAATTACTAGTGATCTATAGAGCCACCGTTTTCAATATTATCCCCTATTCTAGGCCACACACTGTAGATACATTTGAGCTCCTTGACTGTCTTTCTGCTGCTGACTGTGACGATCTAGGCTGTAAGTAGGAAGTAAGTTAGTGAGTAAGTCCCGAAAGAGTTTAATATGACATGTATAGATAATAGATAATAATATACCTACCTTACCTGTACCTTTGAAGTTTGCACTAAACTTTTTTGCTACTCAGTTTCTATATGTCAAATCCTTTAATTGGTTTTTTGTTTCCTATTCTTGTTTCATAATTATGTTGTATTTGTAACTGTTGGATTTCCTAGCAATAAATAAATAAATAAATATCCGGCTTCATCTGCATCCTCCCTATACTGCAACGACATAATCCTGAGGCGATGGCCTACAAGTCATAAGCAGGGAATGATTATGACCCGCGTCGAGGCAGCACATGCTGCTCACGACGCGCCAGGCCGGAGCTCGCCTTGCAGGGGTTAAACCACGTATTTAATATGTTACAGGAAATTGATATGTTAATGAAAGTTTTGTTAATTAACAAAATATGATTGTTGGGATTGGTGGACTTTTTTTATGGCAAGGAGAGACCCATAGAATTTGAAACCCATAAACCAAGACTACGATGTAAAGATTGCAATCCTAAGATTTCAAATACGTTGACAACCCTGAGAACTAAGATGTAAGGCCTCTATGCTGGTTATTTCAACGGTTGTCTTATCCCCATACCTGAACACAACGGTGGGAACACTGCTGCTTGGCGGTTGGTTAATGGATAAGATGGTGATAGCGATCCGGCCGGACCCTGCACAAGCTAATACCACCACTACAAGGTACTTATACTTATAACCACTCACCAGTTTAACGGATATAATCACGTGCAGGATTTCAGTCAGAGAGAGAGCCATGGTATTCTGAACTTGCGAGAACTAAGGCGCTGGTCCCACCGCCGGCGAGTAAGCTATGAACTATCGGCTATTTTCTTGTCCAAGAAACGAACAAAACGCTTACTCGCCGGCGGTGGGACCAGTGCCTTAAGGACGACGTTTCAATTCGACGTTAACTATTACCTGGCGAGTTTAAGTTGTCCTGTCAGAGGGTAGAAACAAAATTTTAGATCCTGCATTCTCAATTAGTCAACTTAAAACGAGTTCGTATGAGCTCGGCTAATTTAAAAAAAAATTACACCTTATAACAGATTAATTTATTTGAACCAAAATACCTTTCAGCTATTTTAAAAAGATGCGAAAATATCATGAGAGCAAGGCACAGCTGCTAAGAAAAAACAGCCACATCGAATTGAATTTTCCTTCCCGAAAATTCCCCTTTTTTCATAAGGGGAGTAGGCAATGATGGCGCGATGCCAGACTGATAAATTAAGGCCATCCTTACCGTAAATTAGCTTTCTGTTCATATTTTTTTACCTGAAACAAAAAATACATAATTAATTAAGTTTCTTGACGTTAATTGAATTCGGCGACGGTATAGGTAAGGAGGTCAGGTCTCAGTAATACTAGGTTAAGTTTTGTTAAGATCTATTTTACTAAGGCTAATGATAAAGAAACCAGTTTTTACCGGTTTTTAAATAATTTACGAGTTCTCGATATTTTGAGCATATTATTATTGAGATTACTTAACAATTTGAAGATTTGTACAATTTTATTTAGTTTTAGGGTTATTTTATCGTAATATGAAAAATCTGTAATTAAACATTTTTGAAAGAACAGAATTAAGAGAGAAAAAAAACGTGTGCGTCTCGGGACGCCTGACAGAAGTGATAACTTAATCTAATCCAAGTTGAACTATACCGCCGCCCCCCACCCCGCCCCGCCTCGCCTCGCTCCCGTATGCGTGAGAGAAAGGGAAGCCAGACAGACTGGCACAGTAACGCGTTACGTAACGAAGCGCTTTATCCTCCCATAAGAAGTTATCACTTCAAAAACAGAATTAAAAATTAGTGGGGCTAGTCTAGACACAAAAGTTCCGCAAAAGTTAAAGTCCGTAAAAATTTTAAAATTTTAGGAATGCTAGAGCCCTTTTATGTTTTAATCATGTATTCGTATTAAAGATAAACTTTTAACCTACTTAAAGGTGTCACAAAACGTTAAAAGCTTCTAACAAACCTTAATCTTATTACATTTCATATTTAAGAGCTTACAAAAAAGCTTTCCCTTCGCGTCTACAACTCAGGAAGTTGTTATAAAATTACAATGAGAAAAACAAAACGCCCTACAAATTGCATCCCTAACTAAACATAAACAACGCCAGTGTAACAAAAGTATAAACCAGCAAAAATGAGAGCAAACTCCTTATCAAAGTTAGTTTAAAATGCAGTTTTTGTGCTCGCCAGTGTAACGCATCGTACGTTATGGCGCGTGAAACGAGCTAGTGGAAAACTTTCAGGGTACACTTCGGGACAATAGAAAAGATTCATCGTTGTAGAATAAAACTAGGGTTCCTCTATGGATCAAGTGACGCAATAAAATGTCAAGTAATCTGTAATTTTCTACTGTGACAGTAACACTAATAACTACACGTGCATTACCATCATAACATTTTTGCTTATGATTAGGCACAAACTGATTGTTTTTGACCAAATCTTAAACGTATTTTTAAGAATATTTATTATTTTATTTTCGTGACATTTCTGATTAACGAAATGAATTAAATACGATCACATGAAGTTATATACATTCATGCTTTATTATTTAATTTTGTTCTGACTTCTAATGTATAGAGCAATAAATCACAAATTCTAACCATCAAAACGCCAAACGGCACCGCTACACTATAAAGGGTTATAACAATTTGTTTAGACTTTTAGATCGTCTAACTTTATGTCCGCTTACTTGTGTTAATCTATGATTAGTTTTAGTGGCAATTTCATTACAAAAAGACAAATCGTACAAATGTATCTTTAACAGTTTATTTCTATTGTTTTTTTATTACACAAATGAAATTGTCCGCCAGTATACGCCCCGCGCTCGCTGTACTTGATGCATTGTTATTGTTGTTGGAAATGGCAGTAGATGTATGGTAATAATATACATTTAAATTTAAAAGAATTCCCAACATATTTATCATGGCGACGATTTTCTGGAGCTCAAAATAAATGAATTTATTAGGGCTACATGGTTATTATATTTTTATTTTCTTTTAATATAGGTACAAGATATCAACAAGGGAGGTAAGAGGTGGGAACAAGTTAGTGAGGTTAGGTTATTGTGCAGGGTACGTCGGTATTGCTACCAGCATCGTACACCACTACTATGCAGCCAAAAAGCAATAGCATTGTTTTGTTCCGGTGTGGGTAGTCGGTGAAGGGACTAGCATATAGGCAATCTTACATTAAACTGACATAGAATCAAAGAAAACTCTAGGCTTTTTTTATTAATAATATGATAAAAAAATAAATTAGAAAAAGACAAGTATTCGCGCTCATTTATTAATTCGTTAAGAGCTACACTTTTGTCGTTGGAGTAATTATCACTTTTTTCTTCTCTGCCCTTTCACCTGTGGAAACGACACGGCGTTGATGTACTGTCTTATTCTTTAGTCAGAAAGTAGTTGAACGTAGATATTACTCTACCTCTTCATGCGCATTATCATCATCATAACTTCCACTACGTTTTGGACATAATACCGATGATGGCCGATGGGGTCAGAAGGTTCTTGAGTGGCGTCTGCGGATCGTGAGACGAGCTGTAGGTAGGCTTCCAACAAGATGGAGTGACGACCTTGTAAAAATCGCGGGAAATCGGTCTATGCGAAAAGCACAAGACCGGTCTGAGTGGAGAGCCTTGGGGAGGCATAATGTCCAGCAGCAGTGGACGTCTTTCGGCTGACATGATGATGATGATGATGATTGGACACAAGCCTCCCTCAAGGTTTTCCCCAAGGGCCCAAGTTTTATCACATGGAATATATCCTTCTCTTTTCCTTTAAACTACCTACCACCAGACAACAGCTTTCGCATTGTTGTGTTCCGGTATGGAAATAAGACTACCGTTGAAATTACTAGCATATAGGTAATTCTATCTTAGTTCCCAGAATTGGCAACGCATTTGCGATCCTACAATTACAGTCTTAAGATTGCAGTCTTGAGGATGCAAATATCTTTGGGTCACAGATCCCACTTACCACCAGGTGGCATTTGTGATCGTTCGCCTTCTACAAGCCATGAAAAAAAGTCCAAACTAAAGACCACTAGCGTAAGTAGAATGTAGAATGTAGTGTAATAACAGCGTCTCTCAAAAGATACATAATAAATATGTAACACATAGTCAGAATAAAACCATAACGAACAACATAAACCCCTACACTGTCACTTGCCAAATGTCATCTTTATACACTTCAGTTCACGGAAATGCAACATATTTTTTCTTCAATCTAAGAGCAAAGAGCCAGCTGCTCTCTATGCAAATACAGATCGCCTTAGACGTGTTTACTCGTGTCGGTCTGTTTGTCGAGGGGTGCAGTTGCTGTTTTTGACGGGGTAGAACGATGCTATTAGTGCCTTTGAGGAGACTGTAGTCCAAGGAGTATACGGCTCCTATAGGTCCTTTATATAACCTTCCTGTTAGATGTTGGATCGTTACTAGACTGTGGGAACAGAAAACAAGGGTAATGAATTTCACAGGCTACGAATGTATGTGTCAGCGATAAAAAATCGGATGCTTTACTAGATTCATCTAAAAATGATTGATTTATTTTCGGACCTAATCGCAGAAAAATAATAATTTAGCTTAACATCCCAAAAAAACATCTTATTAGAATGTGTTGTATTTTTTTTTTTATTCTAACTATTCGAAATTGAGTTTGTTTGTTTCGTCTTTACGGCTCAACTAATCGCTGTATAATTTAATACTGAGACAGTTTATACCTAATTAAGTTTAATTCCGGAAAATCAACAGCGACGAAGCTGCGGACAAAAATTAGTAAGTAAGTAAGTAAAACATTTATTCACAACAATAACACACAAACAAAAAACTGATGAAATGTAGCGCTAGTGTTGCGAAACGGGCCCAACTCAGCATGTGTTGGCTGTGAAGCCAACGCTGGTCTTCCTTTGGGGCCACTCGGTGAAAACACGAAAGGTGATACAGACATTTTAAGTAATTTAAACAAACAAAACAAAAGCAAAAAATAAAAAAATATTAACCTCACTAATAATGAATACTAACGTATGTGTCAGTCTTTAAATTCCTTTGTATCTACGCTCAGATCTTTCAAACTACGCAACGAATTTTAATGCGGTTTTTATTAGATAGCATAGTAGTGATTCAAGAGTAAGGTTCTTAATTATAAATAATCATAGATTATTTTTACGGTCACGAACGTTAGTATGTGGCCTATTTCAAACAAATATGCCAGAAGTCGTCAATGTAATTAGAGATGCCAAGTCATTTGTAACTTATTAGAAACTCAACCTTATTGTTGTAGCATGTCAGATTGACTTTGAACGTAAGGGTCACAAAGGTGGGTCACAAATTTTAGTTTTTGACTGTACGGGTGCTACAGCAAACTCATATTATTAATACTAATTAATAAAGGTAACATGCCACAATAAATACTATTATTTTGACAAACTAATTTATATTTGTACATTAAATGATCGCTAACAATGTCGTAACCGCAGCACAGTGCGATAAAACTGCCCGCCGCCGTATTCAGCTGAATAATAGTCGGTAATCGTGAATTAGCCGCCGCATTAATCCGACATGACACAAGTTTTCACGGACTAGGCGCGGCGTGAGCCGAGATCTAGCGGCTTAGGGTATTTATAAAAACATAACTTTAAAATAAAATTGTCTGCTAACTTGCTAATTTATGAATAATTGTTATTTTCAAAAGGCCACGGATTATTTTCTATATACAAATAAATATATAAATTATGGGCCCAGGTACGCCCATATTTATCATATTTATCTCTTGATTAATATCTTGGCTCCGATTCACTTAAGGGTACTCAATACTCAATACTCAATACATTTATTGATTCCACATAAATTTTACAGATGTTGTTGTAATCATAGGTATACATGTACATGATGATATGTGGACCCTGTTGGGTGGTACATTACATATCAAAATATGTGTATTTTGAATAGATCTATCATAATTTACCACTTTTACTAAAGGCCGCTCACCTTAAATGTACGACTTTTACAAAATGACGACACTTTACCCAGACCCCTTTAAGTGCATTTTATGTATGCTACTTATGCGTATACGTGCAAAAAAAAATACGACATTATTGTCTCCTTTTCAGATTGAATTGCTTCACCAATAAACGCTGTAAAAATAATTTCATGATTTATTTTATTGGAAACATTTACTAATTTTATTTAAAAAGTTTAAATTTCGTTTCAGGCTTAACAAAATAATCATACCGAATTTATACAGTTAAAAGTATTACGTTGCCTTTAATTATTTTGCTACAGTATAACTCTTCTCTCTAATACTGTTAAATTCATTAGGAATATTTTTACAACTTTATATATATCTGGTGAATGCGACTTGTATATATGTAAACCCTTTATTGTACAAAACACAGATTTTTAAATACTTTTTAAATATTTACAGAATAGAAATGTACAAAGGCGAACTTATCCCTTTAAGGAATCTCTTCCAGTTACGCTTTTTTTTTTTGAAACTAACACCAAATTAGAAAATAGTAAAAGTTAAAATATAAAAGTTCACAAATAAAAATATTATAAAGGTAATAATTTGATTTATCATGGTGTTGTATATTCTAACTTTGATCAATGCGAAACTGTATTTGTTTATTTTGTCTTCTCGGTTCCACCAATCGCTGTATAATTTACTATAGAGGTTGTTTATCACTTATTTTTATAACTTCGTACGCTTAGAATTCCCGTCAACTCAATTTTTCCTGTTACGCGTTCAATGTTAGAAAATACTTTCTTAATGCACCTCAAAATGATAACTAGAGTTTTTTTCATTTTAACAGAAACGTCTGTAAGTATGTACGTAATTCAAATTATATTAAAGCAAAAAAATATTTCGTCGGTCTTAGGCAGGATTCGAACCTACATCTCCTCTGGCAATCCGGGCCAATGCAGGCGCATTACCAATTATGCCACCAAGACCCTACTCAAGATTCACGAAATGCCTAAGACCGACGATTTTTTTTCGCTTTAATTTATAATTTGATAACTAGAGTTATTATATTCCAAAATTAACTTGACGTTCAGTAGCTTAACACGCTCTGCCAACAATTTAATTTCCACACATACCATACATTTTTTATTCCTTTCACAATAGGATTCTTTGATCCCACCATTAGCGCTCATACCATCCAACGTGTGTTTGTTAATTAAACAAACAAACTCAAACAAATAAAATGTACTTAACAATTAATACACACGGCAATTGCAAGATTAGATCAAACTCAGAAACGTTGTACTTTAATGTGAAATCAAATAGGACTCGGCTCAGCAAATTGCGAATTGTCTGTCCAGTAGTCAGTCTTGGAAGCTATATTAAATTATTTAGTATTTATTTTAATTCTCTGGCTCTTAGCCTACCTCATAAACGCGTTGCATCCGGCGGTCGCGGTGTCAAATTCACTAACCGGCGGCAATGCACAAATTTAAATGCATTCAGGCGTAATCACTGCAAACTAAACCATAACTGCCACAGCATAACGCTTAAAATTAATTTAATCCAACCTTAACATCTGCTCTTAACCTTAGTACATAGGGATTATGGTTCAAAATTGACGTTAAATTTCATATACTCAAATCAGGCTTAAACCACGTTTATGTGTTAGTTAAATAGAGTTTAAAATGGGCTGATGTGAGGAATGTTCGTTAAAATTACGTAGATTTAATGTTTTGCAGTGATTTTGGTATTAGTTCCAGCGTTATTTGTTGGGAGGGGATTAGTTCCTAAAGTGGATCATTTCATGTTGTTGATGCGTGTTTGATGGTAAGTACCTATCATGAAGCAGCGATAATCATTCAACAAGTTAGGATTTGGTCATTCATCGTGGTTAGCATGAAAGGAACCCCTGTACCAAATTTGATATGTGCGTTGATATATATAAGTCAGTCAGTTTTGCCTTTTATATATTAATAGATTTGTTAATAACAAAATACTTAAAAACTATGTTAGAGAAATTCTTATTTTTAAATACATATTTATTTAAAATTAAAACCGCTCACTGTGGTTTGGAGCTGTATCCACCGCCGCAGTATCGGGGAGTCCCACTTCTCGGCCAGCGTTCGTAGGATGGTGCTCGTGCAGCCGCGCACACGGCTCATCATCGAGGCAGCCCGCTTCCTGATTACGGTGTGAAAGCCGTCAATTTGCCGCCCTTTGAGACGCTGTAGTGTCGCGGCAACCCAAACAACACCCTACTCGCATCATTATATCACTGTGACACGGTGGGTCAGAATTCCATTGGGCTGATAGGACCTATGTTCTTTTCCAATTTAAAAGGAAACCACAGAGTATTAGTCCGTCGGCCGCTATTGGCCTGTCAGTTGTATTAGAATACAGACTGTGTCAGGTTCTCTTTATTTTTCATACATTTCTCCACAAAGTTTGAACAGTCAGGCGGCCTTTTAGTGCCATTAAGTTAAAAACGCCAGCGATTTCGCTTGATTATTGATAATTACTAATGCCCGGTTCCAATATTCAAGAAACGAATGGCTTTCCTGACGTCTCGTTAAAATTTGACACATTTTGTACGTAGCAAATGTCAAATTTTAACGACACGTAAGGAAAACGACTCGTTTCTTGAATATTGGAACCGGGCATTAATGATGCTGCTAGCCTCGGTGATCAAGCGATTGACGCTTTCCGTATTACTTTAATAATTCTTTATCATCATTTGACGACGCGCTGGCCTAGTTGGTAGTGACCCTGCCTACGAAGCTACCGGTCCTGGGTTCAAATCCCGGTAAGGGCAGATATTTGTGTGATGAGCGCGAATATTTGTTTCTGAGTCATGGATGTTTTCTATGTATTTAGGTATATATTTATCTATATAAGTATGTTTATCGTTGTCTAGTACCCATAGTACAAGCCTAGAGCTTAGTTTGGGACTAGGTCAATTGGTGTGACGTTGTCCCCTGATATTTATTTATTCACTTAAAAGCTATGCTCTTTTCGGCGAAGTATTTCTGCCCTGTTCCGAGCCTTCTCCTAAACCTAGAGAAGTAGAGAGCCAACTTTTTATTTTAATTGGTCAAAGTATATTCTTTTTGTCTCACTTATCTCTTCTATTCGTCGTGTTGTAACAGGTGATCAAACGTCTATCCTCATCTATTTTCTTTTGTCTTTGACTAGATAGACTTTCCTTTCACTATGTTAAGTACTTCCTCATTTGTCTTCTTTTCATTTCAGTTAGTTCCTTCCATCTGTCTCCAGCACCACATTTCAAAGGCTTCCAGGGTAGTGATTCTCTCAAAAGCAAAGGTGACCGAATGCAGGAGTGAATGTCCAAGCGGCGAGTTTAAGTAGTCCCGTCAGAACGAGCAAAACACGTTTTAGCGCGTGCATTCTCAATTAGGCAGCCTTATACGTTCGAGAAGCCATGCTGCCAAATTGAATACACGCGCTGAAATGTGTTTTGTTCACTTTGACGGGATTACTTAAACTCGCCGCTTGGACATTCACTCTCCTGCGTTCGCTCCTCTTTGCTTTTTAAAGAATCACTACCCAGTCTTTCTCAATCCCGTTGAGTCATTGTCCACGTTTGGCTTCCCTATGCACCAAAACACCTCAATAAGACTTTTGAGTATTTTGCTCGATGTTCTAGCTTTTAATACACATAATTCTTCATGTACCGTTACCGCTCGTGGCTTGAGCTATATCATCGTAGGTATTAAATGCGGTTTCAAACGAATTATGTCAGCGTGAAACGGCCACAAACCGGGAAATATGCAACAAAATTGTATTTTGAAATGGTTTCTCATGCGGAATGTTTTTTGTGAAGCTTTATAGACTAATTTATGCATTCAAAAAAATACTCCCAAAGAAAGATTGTACATTCAATTTATTCCAAACTAGAGGACGCCCGCGACTTCGTACGCGTAGAATTAGTTTCCCGCTACTCCCCCCATTTTTTCTCGTTGGGGGTCGATTTTCGGAAAATCCTTTCTTAGTGCTCACTTACATCATGAAAGGAACCCCTGTACCAAATTTCAAGTTACTGGGTACAGTAGTTTCGGCTGTGCGTTGATACATCAGTCAGTCAGTTTAGCCTTTTATATATATAGATAACTTCAATGTACGATTTTAACTGCTGCTAAAATGATTTGTAGTATTATTTAGCTAATACTCAAGGAAAATAACATAATCAGATACAGTGCAAAACCATATGAAATTATTGTGTCGGGGAATATTGTATTAAAAATTTAAAGCATAATAAAAACTAACGATGGTCAATGTTCATTAATTTACAAAATCTGTGGTATCAATCAACTCAACAAAAACTGAGTCAGGGTTGCCGTCTAAACAGACACATAAAAACATTAAGGATAAACGTACATACATCCATCTTTATTTGACATAGAGCGAAGGATAAAACTACCCCGCGGGCTATGATTGCACTTCAAAAGAGTTTTCATATTCAAACATGTTATCCCGTTGGTTACACTTTAAAGGGATGATAGAAAATAAAATAAATGCAAAACAACTAAAGGGGTGTTTTGTTGTTTATTGTTAACAAAATACAAACATCTTTATACTTTTTTAACGTTTTAAATTATAGAACTGGGGAGGGTCAAAGAAGCGAGGAATATAAGCGATACTGAAATAATAATACAATTTAATACTTATTTGGCACTTATTTATAAACTTGAACGTTAATAAGTTAAAAACCATTTGAAATATCAAATAATAAGGTTGAGGTTGAGCTTTCGCTTTAGTTTAGAATTTCGTTAACGTTTCTGTAAATCTTTAAAGGTTGACTTGTTTCGATACTACTTTTGAGGAGTCAAACATTTTTTTTTGGAAATGGAATTTGAAATAAACAAGTTATCCGATCTTTTACATGATTTTAATACTAATTTTCAAACAACACTCGAAAATTTTTGTTCCCAGCTCATTTAAAAACAAACAGCACATTAAAATTTATGAAAAATACCGTTTCCAAACAAAAACGTGCGAAGCGAACCTACTCACAAATTTATGCGTTTTCTACATGACAACACACGTACATAAATGTGTAATCATTTGGCACGCGTTTTTAGCTCACACATTAGGTACCTAAACAAATATTTTGCTGCTATATAATTAAGGCTGTTTTTGCAGTGTGTTGTTGATGGTAATAATCGTCGAATTATCTTAGCTACTAATTACCGTGTCTCGAATTAATGCGGGACCACAATCCATCTTCATTTGGAGCTTGTTATTAAAATAGAATTAGGGAGAGGCAGCCCTGACGACCTTGGGTATCTATAATTAGAGTGGGGTTTGTCATCCTAATTACTGTATATCAGAGGCAGTGTTCTACTCAGTAAAACCATAATGCTTTTGACATGTCGTATACCTAGTTTTTAACTCGGCTGCCACTGCTGTCAAATAAATAGAAATAGATTTTTTTTTTGTGGTTTTGTCTTTTGTGTTGCCTCTTTGATTTCGCCAATGTCAGTTTTAAAAAAGGCACACGTTGTAACGGAGAGAGTGAACATTGGGATACACCTATTTTTAACAATGTATGATAATATTAAAAACATTTCGAGGAATAAGCTTCTCAAATCGAAACCTGTAGTTAGTCAAATAAATAAGTAAAAATGTCAAAAGTAGAGTATAGAGCCATTGGCTTGTTTATTTTAACCAGATCGACATCTCAAAATGCACGAGTGTTGCCACACAGTATGTATAGGCAGTGCGGTTCGTATCTATTTCAAAAAAAGTTATTGCTTTAAATACCCGTCTGTTACTGTAATGTATATTTAAATCAATTTATACGTATCATAATTTTAAATATTCGGAGATAAGGTACTTAGAAAGTATCTTAAAAAGTGTAGTTCTCATTAGAATAACAATTAAAATACAAAAAAAATATCTTCAAAACATTATTATTCCTTATAACACACAAAGTTGTATTATATTCCTCAATTTAACAGACGAACCGAAAATCCGAAAACGTGCAAACTTTTTTCAAACGTTTTTCATTAAAACAAAGGCATAATCGAGTGTTGGGAAGTGAGTTAAAAGTTTGAACGCCCAGAATTCTCCCTCAATGGAAGGAGGGGGTTTTTTCACATGTTCGATATCGAGTTTAGGGAGTTTTTTGACAACTTCGACTAAATTAGTTTGGAGTTTTGTGGGAATTTTTCCTGCTTATTAGTTCTTTTGGAATTATAATTATTTTATTAATGAGGCAATTCAACGCCTTAGATGATGGAAACGGTTTTCTATCACACAGATGGGTAAAAAATAATGTATTTTACCTTGTATCGTCTAATGTGACGTCATAACTATATTGATATCTTTATTGCCGTATTGCTCAGAAGACACGATTCTCTCAAAAAATATCTGTATTTCGTTTTGGCGAAAATGCTTTCAAAGGAATGCATTTGCAACCAGAAATCTATCGAAACAATAATGTGTCCAATCAGGCGAAAGAATACGGCCTACGGTAAAAAAGATACAATCAATCATCATTGAAACTTAATCGTAAGCCAAAATTAAATGGCATTTCAATCAGAGAAGTGTCGATAATGTAATTTATCGATATACCAACTCACTATATACTTGTCTTCTTTTTACCGAGAAAATTACCGAGATCTTCTTTTGGCATTTACATTTAGCAAGCAAACGACCATCGTTTAAGTATACGCCAAATACAAGATGATCGTAATCAAATGAGCAATAGACATTATTAAAACCAAATACCGCACCCTGTATAAAAACTAGGTAGTCTTACCTCAGTTAGGTACCTCAAAAGGTTACTCCACAAGCTGACAGCTGGTGATCTGAATGACGTCACAACTTGGTAATGGCGGTCGTTAATATAATCGGCGGGTTCCAGACACATTAAACTATTAATTGTCGAATTAAAACTTGAGCTAATTTTTATTCTTAAGCCAAATTAGAAGCTAATTTTAGTTGATGTCTTAAGTTTGAACGTCACAACTAAAGAGATAAAGTTAGATTTATATCAATCAGCATTACATTTCTAGGTTTCATTTTGACACTGTTTTTTGTTGGGCATGCCTAGACTCTTAGACCTCATAACGCTTCTTTGGGTTCACGTAGTCGGAAAAATATCATAATAAATGTTGTTCGTACATCCACTTTACCTCGACTTTTCCGCTTAAACTAGAAATAGCTAAATAAAAGACGAAATAGCCATAACATCTCGTACCGACTTATGCCAGCGTCATAAAAAGACATGAATTTCAAATGACATTGCACCCTGTCCTATCATACATAATCTACATACGACAACATGTTTATAGTTCCTTAGCTATCTCGTAGAGGGGTGCCCAACGATCATAGGGAGCACCCTGCGTCCTGCCAGGAAATGGGCAGTTATGGCGACCTGGTCAATATGTTTTTTTATATTTTCGCTACATTTCACTCGGTATTAGGGAGGGAACTGATTTTTTTTTCAAACTACGTAAATGGACGCTAATGTGTATTCCATTGTATGTTTCTTTGTGACATCCTGTAGAATTTACGGATTCATAAATGCTAGAAATAGCGAATACGTTAATCCATCTATGCTAATGTTATAAAATAAATATGAAAGTAATTAATACAAATAATAAAGCGGAACTCTAGTGAAAAGTACACCATTCGAGTTGAATATTTCCTAAACGGTCCCCCAAATCTAAGTAATGATTATAACATGTACATGATGTTTTTATAAGAGTTTTCCAATGATACCTCACTTTCTATAATAGACAACTCACAAAAAAACGAGATTTTATTCTGCAATTTTGTCGGCATAATTTAAATATAAAGCTATGCCGAATTCAAAAAGGGTTCCTAGTTTGACTTCGGAACCCTACAAATGCACCGACCTATACTATTGATCTCTGTTTGGCCAAGTGACTGGTAGAAAATGCCTCAAGGCAAGGTAATTTGAAGTTGCGTTTTGTAGTACTGAACAAGCTTCAGCATCCTATCGAAACAATAATTTTAATCACACTAGGTACATGGTAAGTAAGTACTTAATACCAGTTTGCGTGGCTTTACCGACGTTTAAATCCAGACTCGCTGCTATACATACAAATATGACACGATATTGAGCTCTTGGCGTTCAACGTGTTAAAGTGGATTTAGAACTATCCTTTGTAGCGACTTCATGGGAAATTGTGAGCGGTCTCGCTTGAGATAAGCCTTCCATAAGTCACATCGAAAGTCAACACTCGACGAGGAAAGATGGTGGCCATGAAACCTGTCAATGCGCAGCATAAACCTAAGGAGGCATACTAATACTTTTTCTAAGTTAATGTCTAAGAAAGTTAGAAAATAATGGTAATTGAAGCTGCTTTTTTAACACTTATAATGTTTGACATGAGATTTTGTCAATCAAAATATAACTAAACGTTTGTCTTGACAATTAGAAGCAAATAAAAAAATGTTTAATCACCCGTGTGACTGTAAGTCATTTCAGGGGTTGGTGTTACAAATTGGTTTTTTAAAGCATTAAAAAGGCAAATTACCACATAGGCTGAAACCGGTGCTTATCTAAATTGATAATTTTAACATAAAAAATACTGTTATTTGTTAAAATTGGCACCAAAAAGGTTTTAAAGCAAATAAAACTAATCGTTATATAAATTTTAAATTAGAATACATCACTTTTAATTCTTATCTTGTAAACGATACCACCTATTAAAGCTACCAATACTCAACAAATAAAATAAATGAACTATTAGCTGACCATAGCATAATACTCAAATTTTCTTCAACCTGTCTCTAGAAATTCAAAGGCCTCCGTTACTCCGCCGGTTTCGTGGCCCCATTCTATCTCAAGACTGTTGACACAGTCGGGATGGCTCTTTATCACCAGTTACAATTTTGTTTAGTCTCGTTATCAGCTGTTTGAGACGGATTGTCATGGTAATACTGCCTGGGGGGTTGGTTTGAAGCCGGGATGCGATACTTTTGAAGATGATACGAGTACTATGTTGTTAGTTGTTAATTGTATATGTAATTACCAAGTAAAAGGTTCTTATATAGATTTACCTCTTCAGGTTCTTTTTTTCTGGAGAATTTTACTTTCTAATAAGAAATCAGCCTGTATCGCACTTTGTATCTTTTTTTCATTTATTTATTTATAGTATGACAAGTTATTTATAATTTTCAATAAATTAGACGCGCTTCAGAAACCTGGGCAGTGATTCTCTCAAAAGCAAAGGTGAGCGAATGCAGGAGTGAATGTCCAAGCGGCGAGTTTAAAGTAGTCCCGTCAGAGCGAGCAAAACACATTTTAGCGCGTGCATTCTCAATTAGGCAGCCTTATACGTTCGAGAAGCCATGCTGCCAAATTGAATACACGCGCTGAAATGTGTTTTATTCGCTTTGACGGGACTATTTAAACTCGCCGCTTGGACATTCACTCCTGCGTTCGCTCACCTTTGCTTTTGAAAGAATCACTACCCTGAGAGAGGTTTATTATGTAGCACGAAATAATTCCACTCGCTATGTAAGTATGTACCTAAAAATAACTCCTATTAATAACCACAGTAGCGTAAACAATACCAGTAACTACACCGTTTCGTTCAATGCCATAATTGAGTTCTTTTTGACTACGTTCTTGCATTCAATCTTGCCGAGACCAGTGGGCTTAGCATGCGAGGCGATGAGAATACGTCAAACCTTGTCAAACGCGATTTAGTGTCAAATACGTCTATTCCATATTCTAACGTGGCATACGTTATTAAATTAAACTTTAATGTTAACCATTTAAGGTTTTTAATAAAAGTGTATTTTGTGTGAATTGAGTCCTTTTATTACCAAGCTTCTTAAAGTGTGCGTTATGTCATTCTTTCTTATTTTCATATGAATGACGTAAAATGTGACAGTAAATCTCGCGTAGCATACTAAGCTCCAGAATTATAATATTAGTAAGGAAGTCCGCTAACGCATTAATGATTCTTCTGATATTCAAATGTTTATCCTCGATGCTTACTATCTTACGAGCCGCATGTTTTTCCAAACAAAATATTACATCCATAATAGAACACCCCTTATTTATTTACTATACGTTGAGCTACGTGCATTCTTTAATCCAAAACAAGCCGCCTGTATCAGAAGCTGCAGGCCTCTCGCTCTCCCCCGGGCGGGCATAAATTTGTAATGCGGCTGCCCTGCACTTCGTTATTGTTGTTTACATTATTTTAGGTAAGTGTTGGGTGCTGTATGTCCAAAAGGTTATAAGGTACTTTCTTTTTTTGAGCCGTAGGTATTCACTCTTGGCAGAAAGGCGTGACTATTTTATTTTGATGTGAATATTATCAAAATACATACATACATAAGTACATACATTAAATCACGCCTGTTTCCCAGAGGGGTAGGCAGAGACCACTTCTTTCCACCTGCTACGATCAAAATATTTTTTAATTAATCTATTGACACAAAATAATTTAAAACAAAATAATTTAATTGACAACAAATAATTTAAATCGACAGTGTATGGCTCTTTACGATCAACGATTAGATTTTGTCTCACTCTGACACGAACATTTGAACACGTCTTTATCCTTTGTTTTCATTTTCTTTCTTTATCGGTTATGGTCAATCGTTTCGTGTATGGACGTCATTTTTGATGCGATCAATCGTCACGATTTTCATCAGATCGATCGTTCAGACGAATTGTACCGTATATGGGGCCCTTTAACAAAACTGTTCCACTTATAAAAAACTTTGATTTTTATGGGAAGGATAAGGCAGAGGAGTACGCAGGCCACTTCACGGGAAGTAGGATCTGAAACATTTGCATTCTCGAGACTTTCATCTCAAGACTAGACTGCACTCCTAAGATTGCAAATGCTCTTGAGAAATGTGTAAAAAACCATCTCCTTAGCTGGCATAGTGATATAGACGCCCTGCTAATGGTGAACTTTTTTTAATCGCATGACATAGTTCCATATAAAATTTTAACAAAATATTCGTTGTTAGGAACAAGTATCGAGCAAATTTGCGTTAATTGCTTTAAAACAGAACAGCCGGCAAATATCACATGTTAATCCATTCATACGCCCCCTGTACACGTGATTGACAGTTCACTAACGAATTCAATTAGCAGATTTGATGTTTTAATTATTCAGTCGTAGGGTTCATATTTGTTTGCATTTGGGGTCTAGGATGCTTCACCATGTTATGAGGTTAGGGTGATTTAAAATTTATTAAATTCGTATACGCTTTCATATTTCTATTGTAGAGGCATTTTAATAGGGTAGGTACAAACTCTTACGAATTAATTGCTAATGCAATAAATATCTCATCATCAACCTGGTTTTTTACTACTTTTAAGTAAAATTCAGAACATTTTCCTTCTTTTCTTTCATTCATTTTTATATTCATTCATTCATTTATTTATACTTCTTTCTTTCATTTTTATACAGAATGTAACTTTCGCGACGTTTTTTTTGACGCGTGAGTGCGAATTTGATTTTAAATGGGTTTGGATAAAATACCATTTTATTTTGATGAGCATTCCTCGTTGTTTTCTAGGTACTATAATTATAAAAACGGAATCCTAGGTTTTTGATTACAATGTCAAGAATCCAATATTCCACAGAACTTTTAAAAGTAACACTTGAATTCTGTACAGTTTTATTTCCGCATCGGTGCAAATATATATCAAGACGTACTCATGGCATCCTTCTCAACTACCATTTAACATCTCAATACAACACACATCCGAACACACGTCACGTCCCGGCTGCTCCAATATTGATGAGGTTCGCGCGTGAATTTTACATGCCATGTGTTGGACGCAGCTACAAGATGGGATTAATTGATACACGTTTGTGCATTTTTAAGTGGTATGTTTTTTGATTATGTTGTCACTCTATTTTTTTTTGATAAATCATCCACCGTTATTGTTTTATTATTTGAATTTGCAGCATCACACTGTAGATCTAGATGTTGCTTTTGTTACATCATGTTTGTAGTCCCAAACTAAGCTCTAGGCTTGTACTATGGGTACACTACGATATAAATACTTATACTTAGAGAAAACATCCATGACTCAGGAAAAAATATTCGCGCTCATCACACAAATATCTACCCTTACCGGGATTTGAACCCAGGACCGCTAGTTTTGTAGGGTAACTACCACAGATATAAAAATACACATAGATAACGCAAATGGATCTACTTCACGTGTCCGAATTCGGACTTAAACCCCGACCAAGCGTCGGGGTTCGCCGTCGCTAATGATGTTCCGCGCGCCTGCTGTTGCAGCCGGTCGGCCGTGAAAATTAAGAAAATGCCTCGTTGCGTGATAATAAACTGCAATAGCCCAAAAAAGCGACGACTTTGAATCGATTTTGCGCGGAAAACGGAAAATTCTCTTCTCTTGGTGTGTCCCAATTGGTAGCAAAAAGTGACACGGTTGATTTTCATACAAATTGAGGAGTTTACGTTCTTTATGTGTGTTTATATATGTGGTGACTACCAACTAGGCCAGCGCGTTGACCATCCAATAATAGTACATTAAATAACAAGGACTGTAAAAGAAAGAAAGCCCGAAATCGCAGGTATTTGAGACCCGAGCCGTAGGCGAGGGTTGTAAATATGCGAAAGAGGGCTTTCTTTTTTACTGCCCGTGATGAGTACACAATTTTACGTCTTCAGGTGTTACGTAAACAACATTATAAACGCATTCATGTTAAATCTTCTCTGTAATTTACAATGCATAGAAAACAACTCGTAACCTACAAACCAATCCACCCTGTACACCTTAGCCCACAGACCCACGCTAATTTGATTTACAAGTCAGCGCTTGAAGCGTACCTGGGAGCTGCGCTGCGCGCTCAGCGCTGCCGTGCTGCTAAAGAAGGCTGCTTACTGCAATGTAGTGGTCAAACCATTCTATACTCTAATGGTTACCACATTAAGTTTAAATGTGTATACTATTACTATGCAGTTAGCGCCTTCTTTGGTAGGACGGCAGAGCGCAGCCTGCTACAAAGGTAAGATAAGGCTCCGGTTTAGTTCCTTTGTACGGTGAGAGGATTTGTGGGGCCTCTTGACGGGGCGGCGGTGCGAGGGAGAAGAGAGAGCCTTGTGAACATTGTGGTGATGAGCGAACAAGAAGGATAACCGGACATTGAACATTTTATTCGAGTTTCGAGTTCGTTTATCTGTCATGCAAATTAGTAATCACCAGCCAGTTTTGTCTACACTAGTGTCATTAGCTCTTGAGCAAGTTATAGTAGCATAAATAAAATATTTAATATAACAACACTTGGATAGATAAATGTCTTCGTGATCCTTCATTTTATATTTTCGCTTTATTGGTTATACAAGTTTAAAGCTCAACTGTGATTTTTTATAGCATTTAGTTTGGTAAGTTTTTTTAACGTATCCCATCATAAATGCCAGTTTGCACAAACGTTTATTCGATTTAATGTCACTATATTTCGCGTACTCTCCCTTTCACCTCAGCGAGTTAAAAAGTTACAGAAGGTGTCGTGATTGGACATGAATTATCTCCAACATAAGGTGAGACCACTTCAGTCTGTCGAGCCACGATGCAGCCGATAGGTTAACTATATGTCAAATCGCTTAAGCCTGTGAGTTGTAGCGCGGCATTTTTGGCTCATGCTCGACCGTGGCTCGACAGAAGTGGTCTCACGGACGTGTGTCGGAGATGTTATATTGCCACTAATAACTTTTACACACAATCTCGAGCGCGGAGATGCTCCGACAACATAATACGGGCGTTTTATCTACACATGTCATATTAAACTTTTTCGTGACTGACTGACATACAACGCACAGCCTTATCTGCTTACAATTTGGAGGGCATATTCTTTTGGTACCCTAGGAGTGCACTAAGAAAGGATTTTTGAAATAGGGGGAGTAGCGGGAAACTAACTACATGCATACAAACAAAGTCGCGATCTCCTCTAGTTATAGTTAATTTATCGGAGGACAACCTCAAATTGACCTAGTCCCAAACTAAGCTCTAGGCTTGTGCTATATGTACTACACATACATAAACTCACGCCTTCTTTCCCAGAGTGGGGTAGGCGGAGCTATATACAGAATTACCAACAACTCTAAAAACTTGTTGATAATTCTGTAACTACATTTTATGCACAATCAGTTGAAGATGTTTACCAGTGTAATAGTGACAGGTTGCAAGCCCATCGCCTAACAGTACTACAAGTCTTTACTACGTTTAGTTTTCCTATGGATACTGACAACGAAAAACATGCTTATAAGCATAGCGCAATATGCACTTAAAAACTTACATAGAAAACGTCCAAGACTCAGGAGCGAATATTCTCATCCATCTATCTATATATATATATATATATAAAAGGCAAAACTGACTGACTGACATATCAACGCACAGCCGAAACTACTGTACCTAGAAACTTGAAATTTGGTACAGGGGTTTCTTTCATGATGTAAGTGAGCACTAAGAAAGGATTTTCCGAAAATCAACCCCCAACGGGAAGAAATGGGGGGGAGTAGCGGGAAACTAATTCTACGCGTACGAAGTCGCGGGCGTCCTCTAGTCACATATATATTTTGACGATCAGGAATCAAATTCAAGACCGCTACAAACTGGACTGACGCATCGTCAACGTTTTGGTTAAAATATGATACAAACAAAGACCGGGCATTATTAATTCGATGTTCATTTTGAAAACAATGTACTGCTGAACAAACGATTCTTTCATCAGGATTGGATGAGCAAAATGTTTTTAAAATTAAAAAGTTATGTACTTATTTTTATACATAATATATCTTGGTATTTTAAGAACTTTACAATAACAAATATTTAGCACAAAAAGTTACTTATCTTAACATAATAATTACTGTACTTAAGTAAGAACATAATTCAAATAAATGATCTCAAAAAAAGATTACATAACTCTACATTTGTATACGTAGTTTATCACAATCAAACGTCAAGATAAAATGACAGAACGTTGCTTATAGTAACAAACATTAAGCCTTCAGTAGTCTTGACACGGCAATTAATAACTCAACCTGTATAAAGCCAATAATTATACTTACTAATGGTAATGAAATTACTAGATTCAGGACGTCTATTTAGTAACATGTTGTTTTGAGATACGTGAGATAAAAGCCAAATGACATTATAACTAGTAAAATTTTATAGTGACACAAATTAACAGACAACAGAAACTGAGATATTTTTTAGAATAAAAAAGTGTTTCGATGAATTTGAGAACCTCCTGCTTTTTTTAAGTCTGTTAAAAAGTGTACTCTCGCTACCAAGTTAATTATTAATACCTTAAAAGCATACTAATTTTCCTTCCTTATAACAGTAAATAGTAATATGAAAAGAGAACCAAAAAAAAAAACTCGCAGACAACAAATCTAGATAAAAATCACGAGCGAGGAATATTGCGCAATAACTAACCGGTTTTAACTGGTTCCAACCAGTTTCAGCAAGTTTCGTGTACATTTTAAGTAACTTACTAGGGAACACGTATTTTAAATAAAAACTTCAAGTGGTTACGAACTTACGATCGTGGAAAAGTAGAAAATAAGTTTTTCTGTTTTCAGCAGTGCTGTAAACTGTCACTGACAAAAAAAGAGGAGATTGTTGCCATGAAAACCAGGAGACGGTAAAAAAAAGGAGTACTGATTTTTTTATTTTTTTATGCGTATTTCAATGGAAACAGCAGGTACTCAATGCCTTTTTTCATGTATATTTATTACAGAAAGCACTTTCGATCTCCGATTTTCAACGATACCGAAACAATGGTTTAAATTAAAACGTTCCGATACTCGATTTAAATTGACCGTAAGTGACGTGACGTAGAAAAAGTCGATTCCACTCTTCCAATGCAACTTGTCAGGTTGTCATGTCAGTACCGAAAATACCGAAACGTTCCATTTTTTTGCATTTTTAAGAGGGCTATTTTACAGTTGTTGAAAATCCAGTAGATAACGTAGAATATTCAAAAAAAGCAGTAGAAAAGGAGACTTTACTAAAAAACATGTAATCTCCTGGAAAACCAGGAGAGTTTACAGCACTGGTTTTCAGTTTCAAACTTTTCACTCTTACATTATTATACAGCGTGTAACTGAAACAGCTGTGTAAGTTTTCAGTAGACTGCGTTTGTAAGTTTTATATACGTTTTGACAGGTGGAACTAGTTACAACGTTCTCAAGAGGCAAGCACCAAATGAAAATTGAATTACATTTTATTCAGAACAATGCCTTCAGTTTTAGCAAACTATACGTAATATTATCATTCTTATAAATCGAAGTGGTAACACAGAAACCAAAAATGTGCAAGTTAGGTTAAAAAAGAACCATTCCTTTTTTCTTACAAGTAAACAATAAAACTCTAAATGAATAATAACACAATGTTTAACAGCTTATTATAAATTAGATAACAATTAGATTACCAATACAAACAAACAACAAAACAAATTACCACAGAACCGAGAAAAATGCCAGCCAAAGCCAATTATTTATTCACGAATCATCCCGAACGCCATTATAGATTTCTATTATATGCTAAAATAGATAAACTTGTCTTGTAAAGACCCAAAATTCTTCGGAACGGAACGCGAAAAACTTGGCAAATTGGTTTATAAAACAGTCCCCTGACAATTGGAATTATTTTCATGCCAATCCTGTTATTTCGATGGCAATTTATTCAGCGCGACGCAAATTTTAAAGATATCGGCTTTATTAATTTGGAATCTTTGAGCATAATGCCATCCGTATTATTTTGGGTTGTGTTGTGATTATTTTACATTTGGAAATGGTATTCTTTAGGAGTTAAAAGATGGTAAATTTTGACTATATAAATATGGCGGTATAGAAGTGTCGTTTAATTACTACCATTTTCTGATATTTGAAGCATATATCACGAAACAATCTAACACAATTTGACCTAGTCCCAATCCAACTCTTGTAAAGTCTTGTAAAAAAAACTTACATACATGTCATACATACATTAAATCACGCCTATTTCCCAGAGGGGTAGGCAGAGACAACTTTTTTCCACCATTCTTTCTTTCCGAAAATAATTTAAAAAATACTTAATACAAAAAACACCCAAGACTCAGGAACATTATTTTCAATATTTACGTTCATCGTGCTGCATATTATACCCTTACCGGGAACGAGCCCGGGACCGCTAGTTTCGAAGGCAGGGTCACTACCATAAAGCCATAAACTAAGCTTACCGTATTGTACCCTAACGGTTTGTCTCAGTTAACGCACTTTCATAAAAGCAAACACCCTGTAGAAACTCGTTAAATCAATATACCTAGGTATGAATTAAACATCTAGACCGACGAATGAGAAATTATTTTCTTTGACTTTTGAAGAAATCAAATCATTTGCCTCAACTCCGCCGGCAGGCGGAACTTTCGTCCGCGTGAAAAGAAAAACAAAACTCGGATGCATTCCCTCCTTGATTTCATAAATACTGTCGAAATGGGAAATGTTTTTGGAACTTTAAATAGATTTTTTATTAATTCTAGGCAAGTACGAAAAACGGGCAAATATTAAAATAAATATGAATAGATTCATGCACAATTAACTATAGTGTATACGAGCCAAGTTCGACCCTAAAACATTATACTCGAGAGAAAGTGTTTAATAACTTAATTAGATTTAGACAAAATTACATTTTTTTTCCATGACTTCATCCACTTACATTATCTTATCCTATTTAATCTTTATATATATACTCTTTCGGATACACTTTAATCCCATAGGTTATTTTTACAATTTCCTCTCTCACATACGCAGCTGTTGTATTGGGTCAGATTTTCTCAAGCACTCAATCAATACCTGATAACTACTTGGGATCGAACTCGATATATTGTGATCATGAGTCTAAACTCACCACAAGGCCACCGACGATTTAACATAGAACATCTTTTAATGCCTCGTTAGTGGATCTTTACATCTTACTAATATTACAAATGCGAAAGTTAGGATGTTTGTTTCTCAATCACGCCAGAACGGCTTAACGGATCTGGATGAAATTTTGGCACAGAGGTAGATTATAGTCTGAAATACAAGTTGAAACAGTTTTCGAGATAAAAGCGGACAGAGTCGCGCGCAAAGGCTAGTTTCAAAATAAAGCGTTTTAACTTCAGTGGTTTCTAAATTAATCTAGTTCAGAAAATATAAATTGGCCGTCTGTAATCTTCACTAAGATCTTTTTGTTAATATCAAACAAAAGGTAATCGTAAAACTGCCCTCGTTCTTCAAACAGCACAGTAGGTCGAAAGGTTAAGGTTAAGGTTAGGTCCGGTAAGTCTTAACGCAGAAAAAAAGATCGCGAATTAGATAACAGACGACCTAATCGTATTTCCTGAACTATACCTAAATTCAACATTCATCTCTGTTACAGTGAATACTGGTCTATCTGCTCCTTGATATAAACCAGACTGCTTTTGACGTTAAGTTAGTAGACGAGCTCCGAAGTTTGTAAGTAAGCGTCGAGCGTGACGTTGATCTTTGTTATGTTATATAATTATACTGTATTTACTAAACATTGTTGTAGTTTTAGAATATAGAAGACCAAGCAAGACGTTGTTAAATAAACTTGATTAGAAATTTCAAACCGATCATTTCTTATAGTCTAAGCTCCCATTGCATTAAACCTTACCTCATAAGGTGGCAGATAAGACAATATACCTACTACAGCAATCATAATACTTGGGAACATTCGATTATAGAAGGTTGCCGTCGCATAGCCTGGAAAAACATTTTTTTTTGTCCATCCTCATTCCGCTTTTATAACCGAAAATTAAATCATAAGGTGGCAGATTGAAGCGGTTACCCATCGAAAGTAACAATTCTGGTGATCATAACGCGCATAGGTTGCTAGCTCCAACCCTGGAAGGTTTCAAGGTCAGCCATGTTTCATGTGGCCAAAAAATGGGGTCATCTACAAATATTTTCAAAAATACATGGAAATATAATTCAAACCTCAAAACATCAGTTAATAAAACGTTTCATATTTCAATGCCACAACTTTACCGCCATTCTGGAAAAGGTTAAAGCAACTTTGAAGGCTTGTGATCTCAAGCTGGCGTATTGCAACAATACAATCTTGTCTGATAAATGATTCCGCTGAATGCGTTTGGATTTTAAATAATAACCAATATAATATTATGTGTTAGCCATGTTCCTTATGGTGGCTCGACGAAGCTGATGCAGCTCGATATAATGAAATTAATGAATACAATTAAATAAAACAAGTAGTAAATAAATAAATAACATGGGATTATCACACCAATTAACCTAGTCCCAAACTAACCTCTAGGCTTGAACTATGTATGGGGAAAAATACCCTACTTGGGCAGTCGAAAAAAAAAGAGTGATTCCAAAGTTCTTCAAAAAACACAACCCCCTCTATCTATCTTCACAATCTTCCCCCAACATGTACAAATTACGAGTGCCCTCACAATCCCCGTCCGCGGCCCAACTATCTGCAGCGGTGTTTGGTTTATGCAAATTTCCGCGCCTGCATTTTATGGCTCGATTTTTCCTGATTCTCGAGTTAGGCGGCGCGCGAATTATAATCCTAGTTGAAATTTAGTGCAGTGGTTCTATTCTTGCATGCATGCACATGGAGGTTTTAAAAGAGATCTACGGAGAACTTCGCATAGCTGTTTTATGAAAAGGTGAGGGAAACCGAGCACTCAGGCAACCTGATGGTAAGTGACTTATTATATTAAGCTACCGGAGACCCATAGACATTTGACCTCAAGAACGCAATCTTAAGACTCCAAATGCGTAAAACACATAAACCTTAATATTATATTGAATTTGACATGTTATCGTTATTGTAAACGTTAAGATAGCTCTTATTTACTTGACACTCGGCCGCTATCCGATTTAAAAACAATGCTATAACAATGTTAAAGGCAATATCGTTTTATACAGTAGAATAGAAGGCCCTGTGGTGTTTTTTCACACAATTTTGACAATGCCACACTACAAGTAGCCTTATCAACATCTTTCCTTACTAATATTATAAATGCGAAGTGTTTGTTCGTTCCGCGTTCACGGTAAAACGCCCAAATTGATCAAGGCAAAATTTAATACAAAGATATACACGACTATGCGGAGTGGAGGGAAAAGCTAATAAGGCTGTTGAAAACTGACAAAGATTATGACCGTGCTTACTTACGTATCTACGTAACGTACGCTTACGTCAATCTTATACATTTTCTTTGATTTTGGTGGTCATTAACAATCGCAGAATATATCTTGTCTAGAACCACAGTTGAGTTTAGTTTCACAACCATTTCGACGTCGACTTCTCCTACAAACCCCCAATCCCACAGTTAGGCACGATACGGGAATTATAATTCAACTTTTAATTTAGTGCAGCGCTCTTTCTCCGCCCAAAATTTCCGTATCATATGTTTTAAAACCGAGCGGTTCTTGGCACGTAACACGAATGTAAATCTGATTTTATTTCGACGCTGTGTGAAAAAGCATTTAAATTTAAAAGGAAAAAATTGGCAAACGGTCATGTGAACAGTGTGTTTGGGTTTAAAAAAAATCTATTTTAGTCTACAAACTTTTCGGATGGGGAGAGTATGGGAGTCCCAGACCTTTGGAAGGTGTACATGGAGTCGTAACTAACACGCAGATATCCTTAAGACAACTTTAATTAAGTAATAAGACTGCTTAATTTAGGTGTAAGTGTTATTTTTATTTTAAAATAACAATTTAGCCTAGGGGGCTAATAAGTAATTCACATGGTATTACTTAATTTTAATACGTGTGCGTGAAATGAAATAATCAACATGAAAAAATCACTGGGGGAAAAGTAATAAGACTGCTTAATTTAGGTGTAAGTGTTATTTTTATTTTAAAATAACAATTTAGCCTAGGGGGCTAATAAGTAATTCACATGGTATTACTTAATTTTAATACGTGTGCGTGAAATGAAATAATCAACATGAAAAAATCACTGGGGGAAAAAACCTTATTCGTTTCAGCTTTTGGAACTAATATTCAAAGTTTTGTTTTATTTTGTACAAGTTTAGAGCTTAGTTTAGGATGAGGTCAATTTGTCTAAAACTGTCCCCTTAGCTTATTTATTATAGTGCTCTAATAAATCAGTTTTCGACATTATTATGGCTTACTTAGTATAATACTTAAGTGTTACTTTGACTGTAGTTTTGACTATCCTTTCCAACAGTTTGTTAATTCTCTAAGACTTTGAAAGGCATCCCTATCACGAAGCCAATGTCAAATTGATCCTTAAATCGATAAGACTGAGCCTTTTTTATGTTCCCTTTTTTAAATAACCAAAGCACCTACCCCTCAACTCTCTGGTTCTCAAACTATATTTTAGTTACAATTTTGAAGGAAACTCTCAAACCGCGCAACTTGTAAGATTGTACTTACCGAAGTTCCTAACCGAACGATATTAAACTCACGTAGCGACGCGGGGCGACACTAGCGTAATAATGTTACAAAGGCTTAAGTGTGCCAACTTACTTTGAAGTGTATTAAGTATACGTCGTGGGAGACTTGACAATGTTGTTTATTTTTACTCAGCTACTACCTTCGAAGTTTGCTATCATGCCATTGGAATATTGTCAACAACTAGAATATTAATATTATTTGAAAATATTAATCTAAAGCGCTCTATGAATTACGTGAGAAAAATAAATCAGTTAGGTTAGATTAGGAGATAAGTAAAAAAAAAATCGTCGGCCAATGAAAATGTTGTCCGTTTTTCAACATTACTTTAGCACCCTTAAGGTTTGTACATTTTAAATATCAAAACTAAGGCCGTATTCATAAATTACTAATCTTGACAAAGATGCCCGTAACAAGATAAGTACTTTAAAGTAGACGTCATAGAAAGATGTCATTTTAGACGTATCTTGAATTCTTGATACGAGTATTAAAGTCAAGATCGATTTTTTAACGGCCCTAAGACATGAAGTGGGTTCTCAGACCTTTCGACCGCGTTGTATTGTGGTTGTTGGTCGTTGTACGGTCGTTGCAATATGAAACGTGGAGGAAATAATTAATAAGGATTATGTTACGCGATTAAGTTCACTTAACTACAAATATTATGTGGATAACATGAAAGTTTACATTAAATTATGTTACGTGTCGTAAAATGTCAACTACAAACTTCCCAAGTAAAAGGTTAATAAATCTACTCAATTAGTTATTGCGCAAAAACTCTACTGCTATTTGAGTTGAAGTGTACTTCTGATTGCTTTACCAATAGCGGCGATAATGTAAAGGCACAGACAACACAATCGCACAGCAGGCAATCAACAGGCGACCCTTGGCGGCGCTAAATAGCACAAAAAGCGATAGGTGGAGCCACTGCCGCAGCGCAGAAGACGAGTTGAAACAGTAAGACAAGGTAGCAAAACGAGAATACTGCCACCTGTCAAACCTTTTATTAACATGCTACCCGATCATTAAAACATGATTAAAACATGTCACATCATGAAAACAAATGGTTGACCGTGGAGAATAGAGGCCATTGCAGGGCATTGATTATTAATATAGTCGCCAGCCTTACTCCCAATAATTAGGTGAAACGGCAATTAAATTTGCAATGGGCGGTGAAAACACTCAGCGAATGATAGAGCTAAATGTAAGTTACCCTTTTTACAATGCTATATGATTGAGTGTTGAAGTGTTTTATTGACAGTACTCATAAGGTTCAAAGTTTAAGAATTTCTGATTACACTTCATTTCTGATTTCATTTGAGAGATAGACTTTCAAGAAGGTAGCCAGTTGTGTGTAGTCCCGTTTAAACATGACATTTGAAACTCAAAGCCACACAGAAAGCAGCCAGCTCAAAGCGCTAAGAGCTCGTAATTTCAAGACCTGGGGGTTTATTATGGTATAGCTATGGACTATATAACTGCTATAGCACTGTCTTTTATGCTCGCCGTAAAATGAACTGCAAAGCCATGTCATAATATCACCCCTGGAGTTCTATTCTACTCGGTAACACTATAATACTTTGGACATGTTTTCTCATTGTTTTTAACTCGGTCGCCATTATTGTCAAGTAATCTTAAGTACCCGAAACCAACGTGCGTGCATGACTCGTGCGTGTATGAATGTGGAAGAAGCGAAAGAGATTTGTGAAGATCGGTGGAAAGAAGTGGTCTCTGCCTACCCCTCTGGGAAACAGGTGTGATTTAATGTATGTATGTTTAAATAAGAGCTATCGTCACGTTAACAATACGATAACACGTCAAGAGCAATATATTTTTACTAATAAGTAGGGCCCGGAATTTTGGGTGCGGTGTTTGACAAGCTGTAGGGCGAGAACACCGCTGTTTATCGGTTTTATCGATAAATCTATAGTTTATTTATTTATTTATGTCTTTATTAAATAAAACCTCAATTTTTCCGATGACACGTTCTCTTTTCAGCGGTCTATAATGAAAAAAGTTCGAAATATCGGAAAGTTACAAAATAATATTTTCTGTTTTATGTATAAAAGGGGTAGTCATATCAAGCCACCTAACGTTAAGGCGTCTCAGAGGGATCTCTTCTCAAGTTATAAATTTAAGGGTTTTCGTAATTATACTAATTTCGATAAAGCAAGTAAACGGATTAAACTTTCCGATATAACGAATTTTTTTCATCACCGACCGCTGAAAAAAGTAAGTATCATGGGAAAAATTGAGGATTTATTTAATAAAGACATAAATAAATTAATAAACTATCGATTTATCGATAACATCGATAAACAGCGGTGTTCTCGCCCTACAGGTTGTCAAAAATCGCACCCAAAAATAATAATAGAGCCCCTGATTCATCTTACTGTTAACGCTCTGTGTGCTTCCCCGATACAAGTAGAGTCGTAACTCAGCAACAGCTAGATTAAACTTTTACACTGCTTATTCTGGTTGAAATTTTAATTAGCACTGCAGCCTTTGAGAACCCGGCAAAGAATACGAGTTCTAAGCTTTGGCCAAGCTCGAGGGACTTAATTTGGGAGCTTCTGGTTATTTGGATGCAAAGCACAATGTAGCAAAAGCACCAATTTGGAATATTAGTGCTGTGTTTTTGGTAATATTTTGTTAGGAACATTTAAATAATTTAGCAAAATTCAAAGAAATATTATATGGCTAATTTAGCTACAGGATGCTGGCAACATCACACGTACGCAGTTTATTTGAAACAGAATATGAGCATAAAATATGTTTATATTAAAAGGAGATTTATTTTATTTATCCATTCTGAGTGCGCCTTTACATTGACGACGCGATAGCCTAGTTGGTAATCACCCTGCTTTCGAAGTAAGCAGTATTAGGTTCAAATCCCGGTAAGGGCAATATTTTTGTGATGAGCGCGAAATTTTTTTTCTGAGTCTTGTTTGTTTTCTATGTATTTAAGTATGTATCTCTCTATAAATGTAAGTTTATCGTTGTTTAGTACCCATAGTACAAGCCTAGAGCTTAGTTTGGGACTAGCTCAATTTGTGTGAGATTGTCCTCTTGTCCCCTGGTACCAGTTTTGTAATTAAACGTATAATTATTATAATAGTCATCATCTTCATCATTCTTTCAGCCAAAAGACGTTCTCTGCTGGAACATAAGCTTCCCCCCCCCCCAATGTTTGCCACAAGGACCGGTATTGCGCCACTTGCATCCTTCGGTTTCCCGCAACCCTAGCCTCTACCAACGCTGCGTCTTGCGGTACGCAGATGCCACTCGAGAACTCTTCGACCACATCGGCCATCTGTTCTGCGAGAGAACATTTCAATAGTACTTACTGTTGTTGCCGAGATAAAAGTGATAATTTAAAAAATAAAGCATGTTATGATTAAAATAGAGAAGTTTTTACTATCAAACGTACACATTCAGGTATGCCGACGAGCTTGCAGATCCTGTTTGTGTTATGTTTAAATTTTCTTACTTAAAAATTAAACGAGGAAGGGGAAAATATTAGCTATAAAGAAACTTAACGATATAGCAAGGAATGGCTTGGATAATGTGGAAAAAAGGCACCGGTGAAAACGGAAGTTTTTACACGGGACGTTTATAGCTGTTTAGATGATGATGAATATTTTAATAAGAAGAAAAATAATACTTCAAGAACATTAATATAAATGACAAGACATGGGGAAAAACTGGATCCCAGTAGCACTGGACATATTTAGGAAGGACCTCTCTCCAGCAGTAATATAATGCTTTATCGAGTAAAATATTTTTTATCATCTTATACATACAAGGACAACCTTTTGATGTTGATTATTGTTACCACTCAGAGGTAGGCGAAAACGTTTATGCAATGGGCATTGATATTTCTTCCAAAATCGTGTTTTTTTCTGAATGTATTGAAGTATCCATAATTTTTAAGTACGCATTATCGTTGTCTAATACCAATACAAATAGCATAATGTTTATTTTGGGACTAGAACAAGGTGTGAAAACTTGTTGCCTGATTTTTACGTATTAACTACAGCATCATAATAAAGTATTGCAACAGACAGTTAGCAGTTAAGTTATAGAACCACTTTAAGCATCTAGGGGTTAAAGAAGCGGACGATAACGAGGCTATCACACCACTCGGTCGGCTGCCCCATAAATTCACTAAATGAGATGTGGAAACTTTTAACCAGGACACGAAAGTAGGGTGACTATGGGATGAAAGAATATTTAGAAATAGGAAAAAGATCAAGGAAAAAATTTAATCAGAATGTTGCCATAAATAGATCAAACTGAGTATGTCTAAGCATATTTTAAGCATAAACTGAATCACTTAAGCTTATTCATATCGTAATATATGTAGAAATGGATTGATATGTAACCCTGAAGCGATAAGCTGAAGATCGGGAGCAGCGGCGTACAGTCACCCAATAAAAATGTTGAGCATACTTAGAACCTTGTTTTATTGTCATACTTGTCATTTGATGTTCAGTTTGAAGTTAGAGGCATTGTCCAACAGTGGACTAATATGGGCTGATAATGATGATGTTTTTTTTTTGGATTGTCGCCTGAAGGGCCAAAGACTTAAGTCCTTGCTTTTGTTAGCAGGATATTGAAATTTACATTTAAAAGGGGCAGAGATGAAAATCCGCCGTACTGCCGGGCTCGCACCGGCTAAAAACACCAATGCCCCTTATGATGATGATTAGTGTATGATGTATGAACACATGAGTCTGTTTTACGGAACGAACATATTATTGAATAGTAAATGCGATTCTAATATGACGTATGATTGAAATGATCGTGCTTAAGCTACTGTAGTAAAGCGTATCCTTAACTTTTTAAACCAGAAACATTAAGAATTGGAAAGTGTTAGATTGCTTTTCCATCTTCACGATTCTACGCTTCAACTGGTTGACGTGAAATTTAGCGCGGTGATAGTTTAAAGCCCGAAAACAGAAAACTTTTGCGTGGACGTGCAAATGTAAGCATAAACTAGTCATAAAATGCTGGTTAAGTATATATTGTACCAAATAAATTAACGCTTTCATTTTTTAATAGCAAGGAAAAGGCACACCAGCACACCACGCAGTCTCATAGGCATTTAAATGGTCAAGACAATCTCAAGACAGCAATCTTAAATGCGTTAGAAACTATGAGGACTAAGATGGAATGCCTCTATGCTAATAACTTCACCGGTAAAAATAATTCTGAAAACCTTTCAAATTTCATCAGCAAAATCCTTGTCTTTGACATTACCCATAAAAATGTTTCCTCCAAACTTTATAGAAACTAAAATCTGTTTTATTGGAGCCGTTTAAGCAGTCACCCTAACTCGTAACAGCGAGGTCGATGGCATCTCGTTTCACGGGTAATAAATCAGTGAGCTCGTCGCATAAAAATGCACTCCACTACCGGCACCGCTACCCCTCGATACCGCCGGGTATCTCGAGAGTTAGGGGTAATCTCATTTAACGTTTGTACGATAGCCTTAGCTTAGAAATCTCCTTTTATGGCTACACCGCATTGTGGACGTACGTCAACGAATTGAAGAAGTTAGGAAGGCCAACGTGTTTAAAAAATGCTAGGAACTGTCACACTATCGATGCTGAATCGGCTTGCCCCAGTCAGAACAACCCTACCAGCCTTATTAAAAAATGTGGCAAAACCGTAGAGTAGTTAAGCCATGCTTTTATCTTTATCTATCATTGTAATGACAGATAAGGACAAAGCATGGGTTAGCTACTTCACAGTCACTGCACGTATAAAGGACGCGAAGCAAGTCAGTCGATTCGTCGAATTCGTGCCGGGTTTTGGGAAAAGTTGCATGGTAACTGTGACATGCTTATGGTTTTTGACCTCCGACGAAAACAGAGAAGATGTGAAAAATTAAAATGAAATAAAAATAAGTTTATTTAACGCATACACAGAACAACAAAACGATTTTTTTTTTAATATAATTGGCCTACCACACGCACAAGCTTCACCACAGTTTTGCCTGCGCAGGCCGGTATGTATTTGTATAAGCATGTCACAGTTACCATGCAACTTTTCCCAAAACCCGGCACTAATTCGACGAATCGACTGACTTGCTTCGCGTGAATAGCTTTAGTGTCGTCCTGGGTCGCGGTGCAGCGATCCAAACGCCATTCAACCCAGCTGAACTAGTTTTATGATTTATATGAACATGGAACTGCTGAGGTGGATTATATTGGACCTGAGTTACGGGTGGTTTGTTTATAGGTAAAGTAAGGAAATGTCTGTTGGCAGTTTGTTTTAAACAATGAAAAGATCTGGGGACATTTTCTTAAATTACTCACTTTTAAAAAACCGGCCAAGTGCGAGTCGGACTCGCGCACGAAGGGTTCCGTACCATTATCTATACAACATTAGCAAAAAACTGAAAAAAAAACACGTTTGTTGTATGGGAGCCCCCTTAAATATTTATTTTATTCTGTTTTTAGTATTTGTTGTTATAGCGGCAACAGAAACACATCTTCTGTGAAAATTTCAACTGTCTAGCTATGACGGTTCGTGAGATACAGCCTGGTGATAGACAGAGAGACAGCGGAGTCTTAGTAATAGGGTCCCGTTTTTACCCTTTGGGTACGGAACTGTAAAAACCAGCCAAGTACTAGTCGAAATAGCACATTCGAAAGGTTCCGTACCACGCCAAAAAAACACATTTCATAACGGGTTATAGCTCTGTGAATATTTGTTTTGACGTTTTACAATAAATAGTAACGCATCATCATCAACATAATACCTTCACGCCTATGTGGAACGCCAGGTGCACCGGTCTAAACATACAACTTTCGCCTGCTCTACGTTCATCGAACTCTTCATGCCTGCATATTCAAATGGTAACGCAGTATTTTGCAAAATATCACAATAATGTACATACATACATACATAAACTCACGCCTTCATTCCCATAGTGGGGTAGGCAGAGCCACAGACTCACCAACAACTCCAAAAACTTGTTGATAATTCTGTGACCACATTTTGCACAACCAGGCTAAGATGTTATCCATTGCAGTGTATTAGTGACAGGGTGCAAACCCATCGCCTAACAGCACTACACAGCCTTTAGTCCCTTAGTCGTCTCTTACGACATCCACGGGAAGACATGGAGTGGCAACATTCTAAAACCCGGCACCACACGGTAATAATGTAATACTTAATAATAGTTTATTCGAAGATATTTTTGATGTGTGTATTAGAGAAGTAAGAAAAAATAATATATTCTTTAAATTTTCAATATCTAAAGTATCCAACAAATGCTATTATAATATAATGAGCTCATAAAGCTAACCAATTTGCAGTCAAGAGAGAAAGTGATAGAGCTAATTGGAGCTATATATATCTCCGTCTCTTTCACTAGCTAGAACCTATCAGCATTTTACAATTTATAACACGGAGACTGACGTGCCTTTGAGGTGTGTCTGGCACTTCACATTGAAACGATATAATGGTGCGAGTATATACTGGGCCTTACCTTCCATCTTTTCCTCTACGGGTTAATTTTTTTCCTAATTGAATTTGAATCCTTGAATAGGTCATTAGAGATTAAACTCAAATAATTATGTACCCTTTTTAAGCAAATTGCCCGCTAAGAGCCTCTTAAAGTCATTATCTTATCCACCTTCCCTCCTTTTTGAGAAAATTAAAAATTTGCTGAATATTTTTAATGAGGGTAGAATTGTTTTCGCTTCTGTGGTAACTTAGAAGTTTAAAAGGGTAGTTAGGGCAATATTTTTATTCTTGGAAGTGGCTGATATTAAACTAATACCTAAGGTTTTAAGGGTATCTGTAAGGCCTTATTTACAGCAAGTTATTGCCGTAAGTTTTGAGACGCAACTATGGGTAAGAGTAAAGGATGATTTCCACCAAACGGCCCGCAACGGATCGGAACGGAAAGAATTTTATGGTCTTTAAACGATATTAAATCATGTTCACAGTATTTAAAGTCTATATTACCAAGTCGCGCACAGCAACTTGACCGCGGGCGTCTTCCGCGACACGCGATCGTAGCCGAAAGTATGTTGCTCGGCTCCGTCATAAAATAGACAATAATAATTTTAATAGACGCGATCGGCTGTCACCACATCCGTCCGTATCCTTTCTGATCCGATGCGATGCGGAAATCATCATCCCTGCAAATATCTGCATCTTTGTCTTTTATATACCTAGGTATGTTTCAAAACTTACAGCAATAATTTGCAAATGTAAATGCGGCCTAAGGTTAAGGCACGAGTAAATTGTTGAACAATAAAATATCCATGAATGCAGTAATTATTGTTTTCCGAAATATAAGTAAGTACGTCTCCTTTGTGTAAAATGGACTATTTTCAATGTTCAAAGC
This sequence comes from Acleris cristana, assembly GCA_948252455.1. Classification (NCBI taxonomy): domain Eukaryota; kingdom Metazoa; phylum Arthropoda; class Insecta; order Lepidoptera; family Tortricidae; genus Acleris; species Acleris cristana. The sequence goes on along the minus strand of OX411787.1, from coordinate 15,164,896 downwards.
AGCTTGCCCTCCAGATGGAGTTCGTTTTAGGGTTCCGTACCTCAGAAGGAAAAAACGGAACCCTTATAGGATCACTTTGTTATCCGTCTGTCTGTCTGTCCGTCTGTCCGTCCGTCTGTCTGTCAAGACCCTTTATCTCGGGAACGCGTAAAGGTGTCGAGTTGAAATTTAAACCATATACTCAAATCTACAGTCCCTTGAAGCTGTGAAAAAATCAAACTTCTAAGTTAACATAAAAAAGATACAGCCGTTTATGCCGGTTAAAACGTATATTTTGACACTCTCAAGGGAATCAAAATTTATAATAATAATAATAATAATAATAAAAATATTTATTCACAACAACACACAAATAAAGTAAAAATACAAAAAGTAAAAAAGTAAATCTACACAAAATTTGATAGTTGTTGCGAAACGGTCCCAACTCAGCATGTGCCGGCTGTTAAGCCAGCGCTGGTCTTCCGCTGGGACCGCTCGGTGACAGCACGGAAGGTGACACAAACATTTTTCATAATCACACAATAAACACAAATAACAAAGAAAGAAAAAATAATAAACACAAAACAACAGATTAAAACATGGGCACAGTTTAAATTAGCCATCAAACCATCCATCAAACCATCCAACAAACACATATGGCACTATTATCTGTGCAATAACTAGCTACATTAAAATAAAATCTAATCTGTGGGTGGCTGGCTATCTATGCCTGAGTGCGTGCACGCACAAAATAATATAACACAAAACGGAGTATTTATAACCTACGTTTAAGAATTAGTCGCGGAGACAAAACAACAACATGAAGCCTATATCGTGGGTGTGCTTTAGTGGAAGGAGGCATTGGAAAAACAGGACCCAACAGCAAGAAAAAACAAAGAACAAAACGAATAATTAAAACGCATAACAACAAACATTGCAAGGCTCGTGGGACATATCACTAAGGTTTGTATGATGTAATATGACCGATGTAAGGTTTGTACAATACATCGCTCATATTCCGCTCGTATAGGGTATTTTCCGTTGACCTAGAACCATGAAATTTGGCAAGTAATACCGTCTCATACTACAAATATAGGGAAAAATCGGAAATACCAACATTTTTAATTGAATCACAAAAAAACAGGGTCTTATGCAAGGAACGGCGGCGGTGCAAATTTTGAATCGAGTTAACCGTGTCATGCGCGGAACCCTCGGTGGGCGAGTCCGACTCGCCTTGTTTTTTTCCACCCAGTATAAATAATATACAGCATTTAACACGTAAAAAAAATGTGTTATAGGATACTTTTAAAAATCTTTAAATAATATCAAAACGAGAAAATCTTTAAATCATAACAAATCCTGAAATCCGTTTACAGTGGTCACATATGCAGTCAGAAAAACTCACTTTGATTTACAAAGTTCTTTAAGTAAATTTGAAATAAATCCGTCTATCCAATAAATCTTATTTACATACATAGTTTACAAACGCCACTCGCAATCGGCTACAAAATAAAGCCCGCGCACACTGGCATTAAACAGATTTCGCGCTCATAAAATCTGTAATTTGAATTCCTTAAGACCGAGGGGTTGTCTCCTCTATTACTCATAATAAAGGCTGTGGCGCAGTGGTGGAGCTAGGCTATAAATATCTTAGCTTATATGTAAATAATGTTTTCTTTCGATTTGTGCTAATATTTGGTATAGTTGGTAGTTGATTCTGAAAATAGCTTATAATAACGCTCTTGAAATAAAAGCAGTCCTATTTTATTTATTTTGTTTTTGTGTCAGTATTTTTGTTTCGTGTGGGGATCGTTTAAATGTATTTTTCAGGTTAGGGTTTTAATTTTGAAATAAAAAAATATAATTAGTTCAAATCAAGGAGAAAAAACTACTATTTACTTGTAAGACGAGTGGTTCACATCTAATACAATAAGCATTCAACGGGGTACTAACTAACAATAAGCATTTAATTTTGCACAGCACAGCAGTTTTTTATTTCATAAATATAATTGTCTTTATTTAAGTTTCTTTATCGCTTTCTAGTACCCAAAGTTTCAGCCAAGAGCTTAGTCAGCCTGCGTAAAATATTTCATTAAAATATTTAAAACATAGCACAGCATAGTAGAGCACTATCACTACACAACATACCTTTAGGTATAAACCGAGAAATAATCCCAGGGGCGATAGTAAGAATATGGCCGGCAGGAATTTTATTTATTACAACGTCAAAGGCGTCGGCTGGAAGTAATGGTTTTACATAAAACTCGTTTTAACCGACCGCGGAATACAATCTTTATCAAATTTATAAAGAATTAGGATTGTTTTCTTAATTTGGTCGTGTAAGGGCACATAAAGAATAATTAGGGTATACAGGTGATTTGATAGAAAGGAATTTTGCTTCGGACGTTTTTGTCCAGGCCAAAAAAGTATAGAAAGCTTTTTAGGATTCCGTACCCAAAGCTTGCAAACGGGACCCTATTACTAAGCCTCCGCTGTCCATCTGCCTGTCTGTCTGTCTGTATCTCATAGTAGGTAGGCAGTTGAAATTTATACAGAGTGTAATTATGAATAGATTTATCAGCAAGTTTTTAGAGTTGTTGGTAATTCTGTAGCTCTGCCTACCCCACTCTGGGAATGAATGAAAGGTATATATGTAAAAGTACTTGTACTTGTATGTGCATTAACGTTTAGCGTAACAATGACGTTGCATAGTCTCATAAATCCATCGATATTATTGTATAAAAAGTACTAGTAGCCGAACGAACTTAATTAACTATTGTAATGCAAGTTTTTTGTAAGTATTTAGAATTGAATACTTTATGTATGTATTTAATAATGAAAATAAAATCTAAGAACAAGTAAAGGAGGGCCCCATACAAGAATGACACGGAACCCTTTTGAAGTCAGCTAGTCTGTATAACAAAACTATCTACAATCCGACCGTGCAATGAATGACCCCTCCGGTATCACGCTGCGCAATAACACCCGACTTTTTAATTTGTTCGCGTTATTTATAGCCCGAGCTCCGCCTGAATTAAACATTACCTTGTTAAACTTGAGGAATGTGTCTGGGAGTCTGTTTTATAATTGTGTTTTGTACGGAACATCATAGAGATATAATCACCGTCCCCTTTTTTTTTGTTTTTCCGTATGTGTGTAATAAAAAAGTAACATTTTGGAAGATCACGTTAGTTGAGAAGATTTAGTAAGATGGTTTCACAAGACAAGACCGCTCTAAATGGGCTAAAATCGAAGAGACCTTTACTCAGCATTGGGTAGATCAATGTTGAAGAAGCAATCCAGACAGATGGTAAGGTAAACACACCTTTTATTCTTTTGAAGACGCGGAAGAGACACGTAAGTCAGTAAAAGGATTTATGTATAATCGATAAAATGGAATCGTAACTCACCATAGAACTGTGCCACAGTAACATTGGACAATAATGGTACTGATATTTTTCACGATTTGATTTATATTTTGTTTTTGTGACACAGTTCTTTGATGAGTCAGGGCTTAAGGAAAACATCATTCAAATTGCAGTACCAAATAAGGGGTTTGTTTACCTACCCTATTGCAACTTAACTCTACGGTGGTACAGTCAAGGACTTTAATTGTTAGCCACTATGGAACCCTGTCGCATAACTTTAATCATTAATTTTGGCGCAATTTCTTTCATGTGGTTTGACGCTGTCATTATGACAGGGTTCCATAGTGGCTTAACAATTAAAGTCCTTAACTGTATACAATTTTATTTTGTTACTGTACACTATGAGAACTTCTTTGATTTACCCTAATTTGCCTTATCAGTCCCATTCAACGAATCCTTAGTACCGGAACCGTTTTAAACATAAAAGCAGTTAACAGTAATGTCCTGCTTTTAACGAACCAAACGCCCACGGCGGAATAACTCACCAAAACTAGGATTGAAAATATTCAGCGGGGAGTGTGTAGCGCGGCATAAGTTAAAAGAGAAAGTTTAACCCGCGGAATAGAAAAAACAGTGGAAGTGGCATGAGCTTAGCTTAGTATTAGACCCGTTGTCGCCAATACTCAAAATATCATTAAAACAACACGCCACCATGGAAAATGTTTTTGGTTTCGTTTTTACATTTCAAAATAGCACAATAAGGCATGCTTTTGAATTTATTTCCTATTTTAGAAATATCGATATATCGAATTAAGCGATCGCGGCAAAATTATGGTAGGTTATGCGGAACTCCGGATAACCATGCCACACGTTACACGCCCATTAATTGACACTTCTACTGTTTTATCTGTTCTAACGCCGTTTAAACCCAACTATGTCAATTTACCTGAAATTGTCCCCTAACCTTTTTTTTTAAACAGCTGAAGGTTATGCTTTGCCCCATAGCCCAGCGCTGGGCCTATCTACCCTCGATCTCGCCCGACACGACACTTAATGCTAAATGTTGAACTGCACACGGAAATTGGGCAAATATGAACTTAATCTAAAAGCTCGTTTAACTTGTCGTGTCATGTTTGTCGAGGCTCTGTTTGATTATGATCGTGGAACAAAGCGGAGGTTGTATTTTTTGACAGGGCAAAAGTAAGAAAATAATGAAGGTGGTATTTTTGCTATTGCTACGACTTTTTTTTAGTAATTTTTGGACGCAGTCAATCTAAAAGTTGTTCTAGAATTCTCTTCAAAATGGTTTAGATATTAAAAAAATATTGAAAATATTATTTTTAAAGGGCGACTGTATTACGTTGTAATAATATAAAACTGGAGGTTTTATTTTAAAACCATAATTAAATATAGAGGTGTAGCAGAACTTTTGCACTTTTACTAAGTTTAAATTGGGGTTACCCTTTATCAATTCTTTTTTTCTCCAACATGCTCAAAAATGTTCACCTTATTGCAAAAATAGTCTAGGGAGTTCTTCGTTCCAGGCCAATGCAAAATTTAAGTGAAAGTTCACTTTCAATGGCAGCTGCCGCGAAAAACGTATGAAATTTCATTGAATATCGCTAAGTTTACTTTTTTAATATGTTAATCTTAGGATATCTGACTCCGAACAGGCAAACACACGTATGACGAAAAATTTCCAATGTTTATTTTACTTTTTAAAAGTCGTAGAGTACAAAGGTTTTTATACATTTCCAATTGGTTTTTTTTTCGCATTGATCGAGAAAAGCACTATATAAGACTCGGCTTGGAAATGCGGTTGCTCGATTCATGTATAGCTCATACTCGTCCCGCAAAGCCTTTTTCTCGGTCTCTGCAGTAATTTACTAGGTATTTGTTAACGTTTTTTGACCATACCGTTTACATAATAAACTTTATTCATCGTGAAAATTACGGCAACTTAAAATAATTTTAATAATGATTAACTAACAGGAAAGAATCTTAAGTTTCATTTCATAAAATATAATTTTACAAATATCAAAAGAACGAACCGCTGGTTTTACCTCGTTAAAATATAAACTCAAATGTGAACATTTCAGTCTAGCTTACGTAATTATTACAATAATGTTCTAGTCGACTCGAAGCACGAAATAGAAAATTATGTACCCGGGTCAGAAACATTATTTACGCCAGATATTATCGGTCTAATTGCTTTTACGAACGATGCGGTAACTTTCCTAATATTTCGGTGCCATAAAAGGTTTGAATAGCAATGCTTTATGTTAATAAAAACGTGTACGATTAATTAATCACTTGCTTCGTTAATTGCGTGTTGTGATAATAATATTTTGTCAACGAATTTAATTTGCATTTAATTATTTAAATGACGAATAAAAAAGGGTGAAATGTTTGAATAGGTAGTACATAGATAGATAGGTTTAATTGATAGTGAGGATGATTATGTTTTTTAAAACGTTTGTTAACTAATTGTTGTTATTTATGGCGGTAAAGGTGGTGTTTCACCAGTGAGGCGAGACGAAACGAGATTAGACGAGATTGATTTTGATTTTGATCTTTTCAACCCAGACCATTTCCACCGAGAATGCCGTGCGCTAGAAGAGGATTATAAATTTGAATCTGTCCAATTTATTTAGGTATCTCTTTCTTTGCCGGTTAAATTCACTTTAAAGGTAAAGACAAGAGACAATTTACAGATGTTTTTTTGAAAGTGTTTATAATTGAGCGGTGTGCCAAAGTTCATCTAAAATTGCAACTCCGATTATTGGAATGCCTAAAATAACTAAAAAATAATTATAGCGCTGAAACCGTAAACTTTTCAGAAGTTCTGAAATATTCAATGTTAGGTTAGGTTTGATTTGATTTATAAAAATCCTGAAAAGTAACAGTTGCTGAAAAAAATACGTTAGGATTTGCGATGATTATGACTGACATGCCAGTATGGACCCTTCATTTAGAACAATAAGTTACATACCTGCGGCTGGTGATAGTTTCGTTACAACGCCCCATCTCGACTTCCACTGTAACAAAAAAAAAATGTTATTAATATACGGCAAATGGTTTTCTTTACGCATTTTTTTTAAGAATATAGTTTGAAGTCACCATTCTTTGTCACTTTTAAGTGACAGGCTACAATTAATGGACACTAAACTCTTAATTCTAAAATCATACAGTAACAAATTGACTGTCGCAAAAAAACACCCTTATCTTCTTTACAATAAAAATCAAGTTTAGTGTCCAACATTTATACTTATCCATTACCGTTGCCATCACCCTACAAGATTAATAAGCAACGCATTTGCAGTCTTAGGATTACAATCTTGAGATAGCAAATGTGTATGAGTTTCAGATCCATCTTTATCATAAAGTTTACGTACTCGTTACTTCGTCTTTCTTATGTCATTAGAAAAACATACCGACATATACATACAAACACTCAAAAAAATGTGAGCTAACCAAGACAGGTTTTCTTTTAGTTGACATAAAATGAATACACTATTCATGATATTAATTATATCAAACAAAACTTATAGTAAAAACAGCAAGCGATTCAACTAAGATCTTAGTTGATGCGTCTAACGTCTTGTTAGGCTCGTATGGATTCAAGACGCCTATGCACAACAATCACAATGTTGTTAGAAGCAACCAATTTTTTATTTCATTGTTCTAATGTTTATAGCCTGTCTTTTACTATCAAGGGTTTATATAATAAACACAAGAATAACCTATCTGGCAGATCTAAGGTTCCCATAGCAACTGCAGCCCACCTGCAGTCCAAAATCTGTACTGAAATGTATGTCACCTGAAGAGAACGATAGTCTGTGACAGGCGATTATCGGCCGGCACAGACTGTTAGTCTGCTATGCTTTTAGAGAATCTCATTTTGTAATCATATTTTACGTAACACCTGGCCATAATGTGAGTTTTATCGCACGCTGCGCGCACGGTAAAACTCGCATTGTGGCCAGGTGAAGACGTAAAATTGTGTACTCATCACGGGCAGTAAAAAAGAAAGCCCTCTATCGCATATTTACAACCCTCGCCTACGGCTCGGGTCTCAAATACCTGCGATTTCGGGCTTTCTTTCTTTTACAGCCCTTGTTAAGTAATGTACTATTATATCACACTAGGACGCTCGCTACTTCGTTCGCATAGAATAATTAGTTTCCCACTACTCGCCCTCTTTCTTAGTGCCTTCCTAGGGTACCTAAGGAATACTCCCTCCAAATTTCAAGTCCCTAGGTTTAGTCTGTGCGTTGTTTGTCAGTCAGTCACTCAGTCACGGTACTGTTTTATATATCTAGATGGATGAGCATAATCAATAGGAAAGCCGTGAGAAAGTTTTGTAAACGTTTTGTGTGTGGCGCGATCCGGTGCGCGTGTTTTTACACGACGCCCGTAAGCGCACCGGCCCAGCGACGATCTGGCCTAAGTCATAAGCGATAAACTGTTTACAATTTCACCCTCATTTGAAGGTAGATCGACTGATGAAGGTTTTGGGAGCGTGGTGTGGGGTGTGCTAAAAGTAACATATGGTATTATCCATTTTTTAGTTGCTAAGCTTAATCACGTCAAGCAAGCTTTTTTCTCCAGTATAAAGGTGCGACCCCACCGCTGTGTAAAATACGGTGTCGTTGCGTAAACAAAAGACGGGGTCATAGTTACAACATGGCACCGTTTTTGACGCACCGTAATATACGCTCCGTTAAGCAGCGGTGCGGTCGTACCTTAAACGTTAGGTACTACGCTAAATTATATTTTTAAGAATACGTCCAAAGATATAATAATATAACTATAGGTAGATATATATATATATATATATATGTAACTCTCCAATTATTATTAATAAATCTGCCTGCGCCTTCGTCCGCGTTGACCATCCCACGGAAATAGTATTTTTTCGGGATTAAAGGAAGCCTATGTGTTAAGCCATGGTATAACCCATATATGTCCATTTCAAATTCCATTGACAAACAAACATTTTAACACACGCTTACAAACTTTCGCATTTATATCATACCTACGTACATGACAATGTGATTAATAACAGTCATCGTAAATAAAATAATACCAGCGTATCAACCACTTCCCAATCGAAACCTCCCCCTCTCGTCCCCTACACCACAGCCCTGCTGGTGCAACAGACAAATAGCCTTCAACGAGCGCTGTAGTAATAAAATCCAGTACTTTACCGCGCCGGGGCACGCGGCCGCTCTATCGGCCGGCGTATCTGCCGACCTATCTCGCGAGCCGACGCGTTCACAATAATTATTAGCACTGTTTAAAGAGCCTTAAAATATTCTTTAAGGGACGTGGTAGTTTTGAATTGCGGAAACCATGTTTAAACTTAGAGACAGGAATTATCGTGGCACTTTTTAGTAACGCTAATTAGTTCTGATTTATTGCTTTTTGATGTTCATAATTATTATTATATCGATACAATACAATACTGAACATGAAATTCAAAAGAAGATTTATTGAAGAGGTAAACAACAGGCGGTCTTGTCGCTAAAGAGCGATATCTTTCAGGTGACCTTTTAGTAACTGTTTAGCACTGAAAATTAGAAAATGCTCAGCTTCTTATCATTAAGGAAGATCAAAAAATAACACCGATCTTTTTTCTTTAACATTATACTGAGCAATAAATCCCCACAAAAATGTATAAATATGTCCATTTTGTTACGGAAATTTGTATTTAAGTAATTTTATTTTGGTAACAAAACGGACATCTGGATATACTTTTTGAGTATCAGAATATTTTACTAAAAGACTAATTAAATTCTCAGCACATACATTAAAATGTAATGTACCTTTAATGAACCAACTTTGATACCGTTTTTAAGCTCCAGACTCCATAACTTAAACTAACGGCCCGCGCAGCAGCACTAACTTAAAACAGCACTAAGTAAAACCATTAAAATCACAGCCAAGTCTTGGAGTTAATCTCACTTGGCACAACAAACAAGCTTCCGTCTCAATTAAAGACAAGCACACAAGCCAAGTGCCCAAGATCTTGTATATTGCCTACATTGGCTATAAGACGAGTATGGCACGGCTGAGATTAACTTAGAGTATAACTTTGACTGAATCATGTCTTATACGGGGTGTCCTGTATTAAGAGGGTGTCAAACAGGACCATGTTATTAATCCGTGTCCGTCCTAAATTCAAAGAACTGTAGCTTTTCAACCGTAAGAGATAGCGGATTGATATTTGTTTTCAAAATTGTGTGTTATTACAGCTCATGTAATTATCAAAAAATATAAACATCGAAAGTTAAAAAATAAATGGGGTCTGCATACAAGAAACGTTTTTTCCAAAGTTTTCTTAATTTTTATTTATAGTAAAAACATAACATACAAGTGTGTAATGGACTTGGTATAAAAACTTAAACAAGATATGATTTATTTATTTCTTAAGTTCCAATCATTTGGAAATCCGTTAGTTTTTACTAAACCAAGGTTAAATAAAGCAAAGCCTGGACCTTTGAATGACAAGACATCCTGTATAGAACTTTAGACTGAGGTTTTCTAAGTTGCAACCGATGGCTGGAACCGTTTGAATTTAACAACGAACTATAATGTTAGCCAGCATCTCCGTCTGCGTCGAACTCATATAACGTTCTTCCCACGTAGGTACTTAGTTCCATAATGCCCTATGATTGAAATTAGTTGAGTGTACTTGTGACGTGCAGAACTTAATAGGAGCATTATTTAAATTGTGTATCAGACTGCACTTAATGTACTTAACTTCATTATAGTGAGTTAATTAGCACGGTATGTTAAACTAAGTGCAAATTAATTTCAATAGGTAATGAGAAAACCGCGCTTTGATGCCAATACTTCAATAACTTCGTAATAATGTTTTATTCTTGAACGACTTTAACCTGTTGAAATTTTAAAAGAAATATTTAAAAAAATCTTACATTGCTTATAGTTGTAATCAAATTTGACCTACGCAGAACAAATAAATTACCTATGCAATTATAATTAATATAATATGAAATAGTTAACAAACGGTCAACCATGATTAAAGACAAAAACTAATTGGGTATTTTAAGGTATTTTCGAATTATCGACAGCTAACTGGAAAGAATCTCTTACTAAAATTATTTTTTACTCTTCTAATGGTTTTCATTTAATAAAAACGGATTTCATTGTTTTTGTTCTAGAACAAAATAGTATTGATTGATTATTTCCTACTAGTTATAAATAAACACGACAGCATAATAAATTGATACCTTACTTCACACTTCACTGGAAGGGGTTGCAGCTTCGCAATATAAGCATTATAAGTCTTAATCAAACAGTCTAGGGTTGATTTTGGCTTGATTTGTTACAAACGCGTCATGCTAGTGTAATATATTGTGTTCACTTCATTAGTTCTTTATATTGTGGTTTAGATGGAGGTTTAAATTCGCTCAAATCTTAGCTTTTACAGCCTTTGATATATTATCCTTTGTGTAGGGAAGAGATTTTTGAAACTTTTTTACGTTAGAAGAATGATTATGCATTAAAAGTGATAGCAAGTGGTCGTGATTGCAGTAAAAAAAATGATTGTGCAGTTTGATAAAATCGATAGAGGCACAAATATGAAGCCATGAGGTATATTTAAGAAGGTAAAATTATTCATAGCAAATGATTAGGTACTTCCACCCAAACAAAATAATAAGGAAACGAAAATAAACTAACACATTAATAGTTTTAACTGGCTAATATATTATAGGTTTTATAAATTTAAGACGGCACTTAATGTATTCAATTGTTAAAGTTGTTTTCAAATGTATTTTAGGTCACCTTAAAAAAAACGAGAAAAATGGAAAGTTTAAAACTCCCAGCAGCTGTAGGGTTAAAAACTGACACTTTCATGCCGTCAATTAATAACAGAGCGATGAACTTAAACAAAATAATTTTGTTTAAAAAAATATTTTGGTGCAAAAGGACAAAGGCGCTCAAACTTTCACTATGACCCCCATCATTAGTCAGCCCCTTTGAAATGTCAAAAAAACGATTGTCAAAAAGCCACAATGGCCGCACGTTGCCGTTGACATCCTTGCAGATAACTCCGTGAATACAAATCACAACAAAAGCTACCCGCATCTTGCGATTAAATGTTCGCCGTGTTTTGAATGTATTTGGGCAAACTTTGAGCAGTATAGCTTTAATAGTAGCTAAATTGATAAAATTGTACATAATTTCAGGGACATTTTTTGGTTGTGATTTAAAAATAGTCAAGTAAAGGATCGATCAAATCAAACCCTAAAATACCATAAAACTGCGTAAATCGAGTTGCGTCAAAATCGCAAAAAGAAATTACATGGCGTTCTTTTGGAGGTGACCACACAAAGATGGCGTAAAAGATGCGTTAGTAAATAAATTGCGTCAACATATTTTATGCATTGGTGTGGTCGATCGTCTAAGTATCACCATATTAATCATCATCGCTGACTACTGTTTAACGCATTCACTGCCACCGACGCATATATGCGTTCACTGTCATACAAGTTTGTTCCTAGGCCACGCCCCCTGGCAATGAATGCGTTAAAAACGGGTGGTGAGAGGCAACTTTTTCTCTCTCTTATTATATTTTAAAGGGTCGTAGGACTGTTCGAGGGTCCGGTCAGATCGCTACTAAATGTTCTTTAACCTTCTGCCAAGCAGCAGTGTTCACATTGTTGTATTCTAGTGTGGTGATAAGTTAATCGGTGAAATCACTAGCATAGAGGCGCATTCTATTATAGTACTCAGGGTTGGCAACGATTTTCAGTCTTGGGATTGCAATCTTGAGATTCCACTTACCATCAGGCCTGTGTTTGTTTGCCTTCTTCATACTATTATCATAAATTTCCATCAAAAATATATTTTTAGGGACCAGCTTTTGTAGCTGACTGTACTTTGTTTTGCAATGTTATTATCAGAGGGCCCTGCCAAGATGCATTGCACTAGCTAGCGTTTCTATTCGTTTCGTTTTTATACCAATCGCGTCACTGGTAGATGACGTGATACGAAAAGTCACGTGATCTACCAGTGACGCGATTGGTTTAAAAATGAAACGAATAGAAACGTTAGTTAGCGCAATGCATCTTGGTAGGGCCCTCTGCTTATGAAGACGAATCGAATGAGTCCCAACACGGTGGGTATACGTTAAGTATAGCGGAGATCCTGTCGCCACCTTCCAACTCCATCATCAGATCAGCTCTTTGATAACATAATAATGCATTGTCATCGAGTTTACCATAATAGCCCATTCCATTAACGGGAACAGCTGGCCTATTGCCTGACGCACTCGCAATCGCAATCGAGTTCAAAGTGGAACAATTGTTTTCATTTTGGTAGGAGACTCGCCTTTGGACTGTCAAAATGAAAACGATTGCAATTGCGAGTGCGTAAGTGCGTGCGTAAATTTGAAGCTTGCTGGTTCAACTTTAACTTGCAAATTTTGACGGATACATACAAACAGTCCAAGTTAAATACAACGTTGTAAAAACTGAAGGTCACAGAGCTAAAGCAGCTAAAGAAGCCTCATAAATCCATACTGGGGGGTTATTATGACATTGCTATGCAGTTCATTTTACGGTGAGCGTAAAGGACAGAGCTATAGCATTTATATAGCTCTGTCCTTTTCTCTCAGCGTAAACTGAACTGCATAGCTATGTCATAATAACCCCCCTGAACTCTCCAATAACGCACCATAACTTTGAACAGCTCTCGTTACGCGGGTCCGTGACGCGGCGAGTTGACGCGGCCACGCGAGTTGGGACTAAGTGAGACCTTCAACGTCGAATGAACTTTGTGGAGACACTCCAACTTGACATTTACGAAGATGAGGAAATATTTAGGTGTTGTTAATTACTTTTTCATCGCGCTATCTACTTGAGTAAGTATTTGTACCTAGTGTTTTTATGAAATGAAATGAAATGAATTGTTTATTCACAAGAACATAATTGATAAGATAAAAAAAAAGATAAAAGATGTTTATTCAGTAAGTAGGCCGCACGGGCACTTTTACACGTCAAAAATCTACCAGCGCTAAGCTATATGAATCTCACGAATAGGTATATACGTTGATGCCCGGATATGTTCAACCGAGTCAGGCTGAAAGTTAAAGTAAACAATATTTATATTTCTATGTCAACATGAATTAAAATAATATAATAAAAATAATTGCAACAAAGAATTTAAAGTAAATGAACACACCCAATATTATTTCTAAAAGTTTGAAAGGGTGTGTTCAATTTGATTTCAAGTTTAATAATGTGAGTCATACCTATTTAGATAAAATCCTACTAATATTATAGATGTGAAAGTAACCCTGTCTGTCTCGTTTTCGCGGCTTAACCGCTAAACCGATTTCGATGAAATTTTGTACGGAGATAGCTTAAACTCCGAGAAAAGTTTTAGGTTACTTTTCGTCCGCGATAAACGACTACGCGGACGAAGTCGCGGGCAACAGCTAGTATTTTATAAACTGTTTACATTAATTAAAACTCTCTAAAGCAAAACTTGATGATGTAACTCACTAACCATACATTGCCGCTTCGTTGCCGCTTCTGCACCATAATTGTCTAGTCTTCGCGCTGAAACTGAACGATAAATTGCGTCGCGAGCATTGAAGTGGCTGCATTCAATCAGCAGTTGTAGTTACTGCTTAGTTGCATACCAGGAATAATGCTGTTTGAGACAATGTAACAGTGTTAAGTTGGTAACAGATTTGTGACGTATCGGGGGAGTATGGAGGTTAGATGTTGTTTATGGAGGAAGTAATGTATGTTTTTTGGTTACTCTAGAGATCAATTATTACTTTTTACTTGATACATTTTTAGCGGTAAGTACCGTACTGTATCGTAGTTGTGTTAATTGTTATACAAAGGATAAAAGCTGTTTATTCCGTAAGTAGGTTGTACGGGCACTTTTTCACGTCAAAAATCTACCAGCGTTTCGAAAGAGAAGACCATTTCTGAGAAGAAACGACGCAAGAAACTTAACAGTCAGTAATTTTTTTAATATTATTGCAATAATACTTAACCATTTTATAAGACAATAAATAAAAAATAAAAATGTCTTACGTAGTTGAGCAGAACGTGTCGAAACTCAGAATAACAAGAGAAAAAAAAAGAGTACTTATTGTATTTTGGATACTAAACAATTAGTTTCATCTAGACCCATTACTTAATATTCGTATCACACATATTTACCACAAACATACTTCGAAGGAGCTTCTCTTCACTCAATAAGCAGGTTTCATATTTTACTTAAACTTCTTGTAGGTCATAGATTTTTTAAACTACTAGAATCTAAATGAAAACATTTCACCTTTTAAAAAAACCTTTACACAATAACAATCAATAGAACTGACAGAACTTTTATATACTGAAATTTTGTGCACCCATTACTCTTCAGCAGGTTTTAAGTACAAAGAGAATCAATAAACTGTTATGCATTAAAATATCATTTTACACATTATAAATATAATTTAAAACCGTCTGGAATATCATTTTCATTTGTATTCTCATTGTTTCTTACGAGTAAATAAATTAACTTGCTTACTGTAATAGAAACAAAAGGATCTCATAAAACAATGTATTCACCTTTATTTGAATAAAAACGTTAGTATAAAACTATTAAGGGTACTTAGCATTTCATTATGCTCTATAAAAACTTCAATTAGTGGCAAAATAACGTTAAAGAATTACGAGGAAAAAAACACAAGGAAAGTGGCGTGCCTGTCCAATTTATGGTCTTCTCTTGGAGGAAAGAGGACCGTCTATGGTGTAAAAGAGTAATTGAACGTCTTTGTACTTTGGACTGATTAAAAGGTCAAAGTGTGAAAAAAGTGGTCGTTTCTGAAAGTTTGTTAAGTGGCTGGAATGCTTATAATTTTATCATCGGCATAAAATAGTGTCCTTTCGCCAATCATTATTGGATTATATAAGTCCAAGTATATTTCTATAACTAGTCTGTTCGACCCTCATGCTAGCTTCGTAGGCAAGATCACTACCGACTAGGCTAACTGCGTCGTCAATGTTCATACCTACACATTTTCTCGATGATGATACAATAACTTTACTTACTTGATAAAAAGTAAAAGTTTGTACTTAGGGTAATATATTCACACATAATATATAGACATATCCTAATCCTTTGAGTAATACCAACGTTTTTACACAGTCGTTGACACGAAGCCGAATTAAACAAAAGCACAGTTGCCATCTGTCACTCGTCCCAGGCCACCCGAGGGGAGGCGCGGCTAAGCCGACCCGGACCGCAGCCAGTTAATATTTTACAGCTTCTTAGCAGGTTGCCAATTGTTTTCAACATGTGAAGAACTTGAGTGTTTCTACGGATCAAACTGGTAAGTAAGATCTAACACCCATGACGCATTCAGTTCTCCATCTCAAGATTGAAATCCTAACACTGCAAATGTATTGTCAACCTGTAGGAGTAACTACTAGTCATCGCATTTGTCTTATTGTCACACTGGGAAACAACAATGCGAGGATTGGTGCTTTTTTTTCTTAATTATTGGTTTCTCTCCTTGTTTTAACAAGGTGTATTTCGCTAGTATCGAGTTTTAGACAATCGCCATGGACTTATTAGAGAAACAAGTCCATGGATACCACACGCGAGGTAAAAAGATTTACTCTCTTAAAGATTAAAGATTAAAAAATTAAAAAAAGAAGAAGAAGATTAAAGAGATTTACTCTGGTGGACTAAACAGAAGCACATGGGGTTAGCTCCACGCGCTTCTGTCAAGTCCGGACTGGTGCTTGGCGTTAGGTTAAAGGATAAGATAAATAGTGGTAGTGATATAGACGGGCCTAGCACAAGGTCTACCATCACCACAATACGCCTTCAGGGTAGGTGTAACAACGATCTTTGCAAGGTGGCAAGGACTGGCTGAAAATGGTTAAAGATCGTATTTGATAGCACACAGCAGGAGAGCTGGAGATAGATGCCCTTGTCCCCAGTGGACAATTATAATAGGCTGATGATAATTGATATGTGGGTAGCCTGTCATTTATAACCCAAAAAATGGGTACTTGGATCTTGACTTTCATTTGAATAAAGCAACGGGCGATAGCAATCTAGTCTTTTAATTACGTACACCTTCTTGGTGAACGAGGCTATAAATGATTGTAATTGTGTGTGATTTGTGCTAATTGTTTGTGGAATAATATAATATACTTTGAGGAGTTTTAGTCTGATTTTATCATGGCAGCTTAAATATGTCCGCTAACCATCGCTATTTGCATCAATCGGACTTCAATTAACTGCACCAGATTGCCGGTCTATATTAAGAGCCTATCTGAGCGTCGTCTGCATCTACCTACGCGTTGCAAATCGAAGATTCTCGGCTGCAATTTATTCATTGCAAGATTGTTTTCATCTTATTAGCACTTACGTAACTTATAGCCAATTTTAGGTAGTACCAGTGCGTGGATGTTTCAATTAAGGATTTTTTTTAATGGCATTTCGCTTCTTACGATTCCACTTGTTATATTATTATTATCCAATACTGGGCTCAAAAATATCTAACTACCTACTTTAATTTGGCCGTTATTTCTAAAAACTCACTACGCCAATACGACATAATATAGACACGCCTGATAATAGACGTCTCAAAAGGCACTTTAAAAGATACGCCCTAATAAGATGTCCCCTTTGAGAAATGCAAAGAATATACCGATTTTAGTACAGCCCTTTCTTAAGAGGGAATCCGTAGAGTCACCCATACGCTCCCATTTTAAACCACTCACAATACCTCCGCGTCGGAATCCGACCGACAATGCGTTAATCCGCAGAAGTGCCCATTTAATTGAACCAGCCTACGCAGATTAGGAGACCCTTATTTATATACTGAGAAAATATACATATGTCAATGAATGGGACCTCATGGTAGATTACGAATATTCAGATTAAGATGTTTGCGTAGCGTTTTCAAAATTTAGGAATGGTAATATCACAGGATACGAATGAAACAATATCCAACAGTTGATGTCAAAAACTGTTTTTGGTGGGGAGTAATTACATACAATTTTGAAAATTTGTATTTTAATTGCGCCAGAAAAAAAGGTTTGATATACAATTTGGAGAAGATTTGAAAACGTTTTAAACGCAGTAAATAGTTGAGCGATGCTTTCTTTCGGAACGAACAGCGACGAATAAATAATATTATCACTCGGAAAACATTTTGATATTACATTTCTACACAAGACGTTTTCAAAATAGTCATAAGTATTTAACATGTCAATTAATTTAAAACTGTTCTCAAAAAATATTTGACAGAAACTTTACCAATCATCCCACAGAACATCTTAACCCAAACAAAAACTACGTAAACGCCCAACCTTCATAAATTTGCCTTTTAGAACCCTTGGGGGGCAAAATAAAACTTGTCACCTGTAGTGTGGACCTCTGGGATTTATTACGGACCCCTAATACTACTTGTAGATAAAGAACTTTAGGAAATTTGGTGTTTGAATTATGGATTTTGGGTTACTTTTATGGATTTGGTGAAGTTTTGCGACTGACGTAAGCCATGGAAATACCTCTGAAAGGAGTAGCGAAAACAGATCTAAACTCAGCAGTAAAAAGATTTGAAGGTATTTCGTAAGTATTAAGAAAAACATTAGGTTAATGAAATACCTGAACCTGAAAAAATAACTTTGAGCAAATGCAGGACGAAGAAAGTTAATGTAGTAGATAGAATAAAGAGATCAAGAAAATAAGAAAACTAAAGAGTCGTTTTGCGTAGCAGCGGGACATTTACACTGGGCTTCTATTTTCCTCGGCAAAACCATATTGCTTTGCATGTGTTATCATATTGTTTTTATTGGCCGCCATTTCTGTCACATACATGCATACCTTCACGCCTTCATTCCTAGAGTGTGGTAGGCAGAACTACAGAATTACCAACAACTCTAAAAACTTGTTGTTAATTCTGTAACCACATTTTGCACAAACAGGCTAAGAACTTTTCCAGTGTATATTAGTGACAGGTTGCAAGCCCATCACCTAACATTACTTTCACATACCCAAATAAAAGCTATCAAGACATGGAAAATACGGAAATAAGTCGAGGTAAGGTTTCCCTGTCTCAGCGACGGCATTTTAAAATATTTAGTTAATTACCTATAAAAGGATGTAATGTTTGAAATACTTTTATTTAGGTAAAAATTTACGACGCCATGATTAACTCTGGATTTCCCGACTGCCCCCATGCCAAGTACACTTGACCACCCTTAAGCCTGCTAGCAAGCTGAGCCGTACAAAAACAATCCCGAATTCTTCCGCCCCAACAAATACGTCGAAGAATTAAGATACGGAGTGATTTGGCCGATAATAGCTTTATGTGCGGTGGCGGATAGGTGCGGGCGTAATCCTTGAGACCGGAATGTAGCAAGATGTATACAGAGCTGGATAAACATACATCTTGCCAGTATGATGGCATCTGTGATTTGCAAGCCTTGGATACTCGTATTTGAAAAGGTTATCTGATGTAAAAAAGAAGAGAGTGAAGATAGGTCTTTGTTTTTCGAAGGGTGAACTAATGAACAACTTCTAAGATAACTGTTAGAAAAACAGTTTTCTAATTTTCACTTGTTATATATCAAAAACATAGGTAGAGTTTTGTCTTGAAATACTTGTATTTCAATCTTTTGCACAGCAAATAATGTTGAACCTTAATAGAAAGTCATCAATAAAACCCCGAAAATAGAGTCTCGAATAGCGTAATATGAAATAATAGGCACCCCTTTATCCCAAAATTAAAAATTGAAAATTTTCGTAAAATAAAACGAAATATATTACTTGTTTAGATGATCTTTTTTATGCGCATTTTAGGTACCTATCTAAGACCGTACATTGATATTTGTATCTATAATAAAATAATTATTCGGTTGTATCATCTCTCTACCCATACCCACTTCTGCCGAAGGGCCGGTAAGATCTGACGGAATCTTAAGACCCTTTTGGGGAATAAGACGGACGAGTCCAATAAATTGGAGGGCGAGTCCACTTTCCACGAAGCTCTAAATTACTACATTGCACTGCAGGCAGGCGCGCCGCGACAGCCCTACATGGCCATAATCATGTGCTTTATTGCAATAAAGTAAGGGTTATTATAGCTTGATTGAGACGCCAAGAGGTTCTGTCGGCGGGTGTAATTTATTCTGCGGGTAAGCGGTGGGATTTCGTGTCTAGTCTTTATTGCCAATGTCATTGTTACAGGTAGGAGTTACGAGGTAGCAGTGAGGCTAAACTAGGAATTCAAGGAACACGTGCGAGGATAATGGGAATTTTGAAAATGGGAATCATACTTTGTAGTAAATCCCTGATATTTAGTGCGCAATCGTGCAAGCGACGGTTGCTTATTTTATTATTTATGAAAGGTGTCAAACCTTACATAGAGGTCTTGTTAGACTGCACTGACTACAGACTTTCGATACCTATATTAGGTTTACTCGTGTCGTGCGTAACATTTGCTACATAAATTGGGCTATTGCCGCATCCCGCAGGTACGGTCGGGTCGGGTCTATCAGTTTTGACAAAAGTTTCTGTGAGGTCTAATTATCGCTAAGGTTGACACTTGTCACTGTCATAATATTATTGCAAGGGAAAATCGAACTTGTTGTATCATGACGTACAAATGAACTTCAACGGTAGATAAATTTTTTTGGCTGACTGTACATAATAATATCAAAATTGTACTTATGTATCATTTTGTAAAAAACCCTGAAAAGGGTTAAAAAAAAATTAATTTTCTAGCTTTTGGAAACTTGGCAAATGAAACAGTTGACCATATAAATTTGGAACTTGCGATAGATTTCCATTTTCTTCATTTGGGAGAAAAAAATCTCTGTATTAAAAGTGCTGCAATATGCAAGCAAATTCTAATTGGCGTTAGGATGTGAGGTGGTTATATTGTTATGTTCATCGCCGCATAGTGTTCCGAACTTTGACCAAAACATATAAGTTTTCGTATTGTGCTTGAAACATAATTCCGTTGTCGGATAATACTTAAGCTCTTCGGAACTGGATGTTGTACAATAACGCTCTATACTTATGGAGGAGTTTAAGTTTGCCTTTGTGTTGACGATGAGTTATTTTACTTTGAAATTGTTCTAATAAGTGTTAATTCACAAATGTTCTTGAAAACTCGAAAAGCACTGGGGATACTTGTAGTTAGTATTGCGAAAATTGTATGTGTTAGGTACTGCGGACGATCACTTAGTATCATATTGTGACGTGCTTACTTGTATGGTTTGTCCTTGAACACCGAGTACAAGATAAAGAAGTTTATCTGCTTCCTTTAACAGATTATTTATCTGCAGCTAAAAATTCTGATTGGCGTTGTGTTTTGAAGGTGGTAAGAGATGGTAAGAACAATTTCATCCATGTTTCTTACCGTTTTTCTAACTTACGACTTCAATAAATGCTTAAGTTTAACTACACATTCAATTACCTTTAAAGTAAAACTAAGTCTTCACTGATACTTGTATTTTTATCATGAACATAAAAATGCCATTACGTAACGCAAAGTTACATGAATCATAATAATGTATTTATTTATCTGTTCCATCTAGTCCGTCTCCCTTCAATGTACTGCGATAAGTTTCGGTTGATCTGCTGTCGCAGTCACGGAAGGGCTTGTATAATGCAATATACCACAAGCACCTCGGTCTTGATTGAAGCAAACAATAATATTTGCCGCAGCAACGATGCGCACCCCATGCATACACATGAGCACATACCAGCTAACAATAATATAGCGATATAGTAAGGTTTAAACATAAATGCAACATATTGTAATCTTAGAGTGTTCTAAGATAAAATATTTATTTCGTTCTTTGCAAGAAAAAGGCAGGTTTGTGACATATTCTCTCTGGTCTTCTATTGAAAGGCGGCTGGTAATAGGCTAAGAAAATGTAAGTGACTGTAATGTGAATGAATGTGAGTAATACTAATACATGATTTATGACTTATGACAAATTGAACGAAAGATAAAGTTTTTGTTAGCTAAATGAACTGATAAAAAGGCCAACTTTGAAAAGCCAACGCTGAGAAGGTTCTATTATAAGTAGCCTCTTCTTCTTGGGTAAATATTAATTCAACGAAACTCCGAATTTCAAAAACCGTTAGGGCGTTTCGCCTTCCAGGAGGTCATAAAGCAACATTGGGATCTACATACTATCACGAACGTTAATTTGTAACCCATTTCAAGGAAAATACTTATGCTTGAAGTCGTCAATGTCATTACAGATGTCAAGTCATTTGTAACTTTTAGGAAACTCAACCTTATTGTTGTAGAATGTCAGATTGACTTTGGACCTAAGGTGGGTACCAAATTAAAGTTCGCGACTGTACATACGTAATCCCGAAAAACATAATTCTCCGTTTTGGGTAGCAAGTACTAAAAAAAAGTACTTATATCACAGGATGTTATAAAATCTACAAGTACCTATATCATAAATGGTAACACTTTTATGTTTAAAAAAACGCACAATCGCGAGTTTATTTCTAACCGAATATTTTTCCAAAGTTAAGAAACCGTTAAGCAATAAGTATTATGTTTGTGTGTTGCATTTAATTACGACATTTCATGTCTGGGTGTGCGTGAGCGCAATCAATCAGCCCTTAATGTTAAGGGTGCGAAAAAACGAGTCATTCTGACGAACGAAAATGAAGTACGCTCTTATTTGGAACTTCTTACAGCGTATGCCCGGAATATTTAGAGATGAGATAGCAAACATGATGGTGGATTCAGGTTATGGGAAAATCGAGGAGGTTTTATTCGGTCGAAAATCTTCCTCGGGCCTCATTTAAATAAATAAAGTTTTGTAATAACTATTAATTAATAATAATAATAAATAATAATAATAAATGATTTTTTTATTTACCAACACAAAACAGTACATTAGGTTACACAAGATAAAAAATTGGTTATACATAAAAGAATAAGTACATAGTAGGTGCGGCAAAATCGACATGAGACTCAGCAACACTGCTGGTTTTCAGTCTCCAACCAGGAATTACAACTAAAACTTAAACTAACTTGACAAGGGTAGGTTTGCTACCACGACGGCGATAAAACAGCAGAGAAAAAAAAAACATGTACTATATATTGCAAAGCAGATGACAATTTCAGAGAGAGCAAAGCAGAAAATCAGGAGTGTACGTTTATATTATCGAACAGTTTATTGATTAAGCTATTTAATTAAAGCTTTGTAAGAAAAAAGAATAAAAACATATGTTATACAACTATATCCATATGTGGGATTTAATAGTTCTGCTTGTTCTGTCCTTTATATTATTTTCACACACAAAAATGAGTGATGCATTCCAAATAAATTATGAAGTTCACAAGTAGTTACTTCAATGTAACTATCTATTATTTGATAATGGTCTCAAGTATTTTTCATGAAATCATCAAAGTCAATCATCTTCAATTCGGACCAAAACTCCCTAAGACTCAGAGACTCACCAGTTTAAGTGGCAAATAAAGTGCTATCAATCGAGTCCGAACGGCAGTGGGAGCCACTTGGATTATACCCGCGTTGTGTGGACACCGCGTTTGTTTTTACCCTACTCCACACTGCTGAAGAATTGACGATTGTATTGCAATGGCTTAAGGTGGTAAATTAAGAGGTTTTTATTGAGTAAATAATAGAGGACGCCCATGACTTTGTACGCTACTCCCTCCATTTATTTTCGTATTGGGTCGATTTTCGGAAAATGCTTTCTTAGTGCACCCCTAGGGTTCCCAAGGAATATACCCTCCAAATTTCAAGTCCCTTAAGTCTAGCGGTTTTGGCTGAGCGTTGATCGATCTTTCAGTTTCTCTTTTTATATGTACATATAGATAATAGATAGAATATTGATGGTTTTTTCGAATTAGTTTGAAATGTCTTGATGAATATAAGTCCGCATGTATAGTCGCGAACTTTTATTTGGTATCCACCTCAGGTCCAAAGTATATCTGACATTCTACAACAATAAGGTTGAGTTTCCTAAAAACAACAAATGACTTGACATCTCTAATGACATTGACGACTTCAAGCATATTTTTCTTGATATGGGTCACAAATTAACGTTCGTGATAGTACAAAAGTTTATAATAGCAGCGTCAAGACTGTCAATGGAAGGATCAAGAATATTTCATTTAACGAGGTGACGTTGTTACAAATGATAACCTAACCAACAAAAAGTTGGAAAACCCCCGACATTGACATTTCAAAGTTCAATTCTTCAAAAACGGCTGAACCGATTTCGATATAAAATGTCTAAGAACCACCGCTAGAAAACCTGCTTTCAAATAAAAAAAACCGCATCCAAATCGGTTCATCCGTTTAAGAGCTACGGTGCCACAGACAGACAAACACACACACACACACACACACACACACACACACACGCACGCACACACACACACACACACTTACACGTCAAACTTATAACACCCCTCTTTTTTGCGTCGGGGGTTAAAAACAAAAGACAACACAAACATTTACTGCTATTCTAACCACAGCCTGCAATCACAAAAAGAAATCAAGATCAGGATACCTACTTCTGACGTTAACAGACCAAAGAAGTTTCCCAGGGAAGGAGGTCAAAGGTTGTGTTAATATTCAATATCAAAGACTACTAACTTTATTATAATTTATGAAATTTGTGATCCTTTTTTACAAACAGGTTGTTGTTCTATTTGGACAACTGTTAAGGACATGGTTTTGCAAAAGTTATTTTATTTTAGTTTCTAAAAACAGAGTTCGTTTGTTTAACTTCTGCGTTATTTTCTTCTGCATAACGAAGCAGCTATCTCGCAAGTTCGCCAAATTACAAAAAGGATTTTTGGCTCGTGTTTTTCGCAATAAGAATTCCGCAGAGCTGCAATACATTTCTTTACTTTCACTTTTTTCAATTTCTTCTTCTTTAAAACTTGCTACTTCCACTTAAGTATAGGTTACCATAATAATGTCATACGCAAGCTTAAAATAACATGGTAAAAATAGCCATGAACTTTTGGAGTACCACAGGGTAGCATTCTGTTTCCGTTAGGTTTCCTTCTTTTATGTTACATCCATTATACGCAAAGATGATAGGATGTAGGTATTTTGTGAAACGCTTAATGAAATGTTATAATCTATTCATGAAAAGTGTTATGCTTTGGGCACAAACATGAATAGAGACATAAATAACATTGCTTTCACGTATTACACCAATAATTATTATAAGAAATCGTTAAATAGATCTTTTAAAATAATACACAGGACCTTTTTTTATTGTTTGTGGGATCAAATTTGTAACGAAATATAAATCCCAAGAGTCGGAAAATTATGTCCCCTTCAACATTCTAACGGTAATTTTAACATTCAAATAAATCAAGCTAGTAAGTAGCACTAAAAGTCCTTTTGAAAGAAGTAAGTCACCAATTACTTATAAGTATATCTTTTTTAAGTCACCCTGATATTTATTAATTATTCTTATTCACCAGTACATAAGAGCATAGCAATCAGGTAACATTTTGTTCTAAATTAAAGTACGGCTTCATACGTTAAAGAAAAGAAAATAGAAAAAAAACATTTATTCGTGACAAACAGACAAACAAAACTCAACAAAATACTGACATCTAGACGAAAATACCTGTTGTCACGGACTGGTTCCAACTCAGCGTTATGCTGGCGTTAGTCAGTTAAAAATTCAACACGCGTTTGGTTAGTTTTTTCTTAACTAATTTTAACTCACTACTACGAGTACTTTCATTACAATCTAAGCAAACGTAAAATTAAAAAAGCCGCATTATTCCGAGACATTAGCAATACCCTTCTGCTCCCAACGACGCATGCTCCAGTGACGTCACACTCGTTCAGCGCCACACCAACTGATTTGCATACAAATAGGACTCGATACAGAGTCCTCGGCTGAAGCGCGTAAAAAAACTCCTAATAAGAGAACAATCGCGCAAACGACCCGCTAAATTATAGGAGAGAAATATCGTGCGGCTGACATGCGCAATATGGAGAAATACAGAAGGGAAATGAACAAGAAAAAAAATCCACGGGCAAATTCCAAAGCTTTGTTGCTCAACTGTCAGTACCTTAGAATAGGGCAATGGCTGATTTTACAATCAAATTATTTGTAATCAATGCGAAAGTGATTATAATTGTATACAAATTGTTACTTGAAATAATTTTCTCATGAAGCGTACGTAATGTATAAAGACCAGTGTTCGACACTGGATCATTATATTAATAAAGAAGATAAGGGATAATAATAATAAACAATCTTTTATTTTGCAGCAATTTAATTATTACTGTTTGATTTTTAAATGGAAACGGTATCATCTGGCAAATGCAAAACTACTTATTCGTACGTCATCATGGTTAATGCTTAATTTGAATTATCGTGTTGCCAAATCAATTTTATGAATTGGTTCTTTAAGTCATTTGAGTAAAGGATGTATATGTATAATAATAAGTATTCAATCAGTAATAATCTAACTTAAATTATAAATTATCTTAAAATGGTTTTAGTGATAAACAAACCCGGGACGACGGAAGCAAAAATGTACCAGTGGCTAGTGATTAATTAAATATCGACTAAGTTTTATCGACATCGTTAAAAAGCAATTTTCAATCATCAAAATTAACCTTTTAATAATTTGTAAACCTCTTTTATTTTTATTTATCGCATTAATTCCGTAGTCAAACAAAAATTTCCTTTTCAAGATTTTATTTTAACACTTGGTCGGCGGCGTGACTAATACGTATATTGATGACAAATTACAGCTTTCTATAACTAAGAGTCTCTGAACTAAGCTGCAGACCGACGGACATGGCGAAAATATAAAGGTTCCTAGTTTGACTTCGGAACCCTTAAAAGAAGGACGTTCTCAATTCGTTGAAATGTTAAGGAATATTTTTTCATGAATTAATTGTTATTCAATATAATATCAAAGGTTGTCAAAATGTTCGAGTTGGAGTCAATATATGCGTTGTTTATAGTTGCGATAAGTACAAATAAAAGAGGTTTACAAATTATTAGAAGCTATTCAAACTTGACCATTAATTATGATGATTGAAAATTGCTTTTAGTCGATATTTAATTAATCACTAGCCACTGGTGCATTTCTGCTCCCGTCATCCGGGGTTTGGTGATAAACAAAGTTGAACTTCTGCGTGTGTAACCCTGCTGCGGCCGCGGCGCTGCGAGAGTGTTTGAGAGTCTTTGTGGCGCGTAATAAGCTCGAATCAGCGGCTAATTCCCGCCATTGATCGCCATTCTTCCCGTCCTATTGAACGATAATGACTAACGAACGTTTTAAGCCGTCAATTTCTTTGTTACGTCTTTAAATTTTCCACTGATGTGAACACATTTGTTTACGTCATGTTATAAATGTCTGAGGTTTCGGGAATGTGTATATTTATGACCTCGACTATAATAACCGGAAGGGCTTGGCATTCTACTAAAAGATATAAAAGTCGTGGTAGAACCTAGTACATCCTTCCGGACCGTATGTATGTATGTAAACATTTTATTGAACAAAACACACAAATTCAAATACAATATTTACAGAATTGGAATGTACAAAGGCGAACTTATCCCTTTAAGGGATTTCTAGGTTATCACCATATCCTTTAATTTACAACCAAGCAGCAGTGTTTGCATTATTGTGTTCCGGCGTGGGGATAAAACTAACGGTAAAATTACTAGCAGAGATAGAGATATTTCGTCTTAGAATGGGTCTCAGATCCCTCTTAAGAGTACCCACACCTTGACATAAAATCTACATCACTATCTTCATCTCTATTTTTACCCATACTCGTATTTAGAAAATGCCAACGTATTTACCCACAAACCCGAAGCCCACATATCTCTATTAGCGCTGTCGTGGGCCCACGCGTGGGCGGGCGCCGTCAGCGTGAGGAATGAGCCGCGCCTCCGACATGTCCCCGGATTGCCCCATGAATATTAAGGGGTGGGGGGATGCTTTGTTTAAATGGATGAGGTTCAAAAATAAAATGGTCTTTTTTGGACTTGAGTTTTTCGAAACGATTTTTTTTTAAGAAAACGTCATTTTCATAATTAAAATAATTATAAACTAACGTATAATTTATATTTATTTAAAAAAACGCACTTAATTTTTTTCTGCATCTGGACACATAGATTTCCTAAAGCCCTGAAGGCGATGGTTTATACATAATTTATTGACGTTTTTGTATATTTAAATGGCAAACATCAAGATAAATTTAATACATTTCTTTTTCATAGTTTACTTCTTGCTTTATATTAAAATATAGGTTCACTTGTATCTAGAACTTAACCAGACTACTGCACAAAAAAAATAAGTTTAATTTAATCAACTTTACTTAAATTGTTGAGTCGCAATAGAACCCTATCGCAGAAAGCCAATATACTATAATTTTGATGTAATTTCTTTCTCCTTACCCGACATTGTTATTATGACAGGGTTATACAGCCGCTCGAAAATCAAAGTTGTTGACAGTGGTCCTGTTTTGGCCACTATAAAGTCCACAATAAAGCCCTGTGTACACTGTTGGTGTACCGTCACAATATTAGCTCCCGCGCACATGTGCCTAAGCCGCGCTTAAAGCTCTAAGCTGCGCTAAGCTCGCTGTCCGCAGCTTGCATATGCAGCTTGGATTTAACTTTAAGTGATTAATTTAGCACAAGTAAGGCTTCGATCTCGGAAGTTTGGGTAGCTTTAGACGTTGTTGGTCACGCGGCTAAAACAACGCTAAAGTTGCTTGTCTATTTTAAAGCACATTTAAAGATCAAGTGGTCAAAGTACTCCTATCAGTATATTTAGAGGTAGATATTGTTTGTTTTAAAAAAGAAAAGGTTAACAATCATCTATTTTTAGTCTTAACTAGATTTAAGATTGACAGATGAACACATTTTTATACACAAATAAATTCAAAACTAGATTGTATCTCTGCTGTAAGTGGCTTTTAACATAGTTACTAGGATGATTCGGTTAATCCAGTCTATCTAAAGCATCTATACTTTATCTCTTATTTAAGAGTATATCCGTTTTATTCTTATTCCTGTAGGCAAAATAGATTTGAGTAAATTTATAAGGTCAGTTGGGGCAAGTGCGTCCACGGGGTAAGTGCATCAAACCAACAATATCTAATAAAAATATTTTTACAATCCTACGTAAGTGCATCAAACTAAGAATATCTCCTTAAAATATATTTAAAAAAAAACTCGAGATATTGTTGGTTTGATGCACTTACCCCGTAGACTGACTTGCCCCACTCGACCTTAATACTTGTACATGCACCATAATATTTTATCGTCTTATATAGGTATAATAGTATCACACTTATAAAATAATAAATTAAGTACGTAAACTTCCAGCATAACACAAATATATAGAGGAGCAATAAATAAGGAGCGCGTCGGACTCCTCCCAACTTCGTGCAGGTAATTTTGGAACAATATTCCTGATTTTCGCTAGTCAATATTATATATTGCGGTACTACGTGTTTCCAGTACCATTTTTACTTTTGGTTAAGTTTTTTTATAATTTTTTTAACTGCTATTTGTAATTATTTTTAATTAGTATTGAGATCAAGAAGTAGTTCTTGCGTTCTACAAAATATCCTAAATTCTATTAATCCATACTTTATTATTATAAACGTGAAAGTAACTTTGTCTGTTTGTTACGCTTTCACGGTTGAACCCGAGAAAGCTCCTTTTTCCGCGAGTAGCCATTAGCAGAGTCGCGGGCACTAGCTAGACTAATGTTATGTATTTTCTAAACAGCGAAGAAAAATAAATTATTTAGAGAAAGTAGGTGTTTTATGTTTAAGTATGGCACTTAACTTACTAACTTGTATCAATGACTATTATTATGACAATACATACGTTTCATATTTTTATTTTTTATTTGGAAATTTGGTTATTTTTGGTATTTTTCTCAGAAGTTACAAGAACGGTCTCACCACATAAAAAAGTTATGACATACCATGCCTTTAAAAATTGTAGCTTTTGCTTGTTTTACTTTCTGAGATTAGTTTTTTTTTGAACGACGATGATGCAATCAAACAATGATTTCACATGTGCCACTAAACTGCCATCCAATATGTTTGCGGTCACCGACTTCGATTGCGGTTTATCGATTAAACCACAGACCTTTGTCTTCAAAAACGTGTACAGTATTCAACTCACCGCTAACCGCAACTTCAATAATGCATAGTCAACGTCATAAGTAGATAATCAGTTAGTTACAGGCAACCAATTTGATTCCTGGAACTACTTAAATATGGAACTGTATTTCCAATTCCATTATTGTTTGTTTTAAACATCTCTCTTATTCATAAATGCGCAATAGTTAGTGAGTGCTTAAAATATGCTTTGCCCATATCTTTCATTGTGACATTTGAATTTAATTTGAAAGACAGAAAATACTTTAACTAATAATAGGTTTATTGTGCATTTATGATTAGGTAAGGGGGTATTTCTTTGAAATTATTATTTTGTAAAAGTAATGTAAAAGAGAAAAAAAATTGTCGGTCGGCCGGTTTTATTTAGTTTTCACGTTGTATTTATAAGTGTAATGGTATTCCATAAAAAGTGAATATAATTTTACTGTCCATCTTGCTTAAACCAAAATAAACCGTTTCTGCGATGAACGCCTATAACCAAGAGCTACAATATCGTAGCAAAATAAACTGAGATATCATTTAAGCAATATAATATCAGTTCTACTTTTCTCATATTTACTTATTTTTATAGGCAAAAACCCTTCGATCGAGATTGCCGCTACCCGTAGTACCGCCGTCCCACATATGAGAAAAGTTGGCTAACTCATTTAGCAAGTTCGGTATTTTTTCGCGGCTCGGCCATGAATATTCGGCGAACTCGCGAGATGCCGTGAAGGATGTATTGGCGCTACGTCAAGAACGGAATTTGTTGAGAGAACTTTTATTTATTGCTACTATTATCTATTTAGCTTTTGCCGCAGAAGATTTTTTATCTTTTTTTGGTTCAGTCCAAGTTTACGGGATAAAAAGTACCCCGTAGTAGTAACTAGTTGTAAGTTTTGCTGTGGACGACCTTGTACAGGATCCGTCTATATCGCTACCAACATCTTACTAACCTGCAGCCAAACTGCAGTGTTTGCATTGTTGTGTTCAGGTATCGACGTGTAAAAGCGCCATCAAGTGGCCACCTTACCAAATAAATATATTGAATTTTGAATTTTAGTGCGGTGGTAAGACAATCGATAAGATATTACATTTTAGTCCTCAGGGTTGGTAACGCATTTCTCTTCTTAAGTCTTAAGATTGTTATTGTAAGATTGGAATCTTGGAATTGCAAATATCATATTCATATTCATATTCATATCTATAGCCTTCAGAGTTTACTTTCCATCAGATGGCTTACCATTTAAAAAAAAACACCTGTCCGTCTTCGGGCTATAAATAATCTCTATGCTATAACTCTAAACTTACTAAACTTTACATCCATCGGTTGGAGTTTTGAAGGTGGAACAAACATACACACACTTTTCTATTTATAATATCAAAATAACCATTATTTAAGAAGTCACACATTATTTTTTATCAATTCTCACGACCATCTAATTAAATATCAGGGGACAATATCGCACAAACTGATCTAGTCCCAAACTAAGCTCTAGCCTTGTACTATGGGTACTAGACAACGATAAAGCGAATAAATTAACGATACGAGTAAATTGTCTGTTTATAGACATGAAATATTAATCATAATTCATTAATTATCAGCTAAATCAACAAAAAAACACTTTGAAATTGTCTAGTATTTATATTTGCATTCATTCACAATAACCTTGCACATTTTTATTTCATAATAGAAGAAGGTTTTCACAAACAAGCTTTAAACGTTAGCCTTAAAATGTTATCATACGGGCTCAAAATTTCATTGAAGTCGACAATGGCGGCTCCAGCCTAAACAGAGAATTCATTAAATTTACGTCCCACCTTTAAACGCAGTCGAAACGAAGGAAATCATTAGCATTTTCTACAATGGGATGGGGTCTCTACAGTAAATAGTGATGGGAGAATGTCGATACTTACTTTAGTTTGTCAATGTGTGCAAAAGTGTAAGTGCATACGAAAATTAACGTCTCAAACACGTTTGCGTTTCTCATATGAATGACATGGACGCAAACGCGTTCAAGACGGTTTACTGCCTGAACAGTAATTCACTTTTAAGGTTTAATTTAAAACCGGCGTGATTAACTCACTTATGACGTCTTAAAAAACCAGGTACTTAGCTAGAATATTTTATAATTTCATTTCATGAAATATAATTATTTATCTCAGTAATAATTTTACTGCACATAATGGCTAGCAATAACCACAATTCATACACAACACTAAATAGTGATAAAACATTTAAAAAGTTACATAATATTTGAGATATTGCAATATAATAGTGGCTAGGTCAGTATGGAAACATAACATTTCAGTTAATCAAAATAAAAACAATCGATATTATTTTTATCGACTGCCGCCCTCCTTGAGACTCGAACCCCATACAGTGTAATTGCGAGGCCACATTTCGGGGTGGAACACATAAATTACACCTTTTATTCGTTCTCGATGCTGAGCGATATTGCTATCATTAACCTTTCTATTCCGCCAGCATTTAATATTGCAAGAATTAATAAATGTCAACATCACTTAGTCACACTACACTTTAGAGAAATGGTAACACCTTAATCAAAACTTTATTTGGTATATTTTGTTACCTACTAAAAGTATCAAAAAATATTTATTTTAGTAATGATGGCAGTAAAAAGCTCAGAAACACAATGTTACACAGCTCTATCTCTTTTCCTGCCTGGAATTAGGATGGTTAAATATTTCATAATATAGCCTCGCGTTAGGTTCAATTTACATTTGCAATTTAAGAATCAATATGATTGAGAAAAAGATCATTAAAAAGAACTCACACTTACGTAATGTTTGTTATCATTTGGTCAACATAGATCATTGCTTCAACTAAAATGCCATTCATAAACTATATCATAATATGATAAGTATTCTACAAACAAAAGCTATCAAACGCATTCCCTTTTTATTGTACCTCATAGATCAAACACCGTTACCCCTGCATCGCACCACGAGTCTGCATAAACAATGCCAATTCAAGGTTGATTGCGATGCAAAGTTCGTACACAAATAGTTGTCAATCCAGCCATCAAACGTGCTTTCCAGTCACGCGCTTCACGCTTCGTTACTCCATGCTTTACGGCATTATTCCTTAACGTGTTCAGAGCCAGTCGATCAAAATTCCATACTGAAACGACCCGATGAGGAGTTTTTAGTACTGAATGTAGAAACTTCCCCTCTAAACCAGATAACTAAAACCCCTTGACTTATTTCAACTGTTTCAAATAAGATACCTTGGTAAACTGGTTGATTGTTTGCTAGCCAAACCAGCGTCATTGATCTTTTGATCTCTAGTAGTTGTTCTAACTGAAAGGGTCTAAATATATTGGTATGTCGGCAAATTCTACGATCTGGACCTGCGTTTACATTGGGCGATTTAGACCCCGTTGCAAAGACGTTTTATTTTAGTCGGGACGTTTGATTCTGGAGGGGAGAAAGTAATGTACATTTCATTACGATTTGAAATACCCTTTGCACTTTTGGTAAATTTATGTTGCTTAATAGTACGTAGTTGGCGCAAGTAAATTGTACTTGTAAGTCCCAAACAAATAAGTTAAGGTAATTTCAGCTTGCCTAAAGATAAAGATTCAGAATAAAATCGTTTTATCGCTTAATACAATGAAGGCAGAATCATAAATATGTTTAGCAATGGACAAATGAATGCTGAGAAGAGGACGAACAAGTCACGCAGAGTCATCTGCTGCAAAAACGTAAATTAGATTACTGTCAAATAAATAAGAGCTATCGAAACGTTACCATACAATAACAGATCAAAGACGATGTGGTTTTTACCACCTAGAATACAGGCGCAGTATTGTTTCTACAACATATAAAAAACCAATCAGAAACGTCCCTAAAATTTTCAAGTGCGTAAACAATAGGCCACATACTCAGAAACTGTTCTAAAGGCTCATCGTCACACATTTATTTCGTAACTAATTTCATCGTTACAATGTACCTGATTGGTTGGGTCACTAATTGCACCTCCGGCGCACCACGAGTAAGCCTATTCATCACGATAGCCATCTATTGCGCTGATTGGACGACGAGTTATGAAAATGAGTCCATGGCCTGTGTAACTAAAGTACAGAGACAGGCAATTCACTGGGCAACCGGATAATCTCAAATTCGTGTTGGATATGTGGGGATTACTGTTGAAATGCGTTCCAGCAAGGAACGCCTTTATTGAAACTCAGTAGATCAAGTAGGAAGTTGGAGGAAAAGCATTTTGTTCTAGGCATTCTGAAAAAAGTAATTCTACTCCAAAAATTAAACCACTTTACTTTGGCTAACACACAATAATTACAGCAAAAAAATTAAAATGTACAGAGTCAAATTGTAAATCAAAGTCTGGAGATTATGTTTGTTGTAAAATAATTTTCTGGGAAAGGATATCCGTTAGTTAATTATGCTTCCTGTGAGCCTTAAGACCTTAAGGTCTTTTTTTATGTCTTCAGTTTTACAGAAACTAACAAACTTAAAAGACAGCACTTAAAACTTCTACAAGATGTCATGCTGTATTCATTCTACTCAACTTCCTATTTCTTACTTCGCCAGGTTCCTTTTTGCCATTTTTACAGCACCAATTGGACATCCAGTTGCACAAACGTTCATTTACACTAATCCTTCTAACTTTTTTCCCTTTCTAATTGGCCTAGTTAGGAAGCGATAAGAAGCGACTTAAGGCAACATTCAAAAATCGACGTTTTGTGCAATGGAGCATGATATCCTAGATGTATTTTCTCATAGAAAGTTTATGTACACAGTTACGCTAGTTTATTCTGATCTACGACAAAGCATAACGTCTTTACTAATACAAATTACAAAAGCAACGCGATTATACCAAATCAGCTACGCACTGAGCATCATACACACGACAAGTGGCTCAAACGTTACGCGTTTACAGAACAATGCTCATCACAAAGTCCTGTCATCACGCTTCCAAAACGACCAACACGACACAATCCACAAACACCAATCAAACGTGAAACTAACCACGTATGGCTCAAAACACTTTGGAAGTTAATACCTGATACAACGGTGTGTTCTGCAATGTCAAGTCATGTCTGTATTTTAGAGCTTAGAGCCCCAGTCTAAAATGATCTTTATCTTCAGACGCAAGAGATGACGTTCCAATGTCAGAGAGTTGATTCGGAGTTGTGTATAGGCGCAGACAATGAGTGACAATATGGCGTGAAATCTATTAACGAGGGCTTATCACGCCGTCGTTTGATTTGGTAACGAACGTATTACATAAATTATTACACCAATATTGGTTCGTTATGGAAAAGTATAAATAGACTGAGCTAGCAGACTGTAGCTCTTCGTACATGTCAGGATCAAGTTGAAGTCATACCATCTATTTTTTCTTTTGTAAAGTTCGAGTGTTTTTCTCCTTAAAGGAGACGAGTTAATTGTGACATTTCTTAATTATTGAAATTAAATTAAGTAGAGTTCTTAAATAGTATCTGACAACTCTGTGAAATTTTTGTGGGAAAATCTAAGTAACGCAAAATTATTATATTTGACATAGATCTGATACATACATGCACTCACGCCTTCATTCCCAGAGTGGGGTAGGCAGAGCTACAGAATTACCAACAACACTCTAAAAACTTGTTAATTCTGTAACCTCATTTTGCACAATTAGACTAATATATTTACCAGTCTATAGTGACAGGTAGCAAGCCCATCGCCTAAAGTACTACAAGCCTATTCCCTTAGTTGCCTCTTACGACTTCCACGGGAAGACATGGAGTGGCACTATTCTAAGCCGGAAACCACACGGCGCAATATATTAATTTTGTACCAAAATTGAGATTATGTTAAAAATTTAAATCATTTAGGCCTGTTTCACAATCGACAAGTAAATTTATCTGCCATTTAAAGTTAGCTCTCTCCTTGTCTGTTTTCAAGTGTAAGAAAGAGAAAGGGCTAAATGTATATTTAAATACGCTTTACTTGTCGATTGTGAAACAGGCGGTTAAATATACAGATTATTGTTGTGTCAATTACTCTTCACATCAGCAAATAAAAAGGGTAATGTTCGTTGACATCTAATGCGATAAACAATTAAATCAAACAGAATCTCTACTCTACTAGGTAAAACCATACTGCATTTGACACGTTATCGTATTGTCATTGTCAACGTTCCGATAGTTCCTAATTTACTTGACAGTAATGGCGGCCTAGTTAAAAACAAACGAGAATAGTTAGGTCAAACGCAATATTATGGTTTTTCCTAGCAGAATAGAGGCGAGCTCAAGTTAAGAATAGTAGTTTATGCAACTGATGCGTAATGAGAGGCTTTAAAATACGAGTGTGGTTTTATGAAACGAGCGTCAGCAAGTTTAAAAAAAGCACACTACCCCAAACAACGCTTAATGCTCTATAACAAGAGAGCA
Organism: Acleris cristana; assembly: GCA_948252455.1. NCBI lineage: Eukaryota > Metazoa > Arthropoda > Insecta > Lepidoptera > Tortricidae > Acleris > Acleris cristana. The sequence goes on along the minus strand of OX411787.1, from coordinate 15,128,941 downwards.
TCAATTGTCCGGAGCGTGACGTCTTTGAAATATTACGCGGCGGGAGCGGTGACGTTCATACGATACGAGTATCGACGTGTGTGGAGTTTTAATTGTGTCTAGCGCTGGTCGGGGAGAGAAGTTATTAGTTCAGTTGACAACGAGAATATAAGAGACTGTGAAATGTGATGAGGAGTACTTATTTCAAATTTATTTCAGTTTCATATAAATAAGTAGGTATATTTACACTTAAATATTATTACATACTTACTACTACTACGTGTTTGTTTAAAGTTTGCTGGCATTTTATCATGAAAAACAATGAAATAGGGTTAATTAATATAATGAGGTTTTACGATTGAACAATTTTGTAGCTACTGTTTATCAACCTTTATCGTAACTTTCTTTTCTGTTTATTTGTGCCGCTTTCACAGTCCAACGCCTTAACCAATCGTCGTGTAATTTGGTACAGAGATAGTTTTTAGTAAGGAAATTATCATGTTTATTGTTCATCCCGGAAAATTGTACAATACCCAATTGAGATTTTTCTAGGCGGTATCGCTGGCAAAAGCAAGTCTGCCATATTTTATACTGCTTCGTTTTACCTGAATAACAATGTCGAAACTTAGCGATAACTTCTTTAATAAAAAACGAATGAAAAATTACCTATAAATTATGGCTATACGAGACAATACCCAATCTCTAAAACACCAAAATCACCCGTTCCGCTAATCGAGTTACGTCAGCGCCGCCAAGCGGCCAAATCAGGAACTAATTGCCATTGTGACGTCACAAAGCACGTAACTAAATCACTATTATTGAATTACTTTTGTGTTCTTTGCGGTTGGTATATGGGGAGCTATTTGAGGGTAGATGCAACCCTTTATGCAGTAATTCAATTTTGGTAAAAAGCGAGTGTTTGGGGTGGTATGTTTTGAACGGAATTGACAGTCGGGACGCGTATTTTTTAATCTACAACGTCCGAGTGGTGCTGTTTGATTTATTTGTAAAATTTATGTCAAAAAAATTGGTGGCTAGTTTGGTCGGAGATAAAATGTGTTGCCAGTTAGTAATAGTAATAAGTTAACAAAATCCATCGAAAAAAATGTTGTTTGAAGACTTAAAAAATTCTAGTCAAGCTTGGGTTTTTTTTTGTTTTTCTCTAATGAGCATTTTCTTAAGATTTGCTAAGAATTAGGTTTTGGTATGAATAATCTTTATTATATTATAATACAAACCCGATTAAAACTCACAACCGTAAGGCTGAACGGTCTGACACGTTGTAACCTAATTTCCATTATAATAAATCACGTCTTAAGTTACTTAAAATATTAATTACTACATTTTACCATCACATACCTACTTTTCTGTTCTAAAACCAAAATTCCGTTACAACAATTTTAATCATTTTTTTATCCTCGTTCTATCAACTGGCACAATATTGCATTGAAAGAAAAAATAAAAGGCCGAAGGGAAAGTACCTATTTACCCTAACACCGGCAAAAAACGTGGATCCGGACGAAAAATGGCCGACGCCAAGAGGGTTCTGGTTATTTCTTTTTTGCACAATTCCGGCCGGACGGTGATCCAGTTACGGATTGGGTGCTTACCGTCCGGCGCGGAATCCGGGTACTTAAAAGTCAAGGTACAAAAGGGTGCCGAAGATTGTCAATAATAATTATGTTTAAACAGTGGTTCCAGTTAATTAAGGACCGGGCAAAACAAAACAAAGTTTAAGTATTTTTTATTATAAATATGTTCTATTGTATTAAGATTGTTAAGGTACCTAAATTTGTTAATTTATCAATAAAATAAAAGAAAATGTTTTATAGAATACCATGACATTTTGTAGCATCATTTTTCCCTCGTAATTAAAAGAATTCATTTTACACAAAAGTCGCATTCACTAAACGTCAAAATATAAAAAACCAATGTTTAAAGAAATTGGGATAACGAGCTACATTACAAAATAAAGAATAACATAAAAGATACAAAGATAAAAAAGATAAAAGACATTTATTTAGTAAGTAGGCCGCACGGGCACTTTTACACGTCAGGAGTCTACCAGCGCTTCCCAAGAGGAGACCACTGCCGAGAAGAAACGCCGCAAGAAACTCAGCAGTCAGTCATTTTTTAACCATATTTCTTATTACAATGATACAACTTAGTCTAGTATTATATAAAGCTATAAATATTAATTTAAATATAATATCAAATATCATGCGTAGTTCAGCAGGAAAACATGGCAAAAATATTAGGAGAGATATAGACGGAGAAAAAGACAAAAAACAAAAAATTACAAGACGACCACATAAAAGTTTCGACATGTTTTCCTACATCAACAGTGTCCCCTAGACAAGATAAAGGTTTTACATTTGAACAAATTATTATTGACTAATTTTCGAGTTTAGGCCATGCATTTTTGTCTGCTAGATAATCCTCGACCCTATAATACGCTTTAGACATTAACGACTTTTTCAAGTAATTTTTAAGTGCTGAAAAGGGTAACTTTAAAACTACGTCAGGTAATTTATTATAGAAATGAATGCATTGACCAACAAATGATTTATATACTTTACGGACACGGAATTTTCGAATAGCGATTTTATTTTTATTTCTAGTATTTAAATTATGTATATCAGAATTTTTGGTGAACAAATCTAAATTCTTAATAACATAAATAATATTCTCATAAATAAATTGAGACGCTACAGTTAAGATATTAATTTCTTTAAAAAGTTCTCTTAAGGAGTCACGTGAATTTAAGTTGTAAATAGAACGAATGGCCCTTTTTTGTATAACAAATATAGTTTGTATGTCAGCTGCCTTACCCCAAACCAGAATACCGTACGACATAACACTATGGAAATAAGTATAATAAACTAAGCGAGCTGTCTCAACATTAGTTAGTTGTCTAATTTTCCTAACGGCGTAAGCAGCCGAACTTAGTTTACCTGCCAGTACAGCTATATGGGGACTCCATTGCAAATTTTTATCTATTGTTATGCCTAGGAAAACTGCCTTATCTACCATTTGCAGACACTCGTCATTTAGAAAAATACTTGAATCTACCGATTTAACATTAGGCAAAGCGAACCTAACACATTTAGTTTTCTTAGCATTTAGTAGCAAATTGTTGCTAGTAAACCAATTAAGTACTTTATCTAGTGTGGCGTTTATCCTACTGTAGTCTACGGATTTTCTATCTACCTTGAAAATAAGTGAAGTATCATCAGCAAAAAGTACAATGTCACAAAGTTTATCTACTGTTGGTGGTAAGTCATTTATATAAACCAAAAATAAAAAAGGACCTAAAATAGAGCCTTGAGGCACTCCTATTTTTACTGTAGCTCCAACAGATTGCGTTTTGTTTACAACAACTGTTTGAGTTCTATCACTTAGATAAGAAGACATAAGATTTAAAGCTTTATTGGACAATCCATAATGTTCTAATTTCAAAATAAGGGTCGCATGATCTACGCAATCAAATGCTTTAGAAAGATCACAAAATATTCCTACTGCATCGCAAGATGTCTCCCAACTGTTATATATATATTTAACGAGTACAGATGCCGCATCAATTGTTGATCGTCCTCTGGTAAAGCCGAACTGGTTATTGCTAAGTAGTTTATTTCTATTAAAGTGACCTAACATATCATTCAGCATTAATTTCTCAAAGACTTTACTTAGAACTGGTAGTATGGAAATGGGACGGAAGTTCGTTAAATCACTCATCTCGCCCGATTTAAAAAGAGGTATGACTTTGCTATATTTCATAAGATCTGGAAAGATCCCCTCTGATATGCAATTATTGTAAACTAATGCTAGATGGGGTGCAATTACATCTATGATATGAAAGACTACTTTAACTGATGTGCCCCACAAGTCCTCAGTCTTTTTTAAACTAAGTGATTTAAATACCTTGACTATTGAATCTGAATCAACGGGGATGAATTCAAAGTTTATATTACATTTACTGACATTAGTGCAAAGTAATGATTTAGCTTCAACCGCGGATGATTTAAGACATTTCGTAGTATTAATGGCTATGTTGGAAAAATAATGTTCGAAAGCTAAGGCGACGTCTTTATTTGACGTGATTTATTTGTCACCTGTGTTTAGGGTGATTTGATCACGAGTTTTTGATTTTCCCGTTTCTCTATTTATAATATTCCATACAGTTTTTACCTTATTGTCAGATGATTTGAGTTTAAGACTAAGAAAATTTGCCTTAGCAGTTAAACAAACTTGCTTAAAAGTCCTCGAATAATTCTTAACATAATTTAGGAAGTCAGCGTTCTTATTGTCCTCCCTCTCTCTATATAGGTCATAAAGCCTATTTCTACTTTTATGAATGCCTGCAGTAGCCCATTCACTAAATTTGGTTTTCGACCTAGTAATAGTTTTCATTTTAAAATTGTTATTAAATTGATGCAGAATTACGCCAAACAAGTCTTTGTAAATACTATTACACTCATTATGTAGGAAAGGTAACACTGAAAGATTACTCTGAACTTTATTTTTGAATAATTCCATACGATTATTAGTTATAGGTCGGTATGTTATTGTCTGAGATTTTTGATAAAAATCATTGATGAAAGAAGCCTTCTGACCACTATGGTCAGAATTAAAACAATTAAATATTTCTTTACCCAAACATTCACAATTACAAAAAATATTATCTAAGCAGGTTGCACTACTAATACCTATCCGTGTAGGTTCAAGGAACAGATTACCTAAATTAAAAGATTTAAATAAACTTAGTAACCTAGTGGTATTATTTGACGTTTCAAGTAAGTTAATATTAAAATCTCCACAAACTATAATATGATTCTGGCTATTACATGCTAATTTTAACACATGTTCCATAGTAGATTCAAATGTGCAAAAATCAGCCAATGGTGGTCTGTAAACACATATTATTATATAACTTTCTAGTTCTGCGCATGAAATTTCTATAATCCTTTCTATCGATAACTTGACAATATCCTTCCTTTCCTTGGATTTAAGAGTATTTTTAACTATTATAAAAGAGCCACCATGAATGGCACATTTCCTAGCAAAATAACTAACTAATTTAAAATTTACAAAATCAAAAATTAATTGGTCTTGTTTAAGCCAATGTTCAGTAATGCACATAATTTGTACATTTTCATTATCTAAGAACAACCCTATTTCTAGTTCTTTGCTGGAAAAACCTTGAATATTCTGGTGAATTAAATTTATACTCAAGGGTGTTTCCGCTGTCCTATAATTTAGTTTAAATCACGAGGCAAGTCATTATTGCCGATATTGGCTTGCTGGGGCTGGGTACTATTGTATTTATTTGGTTCTATATTAAAAGCTAATAGGTCAACCAAGGTCAAAATATATTTCCTTGGCACATGAATTTTTCCTGATGTTAGTGTGATGATGGGTACATAGGTACTTAAATTATCCCGGCCAAACATAAACATAACTAAAAATTTCAGGTAAATACTTGAAACAAAATTTTAAACTTACCAAACTGGCAAATAGATTCAGTTGTTTTAACAAACTTAAAACAACCAGATCTCCTCAAGCACCCCTTTACAGTACCGAGATATCTCCAAGAATTCACTATTAACATAGTTAAAACTTGCCGTGAAATATTCACAATGTTGCTTTGTCTGTCCGTCCGTCCATTCTTCCCAGATAATTGGACGGTTCTTTGCTTAAAACTTAACCGGATTTCGAGCACGAAAGCGCTTGTTGTTTCAGTGACGTAAGTTGGAAATTATTTTGTACGCGGAGGAAATTTTCTAGCTCTTTTAGAGTATAAAGGAAATTTTAGGGCTTTTAGACTCTTAAAAGAGAGCACAATGGAAACTATTTATATGTAAAACTGTTTCCAAGTGTTTGGTAGCACTGCGCGCGGTTTAAAAGATAACCCGTATTTTTATTGCACTCTGTTTGAACTTTAAAAGTGGAATAAGTTGTATTTTTAATATTTTCTCTGTTAGTACGTGTTATTCCTTTATTTTTTCTTTTTCTTGAAAAAACAATGATTTGAACATTTAGAAATATATTGACCAATGATCGGTCGAAGTATATCGCTTAGATTAAGTCTAATCAATTCCCAGTAGTGTATGTGTTTAGGCTCGGTATTAGTCACAATAATGATGAATTAATGATATTGATCACCTCGCAAAGCTTAATCAACGCTAATTAGTTCAATTTTTAATAAGTACACTTTTATAATATGGCCTTACAGCCGAGAGCAGTGCCAGATGGACGACCGGATTAATAGGTAATAATAATTAAGTTTTTTACTAAGTTATTTATGTTTGGCACTTAGCTGTTAGTTACAAATGTAACATAAGATAAAAAAAAAGTATGCTAGAGGGGGCAAACGGGTTATCGGGTCACCTCATGTGAAGTGATCACCGTTGCCCATGGACAAAAAAGCACTAGAATATGTATGTTATGTGACAATCATTCTGTAATTGAATTTAGACTACTAAGAGTTAACTATTCATTTATTTCATGTATTTTTCATGTTTTTTTAAACTATTAACATTATATAATAAGACAATATATAGGTAAGGACAGAATTCGATGGACCTAAATTATCCACTATATCAAATAAATCTGTCAGACACTAAAAAAATGTATTAGGTACATAGACCAAATAAAATTAAAATGATAAAAACCATACAAAACTTAAAAAATATTTTAATTCATTAACCAAGGTTACATAATTTTTAACTGTGGCACGATTTCCCGCTCTTTCATATCAGAACCATTTATATTTTCTTTTAAAAAATGTACTTTTTACAAATTTTACTTATATTTTATTGCAGTATAAAAAGTGAATTATATAATAATTATGTTGTATTTCTTCTTTGCTATATAGTAGCTATGTTGTTTATGTGTATAGTTATAAATATATACTATTAAATATGAAACAATTTACAAAACACATCGCAAACGTTAAATTCCGATGACATCCGACTGCGGCTCGCAAAATGGCACAGTGGTCCGCGCGGTTTTTTCCGCGGACAGAACGCCGCACTAAATCATCACGCCGCCAACAAAAGGTAATTCCAACCCACAGTGCAATATTTCACAGTTCCAACCACATCAGTAATAATTTTTCAATTAAAATATTGTTTTCGCTCGCGTGTCGAGGGGTTTTGAAAAAATAATTTGAATGCGACCGTAAATTTTACTGTAATGTTTTTATGGTCATCATACAATGGTGTTATAAAACGTTTTCTGAATGGAATGATTAAATTTCGTACCCTTTTTTGTTTAATTGTGCTTAATTAATCCAGGAAATGTATGTTTTTTTCATGTAACTGGAATTTGGCCACTTAAATATTTACGACTCCAATTGCTTGTTCCTTTTCATGACGAAAAGTCTCGAATGTTCCGTAACTCGAGCTTGTAGAAATAAATAGATTGGCTGTGTCAGCAATGTAATTAGCTAGCTGGTAGATGAAGGTAAAGATTAGTTCAGCGATATTAAGGCGAGGAATATGATTTTACCTTGTGTAATTTCGTTACAGGGCTCTGCTTATGAGGAGAAATTATTGCAAGAATATTTACTAACAAACCTGTTTCCTTGTAATGTTTGCGTGGTATGTATTTGTTTTTATTAAACTCACGCGTTTCTGAAGAACTCGTTCTAATTACTTACCTGAAAAAGAAAAATATTAATTAGTCTTACAAAATAAATATGAGTTATATACAAATTAGAACATAAAAAAAAAGAAAAAAAATGAGAGTTATGCCTTAATGTTCGTGACATTGATAGTATTTATTTTATGATACAAAAGAGATTTTAGAAATCAAAACTTATTTTAATTCAACAACATTAAAAAAAAACCTACAGTATAGATTTTATTCAAAAGAAAAATGCCATTAACTTAGATATCTCGTATGCCTGCAATCAAAGATCTGGATCTTGATCTAGAAACCGCATTTTATTCTACACAAACAAAACGTTTAATCAAAAACAGCATGGTCTACTTCAAGTCCTGACAAAGCGCCATTGTTACACAAACCGAGCTATAGCGCTGAGTATAATGCCTAAGTGTGCTCTTAGGATCCGTTTACATTGAGGGAACGCCGTGCAAGCGTCGTATAGCGTGCATTTTGGTTTAACTTAGCACCTTTGACTTTATCTGCTTAGAGTTTGCTTTTATTCATATTTATTATATTTTATTGCATTAAAATCACCATGTTACGTACTAACAAATTATTTACATAAATAGGTAAGTGAGCTATATCGATTAATATAGTATTCAAAAAGAACTTAAAATCACTAAATTGCTATCCCTGACAGGGTTTCAAATTATGGAATACATTAATCGATTCTGTATTTTTTAATTTATTTCTTGAACGATTGTATATTTATATTGAAATTTCGTTGGTTTTTTTTACACCTTAAAATAAAAGGTAGTAAAGAAAAAAGAAAAAGATCTTCTCGCAAAAATACGTCAATCCATTGCATCTGGACGTTTAAGAAGAATAAATAAAATAGCCATGCCACTAGCGTTTTTGCATTCATAAAAACTATAACAACTTAAATATCTTTATTAGAAACCTTATTAAATGCCAAGGTATACTATGATAATGTGCTTTGACTACGTTTTGAATTGAATTGTGTATTTGAGTTCAGTTCCACCACTTTAACACTCTGCTATTTGGAATGCTATGTATTATCCGCAGCGTAGACAAGATAGTTCACTAACTGACTTCTGGACTTGCTGACAACCTACCCCAATTTGCAGACGATATCTTAGAGTTGTTCGTAAGTTAAGCGGTTTTGGTGACATCGTTATTTTGTTCGACATAAATGCTCTACTAGGCAGAAATCTGAAAAGGCATTGATGTTTAATAATTATTATTATTGGTTATCAAATCTTTCTAAAGAAAAAAGAGGATGTGTTACATTTCAACCAATATTGGAAATAAATTTGTTTTTTTCGTACCATCGTCAACATATTACTATATATTTCTAAATTTAAACTTCAGCATCGTGACTGTACGTCACGCCATGAGTAATAAATCCTTCTCCGATCATAAATATACATTTTGCAACTAACATAAAACTTTTAGTTTAATTTACTTCACCTACTTAATAAAACATATTTTAGCATTTAGTTAATAATATACTCGAAATATAAATAATGCGTCAGTTGGATTTGATTTTAATTTTATTCTGTTTTTTTTAGTACTGACATATTTACCTAACATAATTTTTAAGACATTAATAACAAAATTTGTATATTTTATCTATAGACTTTCAAAACTGAATTAAATCAATTTTATTTTAGCATTATTTATTTAATTATTGTTTTTTTTTGCTATTATATAAAACGAGGAGACGAGCCTGATGGAAAGCGGTCACGGTGTATTCGTGTTTGATTAGCCCTTTTAGACTGAATTTAGCATCAAGTCAAGAATGATATTAACAGATAATAGGCCTCGTATTTGTTATGGTTTTAATTTTTTTTTTATTTTGCTTAGGATTTACTTTTTTTAATAAGATGATATTGTCTTCTAATGCAATGTAAAGTATATAATATTGAGCTCCCAGCATACCCGAGCCCTAAGAAACAGTACAGCTTACAATTTGTCAAGCTGGGCTTACCTGCCTGGACGAATGTTGCTCTCACTTCGGCTAGGTCACTTTATTAGATTAGCTGCAACTCTGTTACGGCTTAGAGACGTAGTGGGGGATCAGGTTTGACTTAGTGCAAGTAATTTTGGAAGACTTGGGTTAGAAAGATTTATACGTTAAGGTTTTAGCGTTTTAGAAATGATCAGCGGATAATCTCACATAATATTATCTAGCCTCTAGGTTTTACTGTTGTAGTATGGTATCATCATGAGATAGTTAGTGCACATTGATTAATAAACTTATAAAGAGAAATATATGCCTCGGACGTCGATGGCAACGGCGTCATTGCCGCACATTTCATACTAAATGCATGAAAGTCTAAAATCGACGCTCCGGGATAAATAATTAAAAGCATTTAAAACGTATGAACAAATACTCGCACTCACCGTTTCACAATCACTTTATTTTTTCATTTTTTAGCAAAACTTTATTTAATGGTTTAAAAAATATATGATAAAACGCTTATCGTGATTAAATGAACACTTAACGTTTCTTTAGCTACACTACTCCTAATAATGAGGTTAGTTCATTTAAAACACTGAAGATATTTAACACCAAAAATGTTACAACAAAACAATTTGAGCAGTTTAGTCCTCGCTGTACAAAAATACTACACTCAAATGGCCCCATTTTCTTTTTAAAATATATCGTACGGGAACGAACGTATTAAAGTTTTACCCGCAGTGTTACGAATCGAGTTAGAAGTTGGGCACCATTATGTCCGCGGGCGACACCACTGTGCGGAGCACACAGATTTTTAATTACAATGGTTTAAAACTTTTATCATATGGACTGGCGTTTTATTTAGCAAAAAGTTTTTTTAATGAGCCTGCGAATTTTGTACTTTTAAGCGAGCGTTTTGACACTAAAAATACTTATTTGATAACATTTATCAATATCAAAAAATATGTAAGAAGAAATATTATTTTGTTTTTAAAATGTCTTATTAATTTAAAACGTAGCCTATCATTCGATCACTCACTACGTACAACAAGCTGTTTCGTCGTATGGTAATCTAGTTTTTTTTACCTATACATATTTTTATATTTTACTCAGTGCCCCCAATAAGATAATTCAATTTAGTGACTTAAGTTGAGTCAGAACATTCTTACACGTTTTAAATAAAGTTTAATGAAACTTGTGTAGCTGGTTTTACTACTGCTCCGCCCCACTGTGCAGTGATTCAATTTAATACTGTTACAAAGAATCTACTTTAATTGCTTCTTAAACGTACTCGGCGACGGCTTGTTAAGTCTTTTCAAACTTTCAAATTGCTTTCGAAGTTCATATTTTTACAATTTCCTTCGTTCGAGCCATGTGGTCTAGTTGTACTTGTTCAAGTTAGGATTAAATTGACTTTATTTTCGTGTGATATTTTGGGTTTTAGAGGATTTTGAGCATTTTTATTTATTTATTTAATATCTATTGCACAAATAAATACACTGAATTTACAAAAGGCGAATTTAACGCCGTAAGGCATTCTCTACCAGTTAACCTTTGGCAAAGCAGAGATTGTGATTGTGGTGGCGGATTTTTGAGATGATTGTTTGTTTTTGAATGGAAAAAAAAAGGACTGTCTTGTAGCTTCTGATTTAAAAGAATAATTATATATAATAATAAGCAACAAAGATCCAAAAATATATTTTTATAAAAAAAAAGAAACCTTTTCAAATTGAGAAAAAATAATCTCAGCGAAGAAAATTATCTATAAGCATTAAATAAAATGGTTTCTCAAACAAACCGCAGCTACCAATCTTCCGAAACCCCTTATCGAGCTGACTCATCAAAAATATAGCTTAAAGGCTTTATTAATTGAGCAAGTTTAACACAAATTGCCAAGGACTTCGTATCGGGTCGAGTTTGTCAAGAACTCTGATAGATTGGCACCAAACGTGTAATTTTATTTCCAATGGTCGATGGTATTCGGATAATTTTCAATTAAGCGGAAACTTTGGTGCATCTTGGTTGGAACGCTTGGGGCGTAACTCAACCCAATGAACTTTGTAGCAAGTTGGTTTCAGTATGAAGCCAGAGGTTGTGGGTTCGATTCTCGTTATTAATACGTTTTTTTTAAACAGTGTAAGTAAATAAGTAGTTTAACGAAAGGTACCATAAATAATTTTAAGAATCCAAGTGACATTAACACCCTTTAGTTATTTTGTAAATAGTCATACTTCGAATAAAGCATACATGTCATGTTGCATTAGTTCGTAGCTATTAAGTCAGATAATATATTCCAGGATTTTATTCTCATACCTATTCAAAGATAATTCCGCGACGATTCTTTTTTAGTTTTTAGGTAGTTTTAATTTCATTGTACTATTTAGCTTAGTTATAATGTTTGGTTTAATTCATCTTTTAATTTGCCATAGTTTTAGTTTTAGTTTTTTTTTTTGGTTTTCTTACTGGTGGGCAATCCTTCCTCTTTCTTCTATTTTACACCTTTTAGTGTATTCTCATTAAATTATACCAAAAATAATAATTGAATCGTTATGATTCTACGGCTTAAAATATGCTATATAACCATCGGATCTTGTTTATTAACACTTGAAATAGTGCCATAGCTTTGTTAGATGAGTGAAGTGGTCAGTAATTAATTATTTGTGTATCTTAGAGCTTCAATTGATGAATTGCCTTGATTTAAAAGATATTGGAAAAAACAGTTGAGTGTTGTGCTTCAGAACATTTACACAACTGTAATAAGTCAATAAATTTTCTTTAATAACTCAATCACTTTGTTTAATTTGAATCAATGATTGACTTTTAACCTTACAAATCCTTAACAATAAAATGAGAATATTCCCCCCGAGAAGTCCCTTCAGACGGATATTGCTAAAATAAACCACTTATTTTTAATGAAACTTAGTAATCTAGAAAATTCTAGCAATAATATTAACATTGTTTCGTGATATTAAATTCTTATCTTACGAATACCAGTTTAGGCTAGTAAAACTAATAAATAGCAGAATTCCTTTGCAAATCCTTCGATACAACCTAAACCCTCCAATCGCGAAAATACACTTTCTCTCAAGAAAAAAAGAAATTCCGTCTAATCTATAATTTCTATTTGAGCCAAGGGAAAGCGGATTTTGTCCCCGACCGACCCACTGGGCATCAATCTGGGACCAAAACCTGGCTTAAGCAATAGTAATCCCCCGCTTTCGTTAAATTATTTTCTTTTTCTCGTAAAACTGTTAAAATAACGGTTTTTCCATTCAATTTCAATAATCCCGAGATTGGAGAGGTATTAATTACTGTCGAGGATAACAACTTGTCTTTTAGGACGAAATTATATTATTATTGCAGTTTTGACCCTGAGATAGGCACTTTTGCATCGGATTTAGATTGAACAAAAATAGCATGTTATTTTCTTAAGGAACTTACTTTTTAAAACGACGGACAAATTATGAACCGGCGGGTTATAATTATCCCATTAGAGCGTATAACAATCGTTTTATGATGTGCATTCTCAATTAGGTAGGTTAACCGTGACTTGTATGAGCTTGCTCGCTTGATCGACCGACAAGTAGCCTTTTTTATGAGAATAACATCTTCGGTACCAAGCATATTTTGTAGGGCTGTTATTATAAAATCTCGGTTCAGATTAATCACAAATATCACAATCGCTCATATAATTATGACCTAGACCCAAACTAAACTCTAGGCTTGTACTATGTGCACTAGACAACGATAAACTTACTTATATAGAGAAATATGTACTAAGAAAACCTCCAAGACTCAGAAACAAATACTCGTATTCATCACACAAATATTTTCCTATACCGGAAATCGAACCCGGGACCGGAATCGTAGGCAGGGTCAACACCAAATAGGCTAACGCGACGTAAATATAAAGGAACAATCTTACACAAATTGTCCAATTCCTAAGCCTAGCTCTAGGCTGGAACAGTCACAACACGGAAATGTTACGCCACTTGCTACTCTTAATAATTTAGCCGAGTAATACATACTGGATATACGAGTATAACCGACTAAATCCGATATGCATTACATGGCCAAAATACAAACAGTGGCAAGTGGCTCAACAATTCCGTATTGTGACTGTACTGTGGATACTTGAACAATGTAACTTACTTATATAAAGAAATACATAATTAAATACATAGAAAATATCCAATACCCTAACGGTGCTTGAGGATAAGCAAAGAATCCTCCTCCCCATAATTAAATAAGTAGATGCCAACAAGAAATAAATGTACTAGTGTTGCTATCCATAAACTAATAACATTTTAATGATTCATAATTTTTAATATTCAAGCACTTCCGATTCGCAGTTTTTCATTACTCTATAGACAGAATTACTAACGGCCTCGTCTTCAAAGAAACTAACTCGTCTGCCGCGTCTCATATATTATTCAGGGGCACATCGAAACGCTTTCACGGTGCGTCACGTGGAAATGAATTGTCTATTAATGTGCTAGGTACATGGTTCTATTCCCAGGCAGTGTTATAGGTAGCTGTAGATGTAAAAGGTACATTAACTGTCCCCTCGTATTAATGAAAATTTTATTAAAAGTCTATTCAATTTTAGATTTGTAGCATCAAAATGTGGAACTTTGTTCCAGTTAAAATTGTTTAGGTTTAACATACCTTAGTACTTTTCGAGATGTTTTTGACGCTGATCTGTTGATTGGTCAAATTATTTTCAGATCCATTGAAATATGTTTTTAAAATACTGTTTTTGAACGTACTTGACACATCTACAATACAGTCAAGTAACTAAAATCAAGCAGATGCGATTAGACCCTGTACCATCATTATTTCGATCGCTCTAAATATTTTAAAACTCTTCTAGCCAAGCTATAAAAGAACTATAATACCAGTCAACTCTTTTTTTAAATATCTTCTAGTGGGTCCCCAAGGACGGCTACAGACGGTGAGGCAGACCTAGGTGGAGATGGCAGGACGACATGGACGCTTTTCTAAAAGATTGGCTAGAGGTTGCAATGGACTAAGACCTATAGAAATTCAGTGTAGCTTTTGCCCAGCAGTGGAACATAATTAATCTATATATCTAAAAGGCAAACCTGACTGACTTATATATCAACGTAAAGCCGAAACTACTGTACCTAGAAACTTGAAATTTGGTACAGGGGTTCCTTTCATGATGTAAGTGAGCACTAAGAAAGAATTTTCCGAAAATCGACCCCCAACTGGAAGAAATGGGGGGAGTAGCGGGAAACTAATTCTACGCGTACGAAGTCGCGGGCGTCCTCTAGTTGACTGATATAATAATAATGATTATTTCTTACGCCCTGAACACTAATTTAACTATGCGGCTGGCTATGAGCGGCGAGATGCGGAAACAAAATCATCATTTTAGTACAAGCCTAGAGCTTAGTTTGGGACTAGATCAATTTGTGGGAAATCGTCCCTTGATATTATTATTATGATACTATTAAAATGCATAGAAATCGCTCGCCGCTTTCTTGTCAGCTTGTGGCATGCTTCATACATCTCTACGAATCTGATTCAAAACATTCGTCGCACGTCGCCGTTGCTGCTATTGTTGTAAAAAATGCAACGCTAAAAGACCTCATTCACAGTAAGTCCAAATGGACCTGAGGGCTTATTGTCTAACGCACTCGCAATCGCAACCGGCTTCAAAGTGGAGCAATTGTTTTCATTTTGTATGTAGACAAGCCTTCGATTTTCAAAATGAAAACGATCGTGATTGCGAGTGCGTTAGACAATAAGCCCTTTGGTCTAACCGTAACACAATCAAACTGAATTATACTAACATTTTGAAAGAAAGAAAGCAAGAAAGAAAATATATTTATTCACAACAAAAGCACAATTATAAAAAACAAGTAAATAAAATTAGACAGGTTGTTGTGAAACGGCCCCAACTCAGCATGTGCCGCTCACGACGACGTCTGTCCAATGGCTTTCATTCCTCAATCGACGAAACCACAATTGAATGTCAGTTTGTCTATCCATGTGTGGCGCAGCGTAATGCCACAGTCATCGCCACGATCACGATCAAACAAATGGTACGACCAAAATTTCCTCTCATCAGTCCAAAAACAAAGGCATTCACGATCAAATTTGGCAGGACCCGCCGCGCCAACTGACGCAATAGACTGATCGTAAATGTTTAACTTTAAACTCCAGCGGCTTTTAACAGCCAGCATTACAGTTCAAACTCCAATTGAGAACAAATTAGCCTTTCCAATTGGTTTTCATTAAGCAATGATTCTTCACAAATACCTGATGCTCCTAGAATGATAAATTACGCGCCCCAAACGTAATCGGGGTTGTAATTTGACGTAAAAGATTTATATACGCGCGTGCGTCGCTTTGCAAATGCCTTAGATGTTTTAAAATGAAATTAGGGGTTCTTTTGAGGTGTGTTATTGTGTTATATAGAGATATAAAAAAAATCATTTTAGAACCATTCATTCAAGTAAATGTCATGATGCGTTAGTATTTTAAGGGTGATTCTTCGAGCGTTTCAACCGCCTCATTTTTCGGGACACATTTTTGTAGAAGTGGCCGCAGATTCCGATTTCGTCTCTGGTTAGATATCTAAGTTTACCGGACATCTAACAAATATCCAAAAACGGCATCAAAATATACGCCCAATTCTTCAAAAATGAGGCGAGTCTTTTATGCCGTAATTAACTCCTAGTTAGTACAGTTGAACTCAGAACTAGCTGTGCATTACACTAAAGTCTGTGCCAATTGAAATTGGCAAACATGTAAACACAATCAAACGAACCAATTTACAATTATCACTCGATAATCACGTGATTTTAAAGATCAAGTGAGATCTTAGCAAAGATTTAAACACTTGATCTTTACTTTCACATTAAGTTAAGAGGTTATGTGTCAAACAGTACAATTTTATGTGTGAAACAGACTATAACCCCCCCCCCCCCTTTCTTCTACACGCACACTGAACATCGAACTTCACGATTCCTCGCCTAATTTAATACTTTCAAAGTGTTCAACAGACAGACAGTCCGTCCTCGTTATTTCTTTGAGCTTTCACAAAGAGCTTTCGATGTATTTAGAGAGTTTGATTGGACGCTTCCATTTTGTGATCGGCTCGTTGGGTTTACATTTAGGTGATTAAGGATTTTAAATACTGCTCTTATTCGGCTTGTTGTTCTAATAAGGCGAGTGTTTTAGCGCTTAATAAATAACTTAAAGCGGACGCTGAAAAACCCAAAGGAGTAGTATTGAAGTGCTTAATATACTTCAGGGTTAGCATTAAAAATTTATATTGAGTAAAAATCATGTTTTTTTCGTTTCTTGACCATTATCCCAGTTCTTTTAGTAATTAATTTATCTTCAAGAGCGACTTACATTTTTTATTATCATGATGTCAACAATATTTTTATTTATTCCTTGTATTTTTATCCGTCTTTATTAGTATTACATCATCAATAAAAATATTATTTCAATTTATACACTGCAGAATAAATAAAAATTAAAATGAACAATGATTGAATTTATTAAAAATAAATAATATATATAAATATAAATAAATAAAAGTTAAATAGTTATTAAAAAATTAAACTTAAAAAAACACTTAAAACGAAAAATTATGGTGACTTTCTCAAAGTTAGCGTTTCATTGTTAGTTTAAAAGTACCAAAACAAATGAAAAAGGTATGCCAAATTAATCACTAACTTGACAATAACGTTATCGTTAGTAAGATTCAGATACATGACAGAGGTTTCACTATCACCTACAAATTAAATCAAACTCCCCACAAGAAAACAATTTAATCAAGCCATAAGTTCAAACGCGATCAGTAAGCTTCCTTCCACTTACTATAAGCAGCTATAGGATAACTTAACCTCAACAATCAATACAACGTATGTCACAATCGTACATCAAAACATAACCAGCTTTAAACATGCAGCAACAAGGTTGGAATTATTTTAATAGTTATAAAGACATGAGTGTAACAAAATTTAAAAATCCATAGTGTCCTATCTATCAATCCAAAATTAAACAAAAAGCTACTTTATACAGATGACACTTAACTTGGTTCTGTTAGTTAGAGAGTGTAACATCAGACGTTACGTGTCTGTTGCGGTGAAATAATGTACGTTATTAAAATTAGGGTCCTCTCGAGTCGAGCCATATGGCGCCCCCGAACTGCATGTGAGGGACATACGGGAGCGGGGTTATTGGATTAATTTATATATTCGTTTATTTACTTATTCATTTGGCTATATTTCAATGGATGCGCTCAGTATAGAACAAATTATTGCATCAAAAATGCATGAGTTTTATATTTTTCGCGTCATAAATAAATTATCTCTTTTGTAATTGGTTGCAGTAACTTGTTTGACAATAACTTATGGTAGTTCAAACTACGAATTACATTAAAATAAAGTAAGAATGTGTGTAACCTATTCTTGTACCTGACTGTACAATCAACTTGAGCGCCAAGACTTGTAATGAAAGTACACTCAAAAAAATGGGAGCTAACCAAGAGGGATTTTCTCGTAGTTGACATAAAATAAATAAAATAATTATGATATTAGTTAAATCAACCAAAACTTATAGTGACAGCACTTATAGTTCTTTAGTAAATCAACGTACATCTTAGTTGATGTATCACACGTCTTTTTAGGCTCGTATGGAATCAAGACGCCTATGCGCAATAATCACAATGTTGTTAGAAACGACTAAATATCTTTTTCAGTGTAAGTGACCTGTATAATACTGAATATTTGAAAACAGCGTCATCTCATCTGATTTATTTTAATCATCGCTTCTCGACGTTTTTACGTCCAGGGCCTAACCTAACCTAACCTTATCATCAACGATATCGTTACCGTATTGCTAACGTTATTTCATGACGAATGAACCTTTAAAATGTGACGTACATTTCCAGCCAAAATATCCGTCGTTTGTTACTTGCGCCGCAATGAAATGGATTATTCAATTGCGAGTGCACTTTTTGCCTGCCACGCTCTCTATGCGTTCAAATGCAGCCATTGCACTATTGCGCAAACTGCTCTATATCATTCCATAGACTCTACACTCCCTATAGAGCATTATAGACCATTCCCACCCGGTGACTTCCTGAATAGGACCGCTATGCGCGCATTTTTATTTCGTTTACTAAAATACGAAGTTCAACAAGAGGGGCTAGAGAGGAATTGACTGCGATTTCAGTTGGAGAGCTGTGAATGTTTATTGGTACCTATACTCGTACTGGAACGTTCTGTTTAGCTAAATATTTAGAAATAAGGTGTATTTGTATATTAAATAAAAAACAAAAAAATGCTCTCACAATGCTGGGGTCCTAGTGAAAAAGGGTACAAGTCGACTCAAATCGTAATAAAAAGGGTATATACATGAACGGAGTATACTAGACTTAAATCCTTTTTCACTTGATCTTGAGAAGACTTATACCCTTTTTCACTAGGACGGTTATAGTATATTATGTGCGCTGTTAGATTCTTGACGAGTAAAAGTGCCCGTGCGGCCTACTTACTGAAGAAATGTCTTTTATCTTTTTTTTTACTAATTAAAAAGTTTCGAATAGTTAAAAATAACCAAGATATAAGCCAACAAAGATTTGTTCCTATCTCTTTCTAGCCAAATAGTATTTAACATGGAGTTTATATGGCCGATCTATTACATGACGCCACATCGCAAATCTGATCACTCTGTCTAATCACTGTCTAATGAGCAGTTTAAAATGCTTTTATCATCCTGATCTCGTGGCCGATTTTAATTTCAATTTAGGCGATCATCTTTACGGCATTTTCATATTTTGTTGAGAAAAGAGATTTAAAAAATTCATGCATACCATTATTTAATTATTAATATACTACCATGCTCATTTACAGTACACTTGTTGTTATATTCGTAACTTTGCAAAACACTACTATCCCTATAATATCTTTTGTCAAAGTTCCAAAAGCCTTCAATACTCTTACCAAACAAACTTAAGTGCATTTACTTCACTCTAAATAAACAAAAACTAACAATGTCGCGCACAAAACTAAATCGGATTACGTCTGTCTGTCTGTCTGGGGGACGTAATGAAGGCGGCGGTATAATTGATTAAATTTTGCCAAACAACGAGGGAACCATCGTGGTTATGCAGAGATAATGATAGAGTTTTGGATTGAAGTTTTTATGGGATAGGTTTAAATACCTTATTGGCATCCAAAATACTAGTTATTGACGCATAGTGATTGTGGAATTATCGCTTCTGTTACATTTAAATAAAGTTCATATTGCCAATAATTGGTGGGTGCCAATAAATTTTTGGTGAGATTGTTTTTGCTGTCTAATTTATTTTTTACACGTTAGGACTGTTGACTGCAACAGCTGCTCGTCGAAACTAAACAAGTAACTCTTTGCTTTTTTTTGTGTATACAGCGGAGATGCTCTGATGTACAAAAAAAACACACGCACACACACACAATAAAGAAAACGGAAACGTACAGACCTACTTTTTCAAAATAACTACAACATAATTATTCAAAAATCGTGTAAATCGAACTTTATTTTTTGCCCAGAACTAAATTAGGTTGTTTTTTTACAGCTGCTGCGCGATTTAAGCGTCAGTTCACAATCCTCTTAAGTAGGTACTTGATACACGTTTTCAATTAAATTTTCGCCAAACATTTTGCATTTTACTTTTCAAACTTCAACTCAGATGCACAAAAGGCTATTTTTTTAACACAAAGCGCTTTTAGCGTAACATGAGCTTTACAATAAAAAGCTGAACGCTGAAACAGCTTGAAACTCAATCAGGAGCTTTATCAGCGAATTTGCTTGAGCCCAATTAGCGGGATTTTAGTCTAATAGCCGGGGCCAGGTCAGCTAGCTCTTTGAGAAAAAGTCAAAGGGCAGTACTAGAGACGTGAGTCATAAGCGGTAGCGAGAGCGAATCACTGCTGTTGAACAAAGTATTGTCTCTGATCTACCTATATAACGCTTATTTCTGTATCTTATCCTACAGATGGGCTCTTTCGAATACACTTCGACCCTTTAACCTCCTCCTACCATACAAGGAAATTTGTCAATGGAATATGACTCTGATGTGAATGATATACTTAATTTCATAAAAACAGAAGAAATTCCAATTTACTTCCTTTGCACTACATCTTTATTTCAATGGCCATTATTATGTACTATTTTTAGTACAAGGAGCCTCAGGAGATTAAGATCTTTTGTGCAATTATTGCTCTCTTACTTACTCAGCTAATTGAATGTGCTGCTAGCTTCACGATGTTTTTTTTAAGTTAAAAAAAACCAGTCAAGTGCGAGTCGGACTCGCGCACCGAGGGTTCCGTATTGAAGATAATATGCTTGGTAACCGCAAAAGAAAATACTCATTTTGTTATAAGCTTTATTTTCCAGGCAATAAGGTCGATTTTGACTAGCCTAAATTTTAATACAGATTTTCTTAGTTTTTTTGTTATTTCTTAAAAACTGTAAATAATGAACACTTTATTTTATTTTTCCCAGAAAATATAAGTAATTATCTATACGTCAGGATTTTTTTCAGAATTTTTGATTAATAAACTTCGGAGATAAGGGGGGGGAACGGTCATTTTTTGTACATTTTTGGCTATAAATCAAAAAGTGCATCACAGAAAATTTTCAAAAAAATAGTTTTGAAATGCGCAGATTAAGACCTTTCATATGACACCCATTTGCTATAATCGAACCACTTTCATTTTTGAACCCCCATTCTACACCCCTTTTCAATTATTAATAAAATTAATTTCATTTTTTTTTTACTACAAATAGATGCGGGCAAGCAAGTTGTACAACTATGCCAAATTTCAAGTTGATAGCATTTGTAGTTGCTGAGAAAACCTGCTGTGACATACAGACAGACAGACAGACAGACAGACAACGAAGTCTCACCATAAGGGTTCCTTTTGTACCATTTTGGTACGGAACCCTAAAAAGGCATTAGTACATGGTGACCGCAGGGGTTTGAACTCGATCTGTACGACGCTCTCAAAGTAAATTTCTTTACTATTCCCTAGCAATTTCTGGCATAGGTACTTATTAGATAAAATTATTTATAGTTACAATATTGACCTGAATTAACTACGGAAGTTTCTATTTAAAGATACATAGTAAAGAAAAAGGTAATTATTATCCCAAATACACGTAAGTTCTTAAAAAATAATGACATCAAAATGAATGCCAATTACAAAACCCTATTACAACTGCAATAAAATTGGAATAAAAAATAATAACCATAAAGAAATAGTTTTCATAAAAAGTATATGTGCCTAATCATTCCGCTAAAGGCTTGTAACTCGAACAATACCAAAACTTCTACTTCCTTATTTTTTTTCTTACGACTGTAAAGCAAGCCCTTTGGCAATCCTCTCGGAAATAAAGTTAAATATAAACGTGGGTAAATCAAGACTTCTTAACGGCTTTCCTAATTAACGCTTACCCTCATTTTTAATCCAGGAGGGGGATTTTTGAAAGCATAAAAAAATATTACAAGATATGAACTCAAATCTGGCTAGCCAAATACTGTCGAAGTACAAAGCGGGGCCATTCTACTTACCAAAACAATATTGCTTTTGACATGTTGTTATTAAATTTAACTCGGCTGCTACTACTCTCAAGTAAATAAGAGCTATCACAACGTTGACAATATACAACGTTAAAACCAACATGGTTTCAACGAGTAGAATAAAGCCACTGGTGTCAATATTAAAAATGAAATATTAGGTCCTTACCTATGAAATTGGCGTTTTATATGGAGAATTTTATGAAAACGGTGGTTTTCATACATTTAATTTTGCGGATTATTTAGTAACGTCAAATGCAAACCAAACAAAATTTTGTCAGGAATATTGGACACTTCTAAGCTATATTATACATATCTTAATTAAGTACTTAAAAATAGTTAGCTTCATAAAACTCTGCGTAATGGAAACACTTGAACTCGCAGCACATGAAAAGAGTTGAGTTCACACTTTAATTTTAAACACTAAGTAAGAAATTGAACCATATTATTTGTATCTAAAACCTTTGTAACATACTGTATTAATGAAATTTAAAAATATTTTGGAAGTTAAATTGAAACGCCAATTTCATAGGTAATTAAGGACCCAATACCTTTATGATTGTAATTTCCACATAAGTGCGTGCCAGGTGTGTGTGTGTGTGTGTGTGTGTGTGTGTGTGTGTGTGTGTGTGTGTGTGTGTGTGTGTGTGTGTGTGTGTGTGTGTGTGTGTGTGTGTGTGTGTGTGTGTGTGTGTGTGTGTGTGTGTGTGTGTGCGATTATCACGAAACACAATAGAACAACTTATAAGAATTAAATTGGATGCAAGTGTGAAGTTAAGTTAACATTAAAGCTTTAGATTGAACAGCCATGGAAATATCACGATCACGGTTAACTCTTTTCGTGACCTACTTACTCGTAAGTTGTCTACATAATATTATACAGTGTGTAAATGGAATACGAGCAAATATTTTAACGACGGTTTATATGCATCTTAATTAACATAACAACATGTATATCGTTAACATAACTTGTATTTCTTTTTTTCATACAAATTAATTCGCCACGCAATGTATCAGCCCAATTAACCTGCAATTAACTGATACTAAAATCTTCGTTTACACTATACATTGCTGCTCGATGGGACCTTTAAAAAATAATTGCGCTCTATGTATTAGAGTTATTAACGAAATTCCACAATTACATGACTGGTAGAGCCATAACCTACGTCTAGTTTAAATGTTTGCTCGTTTTCCGTTTACACACTGTATTACATTACTGAATAGTGTGTTAATTTATGTACAATTAATTTTATTAATTAATACTTCGCCCGAAGAATAGTTAAACTTAAGTGGCAGTAGGCGGGGCACATTGCTCGCAGGACTGATGACCGATGGGGTCAGAAGGTTCTTGAGGGGCGTCCGCGGATCGGGAGACGAGCTGTAGGTAGGCCTCCAACAAGATGGAGTGATGACCTTGCACAAGACCGTTCTAAGTGGAGAGCCTTGGGGGAGGCCTATGTCCAGCAGTGGACGTCTTTCGGCTGACATGATGATGATGATGATGAAGTAATACTTCTAACCATCTATGTCTATGGACTGTAACATTGAGGTAATATTATTATGTTGAAAATGTAATAAAAAATACAGTTAAATGAATTCCTGTGTCCCTCCCGTGGGCCCTCACAACCCCTTAAACTGTGAATAGCAATTTCGAAACAATTATCGCCTTTCTCTTCACAAAAAACCCATCTTGTAACTATCTCGTTCCGACCTGGTGACTCGGCAAAACTCGGAATTCGTCGGCACTCTTCGGCGCCTCGTTAAATTGGTAAAAACCGATGGCTAAATAATTTGATGAAACAATCCCTTGGAAGGTGTGGGGGTTAGTAAGAACAAAATGTATTAAAAAAAAGTGGCTCTATGTTTTTTATATTTTTACCTTCGTGACTCCAGTTAGTTACGATAACTACTAATTTTATTAATCAAATTAATGAGTGAATGACATACTTTTTTATTTCTTCTTGTTATACTTACCCAAGAAAGATTTACTGTCATTAGGTACAAATGGAAAATCGTCCACGTGAAATAACCATTCTGAAAATGGGTCAAAAGTAATAGTGTCCAAAGTGAATTTAGTCCAAATGTAATTGTGCTCAAAAGTATTTACAACCAAATTTATTTTCGTTGTAAATTAATTAAGTTCCAATGGAATTTTGTCCATTATAAATTATGACCAAAATGAAATACGCACAAGTGAATGTAGTGTAATATGAATCAAGACCATATAATATAATATAAATTGTACAAATTTCAGGTAGGACGATTTTACAATTGGTCATATTTCTGAGTGTACGTAAATACAAATAGACATAATTTTTTCGTCCAATGTCATATTGGACAATTTTACCATGGGACATGATTCCATTTTAGACGTTTTTCAAGAAGGACAATTTTCCTTTTTGTTGTATTTCAAATGGTCATTTTTCTGAACTGACGTATAATTTCAAGTGGACGATTTTCCATTTGAACCTAATGACAGTAAATCCCAAGAAACACCATTAATAAATGAAATTTTTCATTTATTTACTTGTATTGTTTGTTGGCTCAAGTTATTACTTAGTAAATTATGACATGAAAAAAACCGGTGTCATTCGCGATCCGTAATATCGTTTGTCCTAATCTTCATTTTTCCTAATTTATCGTTTGTCCTAAACTGGTTTTCTGATAACTTTTTAAGCTTTCCAAAAATACCTGCGGTTAGGTTAGGTTAGAGTTGTGTTATAACAACACTAAAAAGTTTTAAACATCACAACACAACAAGATGAAGCAAAACCCTACACACTTTGTTTCTCAGCTTTAATCACATAATATTTTTTATGTTGAATTTATACAAACATTATACTTTTGCTATTGATTGCATTATATTTATACGAAATTAAAACGCCTTCGCTTCACATATCATTAATCAATATAAAAAAGTAGTTCCCCAGTGTATCCCTAACTTAAAGTTTCTCATCAATGCTAGAAATCTTCTTTCTGTGGTAAGAAAATTCGAGGCCGAAACGAGGCAAGAGGCAAGAGGTGGAGGGGAGGCATTCGGAGGGTCATTCAAATTTAATAAATTTGGAGACAATCATTCTAAGAAGTGTTATTTTCGGACCCAGATGCGTTTGGGGTGTTTATTAGAATTGTATTCAGTTTTTCTGCTGCTTGAATTTTGAGTTAGTTTTATATAGTGAAAGAAAATAAATTAGCTCACATTTTTTAGATTAAACGGTTTGAAGAAACTTTTTTTAAGCAGTAGTAAATTTGGCGTCAACATGAACAACGGACAAAAGACGCTGTCTTAATAGACAGCGTCTTTTGCCTTAACTAAATAGTTAAGGCCAAAAAATGCCCAAAAAAATTCTAGGTTTTTTGCAAAAGAAAACTGATAATATTAAAAAACCTTAATAAACTAAGTTACAGTGTACAGCTAACCAAGTTTACTCCTACGCCATAATGGACTATGTTAAAGTGACTTTGCCAACCAAGACATCATAATCTATAGTAGCCTGGGAATCAAATTGATTGACTGTACCTTACTAACTGGTAGAGTCAAGACAATTGCTTGTTTACCAGTTGGACATTATACGCGAAATAGCCGTGTTATAGGTTACAGTCGCGAACTTAAATTTGGTACCCATCTTAGGTCCAAAGTCAATCTGACATTCTACAACAATAAAGTTGAGTTTCCTAAAAGTTACAAATGACTTGACATCTCTAATGACATTGACGACTTCAAGCATATTTTTCTTGAAATGGGTCACAAATTAACGGTCGTGATAGTACATTCCCCGGCGTGACACAACTAATGACACGTGGAAAATTTATAACCCGGCAAATTGGCGTATCACGTCAAACTGGTAAACAATGAAATTCCTCAACTATACCTACATCTACTTCTTAACCACGGTGTTCTTATCAATTTGCTACCTGACAACAATCTAACCACTATGCTCCTGTTGCATCGTAAATTGCACCATCATACATACAATCCATTTGGACCGGGCATGAATATGCAACGAGCAGATTGCACTTTATTCATATTGGCCCGATCATGCACCGGTTTACATTTGGAAATGCTTGTATGACACAATGCAATTTGTGGAATGCAGTGTAGGTTTAGATAGGTTACCTTTTGATGATTGTTGAATACAAAAATAAATGCTCAAGTTTTTTTTTAATAATGTGTGTGCAATAAACAAAAACCGAGAACATGTGCATATAAAAAATAAGAAAAAAGGCGAACTTATTTTTTAACTTGTTAATTTGTAAATAGGTAAAATTAAAAGGATGTATTTCATTACCTGTATACTCGAAAGAACATAAATTATCTATACACCTATCGTGTCAAATATATGTAAAAAAACCTTATTGCCAGTGGCATAGAAGCACGTAGATATTTTTGACGTCTAGAAAACCTATAATATATTTATGACTTCGTACCTACGTTAAAAGTGTTAATCATAAGAGGCTGCTTATTTTTCTTTTCTTTTATTTATCTCTAAAAAGTATAGACTTTTAAATGTATTAGTGTTTTCATTCTACAAAAGTTGCTGTCAAATTGACATTGCTCAATTCCGTCATAATACAATGTGCCTACATAAAATCAAGAAGAAGGAATGAAGGACTTGACAAAAGCGCGTGGAATTTACCCCATGTGCTTCTGTCAAGTCCAAAGAGAGAATACTCTCTAACCGAACAAATTGTCGTCGCGTGTGAATCCCAGGACGTCGTTCTCTAATAATTCGACATTGGCCAAAAACATACCAGGAGTGAAAGATAATATATTAATATCTTGAGAAAGATAATAGAATAAAAAAGGTCTGATCTTCGTGGATTTAAAGCTAAAAAAAATCGATAGAAATATATATACTTATCTAACAATAGTCTTTACACATCGTCGTAAGACATCAAGGTGCAGTCACACCCATTATTAAGGTTGCACCACACGACCATCGATCTTCGCCACGATCCATCATGTGGCACAGCTTTACCTGCGTTCAGGCGGACCCGAACAAAGGAAACTTCTAGAATTATAGTTGTTTGTTTAATTGAGATGAATGGGATCCGCTTGAAAATAAAATAATATCGGTTTTTGTTAAGATTATAGAGAAAAAGTACGTAAATGCATACAGAGGTAATCAAAACCCTGTTAAATAAGAAAACGGTTTGTAGGTTTAGTGACCCCTAGCCCTAGCACGATGTAAGAAGTTTATATTGGTCGAATTACGTGTTTCTTTATATAGGTAACTTACATGTGCATTTTGTGGTCTGGTACCTCATAGTACAAGCCTATTTCGGGGCTAGATCAATTTGCGTGACATTGTCTCTAACATTAAGTTTCAAATTCACTAAATTCAGTAACAAATAGCATATTATTATGTACAAAGTTTTAATACAACCAATTGCTCCATTAGCCTCAACCAAAGCAAAACTTCCACATTCATAAATATCAGTAACTTCGCAAATAGAAATTTACATTCCGAACTTATCTGTAATCAACTCCAAATTAATAGGCACGCACGATTAAACAATACAAACAACAACTTTACGCCCGAGGGAGAGAATCAATAAAGGCTACCGAAGTAAACCGAATGAATCTCACCTCGGAAGTTTACGAGTTCCGCAAACAGAGTTCTGACGGAGCGCGCCGCCGAGGTAGCTGCCATTGGTTAAGTTGCAAATTAAAATTAATAACTTGGGAGACGGCTTTGAAGAAATTAGGTAAACAGATCTTAAGGAGGGGTGTAATGAGAGCAGGTACGAGTTGTTAACAAATAAATTAATTCGATTTTTATAATGAAAAATATTTTGACGTATTTGTAATAATCTATACTGAAAACTTAACAATTAGATAATTACAAATTTAAAAAAGACATAAACCACAAGAAAGTAGAACACAGACTAAATCATATTTATATTCATAAGCATCAGTCTTTAATTATCTTTGCAACATGCCACCTTTTTTCTCCACTATTCATAAAAAATAACCCAACGTATGCTCCGAAAAGAGAATAAACCGCTAATAAATGTTCGCAGCATATGAAAACAACAATAAGCAAACAAATTCTCAGCCAGTTGGACAATATTCACGGCTTAGGAAAGTGTACTCTTCCGTAAAACTGCAAAATTCACTCCCAAATCTCTATTCTAATGAAATTCAAAGCAACAGACTAGATTAAAACAATTTAAAATGCAAAACAAGTTTAGTTTTGGTTGCACATTTTAATCCTACACTGACTGTGCCGTGTATTGCCGGAATTCTACTTGAATAATTTAAAGTATAGTTGACTTTAGTTTCAAAACTGAATAGAAGAAATGAATTCTGGTACAATGGATATAAATATTCTGTTAAAATAAAATACTTTCATTAATAAAACAAAATAGTAATAATAATAATAAAATGCACAAATATCAGGAGACACTCTCACACAAATTGAGCTAGTCCCAAACTAAGCTCTAGGCTTGTATTATAAGTACTACTTAGACAACGATAAACTTATATTGAGAAATATATACTTATATACTAGAAAACATCCAAGATTCAGAAACAAATACTCGCTCTCATCACACAAATATTTGCCCATACCGAGAATCGAACCCGGGACCGCTAGCTTTGTAGGCTAAACGCGTCGTCAATACAATAATGTTTCAGATTTACATGATAAGGTAGTGTTTATTTACTTAACACGTTCACCATCAGCCGCGCTTTTACGAGTGCTACGCTGTAGCCTTTACAGTCAAGGACTTTAATTTTTGAAACCCTATGGAACCCTGTTATAATGACAGAGTCAAGCCACAGGAAAGAAATTATGCCAAATAAATGATTTACCTACGTTATGCAACAGGGTTCCATAGAGACTCAACAATTAGAGTCCTTGACTGTACCAGCATTTTTGCGCTATCTACTGAAAATTTGCTACGAACAGTGGACCCGATATCGGGTCGTTGGCGCTGAATGTGTTACATGATTCATGTTCATTCATTAACGTAATCCCATTTCATTCACGCGTGAATGAACATGCGTCAAGTTTAGGTTAATAGGCACCACATATTCCGAGCTCTGACATGATAATACAATATGATGAACATTTGCTATTTTTTAGCCTGTTTATGCGCTCTGCTATTTTTGGGTGGCCCGGTGTGACACAAGCCTAATTTGTTAAAATTTCATCTTTAATTGTACCTATCCTGCGTAAACAGATCGTGGATTTATAAAGATAATATAATGCGGATGTGGCACATATATTTATTTCATAAAATGAATAAGTACTTAAAAATCATCTTCCAGCTCAAAAATTAAAAAATGCATTAATTGACATATTTAGATCCTTTAAATTTGTGAGAATTTTCGAATGTTTAGATGTTTAGATGTTCGTCATTAAAACACGCCAAAACAACTGAAAGGATTTCAATGAGAAATTGTAATTATTTACTTAAGGGCTGATTTTTCAATCCCCAGATAAAGCTATCCGGAAGGAAAATTTTAGCTCTGTCCATTTCTTTCATATAACTTCAGAAAAGGATAGTAAGTAATACATTTAACTGACGGATAATTTTTTCTGGGGATTGAAAAATCAGCCCTAAATCTACTGTAAGTACTAGTTTAAATAACAAAACATTCAAATGTGGTTTGAATTCCTCTTGATTAACAATTTAAGATTTTAATAAAAAAACATATCACAGCACTAATTATAACATTTCAATACTCAGCATTCATTCAAAATCCGTAGTTTGACAAAATTATTCATTACCTCTAGAATAGCCTGATTAAACTCGAATAAATAATGTCACCAGCGTTCCGACTAATCAAGTGACAGCCCTGAATTGCAAGTTGCCAGTAAAGTAGCTAATCTCAGCCGGTATCGGCGGCCAGCACTCGCGCGAGTGACGAGTCGAGTGGCTCGACCGGATTAGACTTGACTTGACTTGTTCAGACGATTGTTTTGTTCGACTTTGCTGCTGTTACTTATCGCCAGTTTTGTTGTTACTAACTGCCTGAAGAAGGATCATGTTTTTTGGATTTAAATAATACTCTAGCTTTTGCATGCGACTCTGTCCGCGTAAAACTCTTTTATCACTAGTTCCTCATGAACTGCCCAATTTGGTCTAAAAAACGAAAGACTTTTTAGACCTCTTGAATTTGTGTGTATGCAAATTCCAATCCAATCTGGTTCTTTGTAACTTCCTGTAGATTAATCAGTTTGATGGAAGTTCAAATGCAGGGTACCGTATAATTATTCATTATTTATTAATTAAATATTATATTTTGTAGCTTACATGATTTTACATTACATTCGCAACGTGAGTGTCGCAATTTACATCGACAATTCGACATGTACAGTCAACCAATTTGATTTCTAGGCCACTTTGGACTATGTTAAAGTGACGTTGACAACCAAACGTTACAGACTTCTTATGATTTGGTTTACAAAGTCACATTGACAAAGTCAATAGTGGCCTAGGAATCAAATTGGTTGACTGTACATTACAAATAACAATCGCAACATTTCGTTTCACACAATCGCCGTGGGGCCGTGACGCATGTACGTCAATTTTGATTATGTGTTGGCTTTACCACATCCAAAGACTGCATACCTCAATTGATTTACTTATTAGTTAATTAACGAAATGTAACAAAAAAAATCAAAACTATGCTACCAATAGACGCAGCATGTACCTATACTGTTTTTTTTTTTCAAAAAAAAAACAGCTCAAAATTAAAATATAAAATTAAGCTTTAGGACTAGGTCAAATAATGTGAGATTGTTCCCCGACAGTTATTTATTTATTTTATATGGTAGATGAAAACCCCCAATATAGAAGCGACTCCAACTTTCAAAGCTCCATTTTCATGCAACCTAGCTAAAAACTATCCCGATTAAACTAGTTATTTTTCGAATTTGCTTTCCAATCCATTTAGGACATTATGAGGCCTCTGATACATACAAACACACAGACATACGGTCACGACCGTTAATTTGTGACCCATTTCAAAAAAATAGACTTGAAGTCGCCAATGTCATTAGAGATGGCAAATCATTTGTGACTTAAAGGAAACTCGACCTTATTGTTGTAGAATGTTTGATTGACTTTGGACCTACGTAAGGTGGGTCCCAAATATAAGTACACGTTAAAGTAATAATAACTTTTTGTGTCGGGAGTTAAAAAGAGTCAATTAGTGTATGAGTGTGTGTGGCGTATTACCCACAATAAATTACGCAAATTCAATGGCTACAATCAAGCTATTACGCTCGTCAATAAAACGAAGGAGCAAACTTGATTAAAGCGAACCTCACGTTATGCATAATCAAGATTTATTAAAGAAGTGGGAAATAAGCAACGAAGGAAATTGAGCTGTTGCTTTTAATTAAAAATTCTTGCAGTTATAATTTTATACTTTAAAATGAAATCAAAATTGTTCCGCTTCGGTTTTTAATAATTTAAACACGCGTGGGTTTAGTCGAAATGGCGATAATCTCTAACATACACTACGTAGGTACTTTATAAATTCAACTTGAATAAGTATGTTGGTACAGTCAACAACTTAAATTTGGGACCCACCTTAGGTTCAAAATCTGACTCTACAATAAGTTTGAGTTTCCTATAAGTTACAAATGATTTGGCATATCTAATGAAATTGACGACTTCAAGCCTATTTTTTTTTAAAGTGTCACAAATTTACGTTCGTGACCTTACATACTTTTACTGACCATAAATTCCTATCTTAAGTATTTAATTTAGCTTTCCCTCCCTGTGTCTAGTCTTAATGTTAGATTGCGACAAGATCAATGTTAAGATTTTCTTCTGATATTTATCTATTCCTACACAAGCATTTTTTGCTTCATTTCTTTCCTTTCCGCATGATTCAGCCTTGATTAATGTTCTCATACATCCGTTTTATTATACAAGTTCCAACCATTATTTAACTGTCGGTAACGCCTACCGCCGACTGCCGAAACGGAACACATTCTATCTATCACACTGGATCATTCAGTATCTATCGAGTAAAGATAGGGCCACCATCATAGTCTAACCCCCTTACTAATAAAAGTTGAGTAACCGTGGAGTAGTTAAACCATGCTTTGTCCTTAACTGTCATTGTGACATTTGAATTTGACAGATAAAGACAAAGCATGATTTCGCTACACCACCGATACTCAACGTTTATTAGTAAGGGGGTAAGCATCCATAGCACCTTAGCATTTTGACAACGCGCTTAGTTTAGTTGGTAGTGACCCGGCCTACGAAGCTAGCGGTCCTGGATTCGATTCCCGGTATGAGCAAATATTTGTGTGATGAGCGCGAATATTTGTTCTGAGTTTTGGATGTTCTCTACCTAAGTATGTATTTTTCTATGTAAGTATGTATACTGTAGTCTAGTACCCAAAGTATGAGCCTAGAGCTTAGGTTGGGGCTAGATCAATTTGTGTAGGGGAGACCGGGTATGGTTGTCACACGGGTTGGTTGTCGCAGCAGCCATCCTCCGCCGGCCATCCAGCATGTCTGGAGCGGACTGAGGTGAAGTAGGGAGGGAGATATAGCGCTCGCGGTCTTTCGGCACCGGTCGATGGACACATTCGTTCGTTCAGTTTTCTGTTATGGCCGCTGTGACAACCAACCTGTGTGACAACCATACCCGGTCTCCTCTAAGATTCTTCACGTATTATATAGATATGCTACGATGGCGGTACTGGTGATTCTGTCATATCCATGTGAAATTCTGTCGTAGATAATGTTGTTTTTATTTACCAATGTGACATAACTACTACAACCTTTTTTGATTATAAGATCACTAGTCTTTGCCCGCGACTTCGTCCGCGTAGAAATCGTTTGTCGCTTATCTCTCGGGAGTTGTCCAATTTTACGGGATAAAAGTATTAAATACACTAAGCACAAAACACTTCCGCTCATAATTAGTAAAGATTTAAGCAATTTTGAAAAAGAATTACAGAAAAACAACTTACGCCAACTAAATACGCATGATATTTTTAATTTGTGTTCATTGTTTTATAAAATGTTACGTTAGGTATTATCATTGTAAAATATAACCAGCAATATTTAAAAAAACAACTGACGTTTCTTGAGTTTCGAGTTGAGTTTGTGGAATCGCATTGAGTTACTTAGGCGTTTCTTCTCAGCAGCGGTCTCCACTTGGGAAGCGCTGGTAGATTTTTGACGTGTAAAAGTGCCCGTGCGACCTACTTACGGAATAAAAATGTTACATATTACTTTTTAACAATTACTTAATTTTTACTAACTGGCTAAACATTTGCAACGAAAAACATAGAAGTGAACAAACTGCCAGACGTTTATTAGTTATCAATACATATCATTAGTATTTCCTCTTATCTCTTTTATATTTATTAGTACATTAACATAGAGCAATACCAAAAAAACTTCGCCAACATTTACCTAAAACCTCCATTAGAAAGGCAGGCCCAATAATCGAGCACGCCCCACCGTAGACATTGCCTAAGATTAAGATCGATCACCTCGCTGAGTGAATAAATGGCCGAGTCTATCGGGCATAATCGACTGCGCCGAGCGCAAATATATCAGATGATGTATGCACACAACATATACGCTTTGGGGGAAAAAAACCTAACCTAAAAATTTTGTATAAATGTGATAGGAACCAGAAAATTAAGGATAAGTTTGTGTTTCCGTGTATGCCCATCATATGTAGACGATTTTTTTTTAATAAAAACTTATTTTCGGCGTAGGATAGTTTACGTGAAAAAACGGACGCATTGTGTATTTCCTTTTATTCGATCAATTTGAAAACGACTATGTTAAGAAATTTTAATCCTGTTTTTTCTGATAAACTAGAATCTGGGTGAAATTACTTATTATGCCAAAGAAAGTACGTAACACTTTGGATTTATAGAAGTTTCCTTTTGTCCTGTTGTTATTCTTACATAATTTTAAATGATACTTTTTATTGAATGGCCATAATCGATTTCCAAGCGAACCGAGTTGCAGGCAAAAAATAGTCTTATAACCACGTTAAAATTATTAATGAAAAAAAAACATGTTAAAACAATTGGCCCTTACGTTGCACAATTGCTCTTAAAGTTTATTCAACTCCGATTGCCAATTCCAATGCTGTAAGCAACTGGTAGCGTCTAATAAAAATTAGTTCCCAACAATATACATCCAGAAAGTAGAACTTAGTAAGACGCAACATTATCAGGGTTTTCCCGGACTTTTCCCGATTTTCCCGGGTTTAACGAGCCCCGGGGTGATTAGCCCGGTAATAGTTCCCCGGGATTTTATGAAGGTTACACTTTCCGGCATTCTTAGTGCGTACGAAATGGTTTTTGTTTGTAATCCGTAATCTGGTGACGAGCCAGTGGACCGAGAAGTGGGTCCTTTACTGAATAATAGTTGGAAGGACTGAGCGGCTTTCCTGTGAATGCTTGGAAATGGTAATGCTCGCCAGCGTAGGATAGTGACATGATCAATAATAGCTGTGACATTATCAAATGTATCAGATTTTGTCTTCATGCTGTGAAATTGTACATACGGGGTTTTGGTTATGGATAAAAGAAGATTGACAAAAGAGATATACAGAGCTAAAGTAAGTGGAAGGGTCGGAAGGGGCCGCCCTAGGCGTACTTTTTCGAATCAAATCGGAGAAATACTGGAAAAGGGCCAAATTTTAAGTACCCGAAACCGACGTGTGACGTACGCGTGCATGACTCGATGTATGAATGTGGAAGAAGCGAAAGAGATTTGTCAAGATCGTAGCAGGTGAAAAGAAGTGGTCTCTGCCTACCCCTCTGGGAAACAGGCGTGATTTAATGTATGTATGTATGTGGTTATTTTAACTTACTATATTCATCGTTAGTTTAATGTTTAAATTCAAATGCAACACAAATACATATATTTTATCATAATATATATATATATATGACAGTCAGCACTGATGTTGGGCTGATGTCAGAGCATTGCCGTTTACCATGAAATTGTATGCATGTATGTCCCACTTTATTGTAACAAAAACAAAAAATTGAGATAAAAATGTACCTACGATAAATAAATTAGGCAAATTTATCACTTTAAGGGATCTCTTTCAGCTAACCCTTGAGAGATTGGTAAAAGTGAAACATTGCCATTGTGCATTGAGAAGGCAATTAAGTATACAAATTTATTTAGAGAAAGAGCAAATTAATTTCATAAAGCGAGAAGTTTGTTTTCTGATTTGGATCTCACTATCTACTAAAAGTTAAGTCAAAGAACACCTTAATCATAATCTACAGAATAATCAAGCTACAAATATTCATCCTTCCTTGATATACCCGTAGAAAATCGTTCTAATTATAGCGAGTCAAGCGAGTCTTCCAAATTAGCCCATTAATCTTTATCAAAAATTACCTAATTGTATTTCAGTGTGGAGGTCAGACACCGTTGAAACAACTAGCATAGAGATTCCATCTTGGTCCTCAGGCTTGCCGCTTGCGTTTTTCACGAGCCTTCTTACGCATCATCTCTTTGTGAATAAACCATCACTAGCTTACTTACGAAACATAGGGTTCCTTACGGGAACACCTTAAAATTCCGAATTACTTTTCTCCGAATATTCATTTGTCCGAATTTTCATTTTTCGCTGGAGCTATTTTAGATTAAATGCATAATTTAATTGCCATACGTAGTTAAGTTTGATTTATAAGCGATGACAAAAAGTTAAGTCTTCTAATAATATCAAAAAATTGCGTTCGGAATTATGGAAATTCGGAATTTTGATCAATTTGGAATTATGATTCTTCGGAATTATGTAGTGTACCCGTTTCTTACATTTAACCAAAACCAGTATTGTATTTGAAATTTTCGCTATTCCCCGTGCTGTGATAGGTAATATATTGCACAGACAAAATATAATAAAAACCTCAACATACATAGTCAAAAAAAACTGTTTACACGACTACTCAAACCCATAATATACAATGTTTCTGTGTGACCTGTTGGCATTGAACGGATTTTTAAGTTCAGGGTAGTTATTCTTTCAAAAGCAAAGGTGGGCGAACGCAGGAGTGAATGTCCAAGCAGCGAGTTTAAGTAGTCCCGTCAAAGCTAACAACACACACACAAACAGCGCGTGTATTCAATTTGGCAGCATGGCTTCTCGAAAGGAAAAGCCTGCCTAATTGAGAATGCACGCGCTAAAATGTGTTTTGCTCGCTCTGACGGAACTACTTAAACTCGCCGCTTGGACATTCACTCCTGCATTCGCTCACCTTTGCTTTTGAGAGAATCACAACCCAGGGTATCGTTGGGTTTGTATTCATACAAGGAGTGTTCATGAGAACTTTTCAAGTCGTAATGCTGCAGTAGTAGGGTAGGTTGTTTTTTGTTAGAATTGTCACTGGAATATTCTGAAACCACCGTTTTAGTTTCAGAAGACCGTCTCTTACCCCATGAAAAGCGTAACCACAATGAATCATATCCTTCTTCATCAAGAAAACAATGGTCCTATAACAACACACTACGATCGATGCTCCGTCGGTATAACTCAATTAATTAGCAGCCTGCCATTAATCCAACACTAACAGAGACGAATCTCCGTCTGCCTCGTACGTCTCGACGTCTCGTGCGGAGAACGCATTAGTAGGTTTTGTTTAATTGATAGTGTTTGCTATTGATAAGCTCCTTTGTCAAAATGTTTATGTAACAACATACTTGGTATGTACAGTCAAGTATATTGAAACACGAACCTTTTTCGGCCTTTTTAACCGACTTCAAAAAAAGAAGGAGGTTATACGTTCCACTGTGTGTATTTTTTTTTATGTATGTTCACGGATTACTCCGTCAATTGTGGACCGATTTTAAAAATCCTTTTTTGATTTGATAGATTATACTTCCAAGGTGGTCCCACTGTCACCAGATCTGAATCTGAAGAGGGGATCAGTGAGGAATTGAGGGAACTGCTCAAATATTGTACCTATGCAAATATATAGCGATTTTAGTATTTTTAGTAACAAATGTAGCATTCGCATTCAGAAAGTGTCACTTGGTGAAGTGGAACTGATGATGAAGACCACAGATGGCCACCGGAGATCCTCAACGGTACCTATTTTAAGGGTAATAAGATATGTCGATTAAGATAGTTGAGAGCCTACAACGAAGAATATTTACTTGTTGAAATATGACTATGACTTTCCCGCGGCGTTGCTTGCGGCGCGCGTGAAATACCTTAAAGTTTCATATCAACTAAGAAGTGGGACTACGTAACAGGGTACCTATTATGATCACTTAAATAACGTACCTATTATGATCACTATTATGATCACTAAAAAGTATAAAATAAAATAAATGTTTTAAAAACAAAACAAAAGCCGACATCAGTTGCACTAACCTATTAGGTATTACAATTCTAAAGAAGTTATTTTTTGAAGGCGGTTTTTAAAACATTTATTTTATCACAATGTGAATAGGACAAACAGGTTGTGTTAGATTGTCCCCTGATATTAAACATATAAAAAAACTAGTTTTTACTGTATTTAATTTTGCATTTTTAATTTCATAAGTATATCGTTTATGTTTATCGTTCCTTGTAACCTAAGGCCGAGTTAGGGAACAGGTATTTTTTGTGAGATTGCTTTCTAATACTTATCATAACTTACCACCGCATCAACATAACAGTTTACAGCATCGTCTATCTCCCCCCTTGTTCGACAAATGAAACCTGGTGACTTTTCCCGTGTATCGGCTTCACGCGTGGCCGCGCGCGCGCCAGGTGTGAAGATAACCCATTGTTAGAACACTCCGGCGCACCCGGCGCTGATACTGATAACGGGGACTTTTTTTGGTGATTTGTTTTGGTGGTTGTGATGATTTAGTTATTTTTAAACGACAGCGAAAAAAGGAAGGTTATGTTTCTTACATTTAGATGTGTATATGGGTATGTGTGTAGGTTTCTTTGCATCTTCGTAGAGGCTGAATGCATTGCCCGAATTTGATAAACGCCGTCTCAGTCACGTTTTGTTACTAAAAAAAATAAATTTTGAGTGACATTTTAAATTGTATAAAATTACATTGATATTCGTTGAGTTCTAGGAAGTTTCAAAGACAAAAAAACAAACAGAACGACTGGGACGTGTCAAACCTCATCTTTTTTTGGTCAGGATCGAAAAATAGATGAATGATTCGCTAGGCACTACAAAAATAATAGTCAATTTGATTAACCATAGGTTACGATTAAATAAATTACAATAAACCATCACGAGTAACTAAAATACTTTGGAAATATTCGTAAGAAAATTTGAATAATTCCCCACACCATTTAAAATCATATAATCTACACAATCAATACAAAATTGCCATGCACTCTTAGGGCCTCACCACACGACTAATGGTCAGCGACACGCGACGTCAAGTTTCTTATTAAACACCCATTCTGACCACCATTATGTAATCTTTATGAAGTTAATTCCCAAATACAGAGGTTATAACGTGGTAAACTTCGTATTATGACTTGCTTTTATTAAAAATAGCTTATTTTATTGGCTATTTGGTGGGCTTTTCGTGGTTTTATGGACATTACACGCTTGCAGGAAAGTAATCGTATTCTTTGATATTGTTCTCCTTGCCTTTGTTAAGATTTTTTATTGCTTTTCTGAACAATAGCCCAATATCAACATTCTCATTATTATGAATTAATAAAAATAAACAGTTTGTCCTTCTTTTACGCAGCACCAAACAAACGGATCTGCGTGATTTTTTGGACAGAGATAGATTAAAGATCAGAAAGTGATATAGACATCGCTAGAAATAACAAACACCATAGGGTTAGTGACTTCTACGTGGGTACACTAGCACAAACTAGTTATTAATAAATGACTACAATTTTGCGTTCTCAAGGCTACAACTTTAAAACTGCAAATGCGTTGCCAATCCTGATTTCTAATATGAAAAGCCTTTATTTAATAGGTTTACCGATTGTTTTATCACCAAACCGTCTTATAAAAAATCTTTTCAGATAACAGCGCTCATTCCAAACCCGATCTCCTAACCCCAATCCCTCACATATCCCAAAACAATCGTTAAAAACCTCAGCGTTCCAACTCTATTAATTCGCTCGGGTTCTTTTAACCGAGCCCCATTTATCAGACGTTTGTAATTTACCCGCGTCAGGCTCGCAGGTGCGCCGGACGGTTAGTGTGGCGACGCCTTTAGCTGAAGTCGGGTGACAGTGGGATAGGTAATCGGGAGGAAGGAAATAAAAGGGTTGCGAAACTATGTAGGGCTTATAGGAAATTATTTTATCCTTATTTGAGCGTTTAAGGTTTCGCCGCTGTGTGTGCTTGTATGTTTTTTCTTGTACCAATTTAAAAGTCACTTGGGCAAGCTACCTGCGTTACCGCATGCCTTATCTTCACTCGCAACTCGCGAGGCGCGTCAATATTGACTGAACACTCGACGGGATTGGCCCGCGACCGAATCGCAATATTTTCACTATAAACACACTGCCATTTGGTAGGGAAATTGTAGGCAGCGGCAAATTGGGTGAGAGCTTTGTTTTATGACTGTTGACTTACTTGTGAGGGGTTTTGTGTTCTTTAGATTTGGGACGTGGAGAGAAAAATGTTCGGAGTGGACTTTGGACATATTTTTCTATCGTTTGGTTAATGTGCTGTTGAGAATGGAATCAGAGACGAGATTGTTAATAATTTGATGATTGATTGTCGTTGTAATTATAAAAGGGTATCAATTAACCGGTCAGCAAAATATTCTCATTTTGGTGAACAGAAATATGTATTTGGTCAGCCAAAATAGCTAGTTGGTAAGCAACTTATGGTTAGCAAACATTTATAAATCTGTCAGCAATTAATGACATATTGGGCTGCTCTAAATTATTTTGGTCAGCAAATTAAATATTTGAGCTGCATTGAACGACCCACAGATAATTAAATTTTGGTAAGCAATCAGAAGGTAAGCAAAATAATTCATTTTGTCCAGCAGAAAAAAGGAAGCAATAAAATCAAATTGGTCATCAACAAAATGGGCGCAACTATAACAAAGTTCATTCAAATATACTCTCTTTTTTTGTAAATTATTCAATTTATATAGAATTATTCCTTTAGGGCACACTTTCCTCGCAGATACACCCTTGAAAAAAGTTCGCCTTTATTCCTTATAGATCCCCTTTTTAAATACCAATGCAGTGTTTCCTAACAGATACACTTTTGGGTACAGTTGTGTACACAAAGGTGTAATTAACAAATTTACTGCCGTGCCGGCAACACACACATCCCAAACCCACCATCAAATTTACAAATTTAACAGAGTCGACGGAGCTCCGCTTACGCGGATCTCCTATTTCCGGGCCTGATATAAAAACGAACCTAACCTAACCTACCTCATATTTATGATACAAATTTTGGTTAAATACTAAAGTAAACACTGCTGACTTTTCAAACTAAACGCAATCCACTTCTATATTATAGATGACCATTATTTTAATGTGCATACCTCTTAATTAAACTGCTTACAGACATGTTTTCTCTGCTGACCAATTGTAAAATCTTGCTGCCCAAATAATTATATTGCAGCTCGACTGTTTATTAGGCAGACAAATGACAAAAAAAGCTGATCGAAATTGTTTAAAATGTTACCCGTTTATAAATTGTTTGCTGAACAAAGATTTGTAGCCCGATTTTTATTTATTGCCACCCAAATCTTTTTATGCTGCCCAAATGAATTAATTGCTGATTTTTTTTGCTGATCAATTTTAATAACGGCTGACCATTTAATTACTTCCCATTATAAAATATTTATACCATGGTAACCCAATAACACAAAAAAATAATGTTACAAGTACTGAACTTTCACTTCCTATAAAAATCGGTATAACTACCTGATTTACACCTCTCTGTCTACCGTAGACTAAGATGCAGTGTGCGCCGCCCAATACAAGCCCAATCAATAATTTAAACTGTTATTGGGACGCGACGTTTTTTTTTATGTTTAAATCTATCTAATTTCTTCATAAATACTTTGTCATTTTACATTTTAATCTCTGAAAACCATTAATGGGTAACCAAACTATATCCATTATTTATAGCCTTAAGCACTTAACACAAATACTGCGTGAAGTTATTCGCGTCCCTCGACTCCGTCAATACTGTGGAAGGGCCTTAATGCGGCTGTTTGCCGAGTGCCCTTTGCCGATTGCGCCGTGTTGGCGGAGATAATGCCTGTTTACTCTTGTTTGTCGTTTAACTTTCTACTCTTCACTGTTTGTAATAACTCGGGTACACTTTATTGTAAGTTTACTGTAAATAAAACGTGTTTGCATGGGATTGATCAAAGTTATCGATTAATTATGATACCACCATCAATTATGGCGAATATTTGTTTTCTATTTATTCAAAGTTTTAATTTCTATTTGTAGATAAGTATATATGTTTATCGTTGCCTAGCAGGTAAATACTTTCAAGCATTGAGCACCAGAGGGCTTATTGTCTAACGCACTCTCAATCACGATCGTTTTCATTTTGAAAATCGAAGGCTTATCTGCATACAAAATGAAAACAATTGCTCCACTTTGAAGCCGGTTGCGATTGCGAGTGCCTTAGACAATAAGCCCTCAGGGCCTCTATTCAAAACGGTAACATCATGTAGCTTTTGACGTTTTATAGCATTGTTTTAACTCAACCGCAATTATTGTCAAGTAAATAAGAGCTATCAAAACGTGACAATACGATAACAGCTCAAAGACGATATGGTTAATACTGCCTAGAATCTCGGCCTAGGTTATTTTGTGTGAGATTGCCGTCTGGTATTTATTTATAGTTTAAACAAAAGAACATGTCTAGTATCCTTAATAACTTTTTGAGGTATCGTGATTACTGATTAGAAAATTAGGAATCAATTCATGCGTATTAACGTATAGAGGTTTTTGTAACAGTAAAAAAAATAAAGTTAGGTATATTAAGATCTGTATCTAATAGTTCATTACAAACTCTATATTTTGAAATAAAAACTTCATTTAAGGAAAAGGGACTAGACACGTTGTTTACATGTACGTTTGACTTGAAAAATCATAATTAAGTAACCTAAACAAAAATACTCTTCAATATAGTATTGTCAAACTTCGATCAGCTCCTTAAACACACAATTCCCAAACTGCTCAGACTTCTCCAACTTCATAACTCAATCTAGAAACACCAAAACCATGTTAAAAAAAAGTTACATCCATCAATTAGTATTCGCCGCCGCGTCCGCGAGAAAAATCTCATTCAAGTTGGTAACAAGAAACTGCGCCCCATCTGTATTGGCATCACGACTCCAATTTCCCTTGTTTTAAACGTTGAGACAATAATCAAGGTTATTAAACTTAATATTCATAGCGAGGTGTCGACTTCGAGCGGACTAAGCCCGCGTTAAGTTATATTTATGACTCGAGTGCATCACAATAGGGGATGTAGGTTCTGGGGG
The DNA here is from genome assembly GCA_948252455.1 of Acleris cristana. Classification (NCBI taxonomy): domain Eukaryota; kingdom Metazoa; phylum Arthropoda; class Insecta; order Lepidoptera; family Tortricidae; genus Acleris; species Acleris cristana. The sequence continues at coordinate 15,086,336 of OX411787.1, read as the reverse complement.
TGATTCTTGGGGTATTGTCCTAAGATCAACCCGTTTTCATGATAATAAGGGCTTTGGAATATTCGACTAGTTGGAAACTAGCGGTGGTGGCATTTGACCGGAATTTGGATTGCTTTAGAGCCGTTATAAAATTTAGGGCAGTGTTGTTGAACGCTGCTGATGGTTTAATCCTTTTGAAAGTTTGTTGCTTATAATTTAAGCCAGTTATTGGTATAACTTGTACAGTAAAATGTAATTCCAACTCACAGTAGAGCAGAGGCTGACTATCTCTACAATAATCTACATAGTATAAAACAAAGTCGCTTCCCATCGTCTGTCCCTCTGTACCTATATGTACGCTTAGACCTTTCAAACTACGCAACGGATTGTAATGCGGTTTTCATCAATAGATAGAGTGATTCAAGAAAAATGATGTATAATAAACTAAACCGAAGCGAAGCGAGGGCGGGTCGCTAAAAATGAATAAAAGAGGGCTCTGATAAGTTGTATTCTGTGACCGTTATGCGTTAGCAACTGCAAAAAATACCTATAAGAGTTTTCAATAGTCGTGTGCTCACCAATGTTGATTCCAAACATTATTTTTTACCATTGTTATTTTCCGTCGAATCCAATTTACTAGGTGACTAGAAAAATACAGAATATGATTCGTAAAGCAAATTAAAAACATAAGTAATAATTACAAATAGATAATAGCTTTCCATACTTTAAGCTGCCCTTGCTGTATGATAACTTTTAAACAGCCCAACCAATCATCATCAAACTTAGCTTATCTTACCTAAACTCAGTTAAACCAGCTTTCTATTTAAAACTGCGTTCGAATGCGTTTAGAAGTTACATACAACAAACGGATACACAGATACACACTACTTTTACCATCATCTGTTTACAACAGAGGTTATAAAGAACAATATAAGACTCTCTTGGACATCTTTAGCCATCTAATCCATTAACCTTATAATGTATTTAAACCTAGGACACGCAGTTACAAGCGGTATTGATCCGAGCTCTATATTTAGCCAGCGATGCAACTGAACTAGTGTTGTGAATTTAAGCTTCGAGGCGTAAACTACAAGACTTGAGTCGCGACTTCTGAGTCTAGAAGCCTCGAACCTTAAAGCCTCGACCATATAAGCCTCAACTTAATAAGTTCGCTTTGTTGCTTACGAGCACAGAAACCTCAGAGTCTTTAAGCCTCAAGCTTTAAAGCCTCCTAAGCTTTGAAGGTTTAAGTCTATAAGGTTTGTAGCATTTAAGTCTTAAAAGCTTTTAACAAAGTAGATTAATTTATGTTATCTATGCCATATTTGATAATTATACAGGATGCCCGTGAGGAACCCGAGAGATTTTAACAGCATAATCCTGAGGTCGTTAGAAGTAAAAAAACCATGCAAGTTCGGGTCGGACTCGCCCACTGAGGGTTCCGTACTTGTTGTTGTTGTAGCGGCAACAGCAATACATCATCTGTGGAAATTTCAGCTGTCTAGCCTAGCTAGCCTAGGTTCATGAGATACAGCCCGGTGACATGACGGACGGACGGACGGACAGCGGAGTCTTAGTAATAGAGTCCCGTTTTTACCCTTTGGATACGGAACCCTAAAAACTAGGTAGACCTAGACCGCCACACCGGCCACCGTCAAATTAAGGGTTAAAAATAAATATAGGTACAGTCAAGTGTAAAAATATAGGTGCACATAACCAATCAAAAATATGTCCCATAGTACCTTAACGTCAGCGAAATAAGGCCTCGATACATAATTATGAAAGGATGAAATCGATACGTATTTTTGCACTTGACCGTACAATAATATCTACTTTCTTCCTATAACGCTCATTGTTTGAGCTCTTAACGCTTAACTCCGGCCTTCGAGGTTCCGGGCCTTGAGCTTTCAATAAGCCGAGTTTTTAAAGCTTGAGCTGTCTATGAACCCCGAGTCTTAAAGACTTGCTCTTAAGAGCTCATAAAAAGCTTGAGTCGTTAAGGTTCTGAACCGTTTCTGAGCTCAAACCTTTAACGCTCGAGTCTTCAAAGCTTGAACCTTCAAGGTTTGGAAGTCTTTAAGGTTCAAAAGTCTTGAAGACTAGTCTTTTAACAACACTAAACTGAACTGATTCTGTTACACGGATTGTTTGCGTAAATTTTCTGTTGTGGTTGGGAACGACTTCTCTATAACATACCAGAACATACGCAATTGTTGAAGCGGATGAAATTAGTTACCTTGTGTTATTTCCTATATAACTATTGGGGTTAAAATCTTTGATAGATGATGTGTTGACATTTAATACCAAATTTGTCAGTTACATTAGGTGGATCTGGGGCTCTGTTCTACTCGAGCTAACCTTAATTGCTTTTGACATGTCATCGTATAGCTTTTAACTAATATAAGGGCTATCATAACGTTGACAATACAAATAACGGTAGCATAGACGCATGTCAAATCTTTATCTCGACAAATGCTTTTGAGATGACTACGCAAATATCACCTTCATTTAAATCATCAGTCTCTCTTCAGTAATCTTCAGCCAAAGTAAAACAAAGTAGAAAGTTAGCAAATAAACAAAATACTTTGAATCTCTCCCTCCCCATCTATCATTCAACTCATGAACACTTCTAATTCCATCTCCCCCATAACTCCTAAATCTATCAACAGCAGACATTTTTGACACAATTCCATTTCCAAAACCAATCATTGTCACTGATTTAATTATAGCTTAAAACAAAAAAATGCGGAATTCCGGAACCGCCAAAAAGTGCAGTTCTCAGCCCCCGTGTTACCGTTAACGAAGGCCGGAGGGGCCGAGGGGGGCTCGGAGGGACTCGGAGGGACCCGCGGGGGCCCACGGGGCCCGGGCCCTGCATCGCGGACCAGCGAGCTGCAATAAGAGGATCTGCACCCTTCTTGGTGTTTGGGACAAGTGAGGTAAGAAAGAATATTTGTGAATGTTTACCCATTATAGGCTGAATTTGATTTTATTATTGAAATTTATTTTGATTTTTGATGTTTCAAACAATAAAGCATAAATTCTAACCACAACATACGGTGCCACGTGGCAGTTTTGTTTTGTTGCAAAAGCTATTATATACCCTTTCTGGGTAGGTATTTTTTTACAGTCAGCTTTTTTACTTTCAAAACTTAAGTTAGATGATGATGATGATGAACTTAAACATTGACATTTAACAAATAAATCAATAACAAAATTTAGCATGAATCAAAAAACAAATACTTAAAGCGATACGATTAGATAAGCAGCTTGAGTTATATTTTGCATACAAATGACGGAGCTAAGATGAAAACGTTGTTAGGTGCGTGAAATATTATTGGCTCATAACCAATACTAACTAGTAAAAATCAAAAGATTTCATAATTTACCGATTATGAAATCTTTTGATGTTTACTTTCATAATTTACCGATGGTATTTTATACTTCTTTAGAAAATATTTCTTACCGCTAAAGTAACCCGCTACCGTTCCTCCCTCACACCGTACAATAAAAGAGGAAATTGCATTAAATTATAAGTCGACGAGCAATCACGTTTTGTTTCCCGAGTCGGGATTTAACGGTTTGAACAAATCCTGCCTCTTAATTAGAGAAATTTAAAAGCTTATTCCTATAAATGGCGGATGTCAGCTGTCTTTAAGTCGACGCCATTAGGTTGGTGTGCACTTCACTTGACGTTTATAGGATGTTCCTTGTTTTCATAAATAATTGCTCATTTTATTTTAGGGGGATTTTGAAGTACTTTCTCCATTATGAGACTAACTTAATGATCTAAAGTTTCGGAGGTAAATTATTATCACTTTTCAACAGGGGAAAACGATGCACGATGCTAAATACGTACAAAATACATAAAACAAAACGATGTGGTAAAGAAACTATCGATACCATACCTTGACAGTGTTTTACTATTTAAAGTACGAGTGTGTAATGACTAGTAAATCGTATTTTAATATTTAATAAAATATTATCACCGCGTTCCCTCTCTTGACAGTTTGTTCGAAAGCCCGCCTTTTTTCTTCGTCGCTGAATATTGTTTTATTTTTTTAATCTCTAAACAGCCAGTACAATCTGCCAGTGCCAAAAGAGGCTAATTACTTTTTTCATGTTTTTTCCAACAGATATCATCTACATAAACCTGTACAACTAGTTCGTTTTTTTTTTCAGAATAATTGCATGCAATTTACTTAAGAAGTAAAATTTAAGAATTGAATGCATTGCATATTAAATTTGTATTTAATAACATGAATTAAAATATTTAGACAAACATAATATTTCAGTACTATCATAAGTTGAGAAACATATCGACGGTTCTGTGACTCAACCTCGTATATTGATTAGGTTCAGTATAAACTGATACGCACTAAGTATGTACTCACGTACTTAGTGAGTGTCAGTTTATACTGGTCAATATTCTTTATCGTTCGTATCGTTACTATTCTAATCTATATATATAAAAGGCTAAACTGACTGACTGACATATCAACGCACAGCCGAAACTACTGTACCTAGAAACTTGAAATTTGGTACAGGGGTTCCTTTCATGATGTAAGTGAGCACTAAGAAAGGATTTTCCGAAAATCGACCCCCAACGGGAAGAAATGGGGGGAGTAGCGAGAAACTAATTCTACGCGTACGAAGTCGCGGGCGTCCTCTAGTGTAAAATATAACGTAAAGCACTTAGTTGCGCGCTATTAATTTATTATTAAGTAATAACATAGACAATTAAATTTCCTAGGAAACGGCGAAACGCGATGTTATCTCCCGCCGCGCTGGCGCAGCTCCAAAGACCTAATTTGCGGTCGCAGACAGAATTACAACGAGAGATGCCAATACGCAATCGGACCAATCGGGGGAAATTGGGACAAAATAAGAAATCAATAAGTTGTAAGTTGATGTTGTAGTTTTTACAAGCTGTATTTTTTTTCGCGGTTTGGATGTTGGTCCCATAATAAAAGTTGATGAGTATGAAAAATTAAATGAAAAAATGAAAATAGTTTATTGGTTTAAACGTGGTTAACATTGTACATAAGGTTGGAATCTCCTTTTAAGCATATTCATACTTGTGTCAGGAGATACCGCTCTTCCATTAGCAGAGGGGGTTTTACCCAAATTAAATAGTATGACCTACACAGTTAGTCCCTGAAGTTTGTCCAACCTTCTGCCTAACACCCCGTATAGTAAACTTGGCACTAAAAAGGGTATAAGTTTGTGTATGTGCAATATAATTATTGAGTAAGCACAATGTAAGATTATTTAGCTAAAGCCCTCTCTTACTGTTGCTGTGCCCAACAGGGTCCATATTAAGTTATATATTAATTACTGTAATAGCTTAAGTTAGCCTGACAACTCTGCCAACACATTGTGGAATGCAATAAACGTATTTGAGTTATTTGGGTACTTGGTACCATTATTTATTTTTTATTTCATCGAAACGCCTTTCAACAAACGTATAATTACGCAGAATTCTCATTTCACCGAAAGTGATGACTCGCCGCATGACTTCATTTTTGTTTGGTAGTCACAAGTCTAACCTTACCTTTTCTACGTAATTACTTTTTATAAAATCCTGGAAACATCATGGTTTCAGCAGAAAATAGAGTTCGATATGATGCAATCGATGAAGTAAAATTCGATAAAAAGGCATACATTTAAGAAAAGTTTAAGCGATTCATTTTAAAACTAGATTTCACTAGCTCTGATAGACTGTTATCATGCTTACATAGCATAAAAACAGGACAAACAAAACGCGACTGTCTATTTCCACAGATTTCCTTTAACTATTCAAATAGAATCCAGCAAATACTACTTCGCATCCCCATAATTATAGTGGCTATTATAACAATAATAATTTGCAACCACAGCGATAGGAAATATGAACCCCTATAGATAATAACATGTTATTTCACAGAACCTGGTACTTGCTGTATACATTTTATATCACCGCAACAGAATGATCCGGAAACCAGCAATTATCGGGAGTCTCGCGGCCATTTGCTAACAGCTGTTAAAGTTTTATGTCGCTTGCTTATTTGTAAAACTAAGCCTCTACTCTACGTCATTAAACAACATTGTTTTGGTACATGTTACGGTATTGTTTTTAATTCGGCCGTACTGTCAAGTAAATAAGAGCTATCAAAACGTTGACAATGCGATAACAGATCAAAAGCAATATTGTTTGCTGTCATAGAAAAAAGACACTGAAAACTTGATAACAATAGGACTAGCTAATGCTAGTTTTTGAAAAGATTTGATTATTTTTGGTTAAAATACCTACCATATTTGCTGCAAACAAAATGAGTCAAATTTTAACTTTTAGTGACTAAATTGACCCGCGGTTTTAATATTGGCAACAATCATAAGTTGCATTGTATGTATAAATGCTTACAATTGTAGAGAGCTACAAATATCTGTGAAATTGACTCAGGCGACCGTAAGGCTAATTTTGGCAATCCAATTTTTTATATTCTTTTATTTTCTAGGTACAGTCAACCAATTTGATTTCTAGGCCACTTTGGACTATGTTAAAGTGACGTTGACAACCAAACGTTACAGACTTCTTATGATTTGGTTTACAACGTCACATTGACTTAGTCAATAGTGGCCTAGGAATCAAATTGGTTGACTGTACATATAATACTTTATGACTGACTGACTGACTGATAACTTCTCCACGCCAGAAAAATCTAATCACGGGTGAAAAAAGTATGTAATAAATTCATCTGAATTATTAAGTACTATGTATATTTAAAAAAATATATAGCGTTGCCAGACCACCGGCGCAATAGTCTGACGATATTAAAGAAAATGCTGCTGGCCTACGATGGACCGGACTAACTCATGATAGGGCCAATTAGAAGAAACTTGGAGTTGAATATACCCAACAGTTGGCATACAAATAAAATGTTGCAGAAAAGAAGAAAAAGAGAAGATGTATTTCAGGTTTTTACGGCTGAGTTGTTATTCTCTTATAAGCGGCCTCTTGACCTACGCTCGATTGAGCGAACTCAAACAAGCGAATTTTATGCTACCTAATAAAAAAAGCACGCACTGAAATGTTGTTTGTTCACTCTGGCGGGACACATTAATCTCGTCGGTTCATAATTCGACCGTTCTGATGATAAGTGAGTTGTTAAGTGATGTATGGTCGCATACATTACGAGTCTTTAATTATTAACCAAGTCACCCGTCACAATCTCGGCAAACAACCGCTGTACTATTCGCGGGCATCGAACCGACACCCAAGGGCCTTAGCGCAACTTATAATGGAGAAAGTGAGGCGGAATAAATCTCTTGCTTTCCGCTAGTTTTGGAGTAAATCAGGGTTAGAAAGGTTTAGAGGAGAAATTTGTGTAGAAAAATAAACACAATTTAAAACGCTGTTTTTATAGGGTTTTATCACTGTCAAATGTTTAATGATGCATTTGGTCCAAGGTACAATCAATATTTAACAAATTATAATTATAAGTACCTAAATTAATTTGAACAATACCTAAGTTAGTTGCACTCATTAAACAAAAGTAAAAAACCTAACCAGTGACGAAGTCTTAAGGTTAGTTAAATTTCCTAAGCTAGCTAAACCGTTAGTTCTCTATTATTGCTATGCACACTAATACCAATACAATATACTATCAAATTATAATAGTAACTTAGTCTGTTGACTGATAAACTAAAGGACCGATTTTAATGAAATTTGGAAAGAAGATAGCTTGAACTTCAAGAAAGAATATGGAGTACCTTTTTCCGCGAGTAGCGATAAACGACTTCAACGCGAACGGAGTCGAGGGAAACAGTTAGTTACGTTATAATTAATTTACAGAATTTTGCTCACTAACACTTCGAAGTAACTATTTTCTTCCAAATTCAGACTGCTATTGGCCCGTAACACTCCACCGTGTTCAAGTTTTTCATCAAACTTACGAACTTTGCTTGCCTTCAAAGTTCCTACCGTGATTGGTAGCCCACCCCGCGAGTAACGACACCTTATCACGCTTTGCGTTCATTACTCGTTCTAGTTTACAATCAAACCGAACATCGGTACGTACCCTGCGATGGATTCGCGCCGCTATAAATTACCCAACCGATGTATAAAATATAGCTAGTACTTAATAACAAATAAGGAAGCGCGGAAGTTTGCCTAAGTCGGGCCTAGGCTAAGTTTTCCTATAAATTTAATGCTCTACAATATTGCGAGAAGTTGCTAGTAACAAAGTTAACGGTATCTTTTCGGCTTTGCACGTAATAAACGTCTCAGTGATGTCATTAACATTTTCTTCGTTCACTGAGAAATTAATGGGCTCTGTTGTTTTTACATTTTCAGAACTATGTAATACAAATAACTTAATATCACTGGATTAAAATTTATCGTGAACATTCGGACCAATGGAGCAAGATCACGACTGACTGGATCCCAAGTAAGGGCAGCCGGAGTAGAAACCAAAAAGAAGATTTATTTATTTATTTATTTCATTGTAAAGTCATGATTTCATTTGCAGGCGCAGGTTACATTTATTAGGTCAGACCATGACGCCCTGAAAGGGCACACAATATAAACTAAAATAAAATCAAATAAAATAATAAATTTAGCTAATAGTACAGGCACATATCAAAGTTTGATCATCTGATTATTTTAATTGGTCGTCTTTCAAAAAGTCTTCAACAGTATAATAACATTTCTCAATTAATATTTTCTTTAGCCTATTTCTAAACAGACGGTTCTTGTTTAACCGAATCAGGAATTTTATAAGTTATAATTATACATTTATAATGAGGACTATTCTTGTACATTGCTAAGTTAGTTTTTGGTAGCAATAATTTATTCCTATACTGCGTTCTAGTTTTCGGTAAATCCCTTTTCAGTTGGAATAAATGTGGGTTTTCACGAGCAAAAAGAGCTGCTTGCATTATATAAATATAGGGCAAGGTTAACAATTTATATTTAATAAAATACGGGCGACAACTATTGGGGATGCGTATGTTGGCTAGGACCCGAATACACTTCTTTTGCATAACAAAGAGTGGTCGTGGTCGGGCCTCAGGGCTGGCAGGACGATTTGGATAAATTCAAACCAGACTGGTAAGGATTAGTCAGAACAAGAGATGACTGGAGGAATGAGGGGGAAGCATTTGCCTAGCAGTGGGACAAAAAATAAGCGAGAGAGAGAGAGGGAGAGAAAAATATAGATTACCTATCTATATAAAAGTATCAATTCTTGAACCAAGAACATCAAAACCAACAGTCACACCACTTGGCACCTCAATGTTTATTTTCTAAACAATTAGTAGTCCTTGTGATTTGACTAATCATCAATGTGTCATACTACTCAGGACATGACGACTAAATCATTTGATATATACCTACATACTTGGAGTGTGGTGGAAAAGCCCACGATTAAAAAAAACCTTATATCAGGGGGAAAATCTCACGCAAATTGCCTTACGTTAGTCCCAAACTAAACTCTAGGCTTGTATAAATGCTGCGAGTACTAGATAGACAACAACAAACATACTTTTAAAGAAATACATAAAGACATCCAACGCTCAGGAACAAATATTGGTACTAAACAACGATACACTTTAATACATAGAAACATACATAAAAACATACATAGAAAACATCCAAGCCACACAAATATTGCTAATATTAATACGTGGATTCAGAACAAAGTTGCCGCACACACATATTACTTAGGTTAGAATGTTGGCGTGATGGTAGTTGTGGCCGAAGCCATTTTACCAACTGAGCCTGTTAATAGCCTGCAATATGTCTGAACCGGCAACTAATCAACAGTGGGACATAGTTTAAAACGTGGGTAGCTATATGCTGCTGCGAGCTGCGGAACTGTTAACAATTACGTTTGGATTGAATCATCGACTGGCCGACAGTGCGCCGCAGCTCTAAACTAACGCGCTGTAGATGCTATACGAGTATGTGTTCAAATACCGAGGATGATTTAAGGTAACGTAACGTGGACGGGACGGGGACGGGACGTGGTTACATACAGTTTTGGTTTTCCCGTCACGTTCCCGTCCCGTCCGCGTAATCGTTACGTATGCACATTCCCATACATTCTCTATCGGAAACAAGTGTGCCACTGCTTCCGCTTGTAGATGTATGTTGTGATTGTGCAAGCTGACTACAAGGTATCAAGTCAACTATACCCTTTATAACAAATAACTTAGTTATTTGTTATACTTGTTATAAATGGTGTAGTTAATAAGTCTTATTAACACATAAAACTCCTGATATAACGACGACCCCAACTTACAGAGCTAAAATCTCTTGCTTAACCAATTTTCATGAAAAGTAGCTAAGAACCATCCGGATTATACAAGGTTTCATTTTAAAATTTACCGCGTCCGAATCGGTTCATCCATTTAGGAGCTACTATACCACAGACAGATACACAGATACACATGTTAAACTGATAACCCTCCTCTTTTTGTGAGGGGGTTAAAAAATACTTTGAAAACTCGACTATCCCTGCAGCATTAGGATTGAGGAAGTCCTTTTAGCACTAGACAGATACGAGTACAGAGATGAGTGTATGTAAAAACACTTTATTGTACAAAACAAAAACAAAAACACAATTAATATAAAAAAGGATGTACAACGGCCGACTAATCCATTTCAGGAATCTCTTCCAGCTAACCCTTGAGAGATTGAGAATTGTGTTATGTCTAGAACAGATATGTCTGTTCTAAACATAACACAATTTTCAACGGGATATTGACCGCGATTACCTTGACATGACATGAATTGAAACTGGGTTAAAATATGGGGAGCTTAACACTTAATCTAAAGGCAACCGCAGTCAATAATATGTCTAAACTAATTAAAAATACCTACTGGGTTTAGCTAATGGCTCTGTCTCTTGGGTAGTGTAGGGTAACAAAAACTCTTAAAGAAATTATCCTTCGACTTGTCAACAATGTGTCATAGCTCTAAGCTTATGTAGCTGTGTGCGGTGGCTGCTGCAGTGTGCTGCAGCGTTGCTGTGTGCCGTGGCCGTAAAGTAGGTGTCGGCCAGTAATCAGCCCCGGCCGAACAATGGCTGTCGACGCCGGATTAAAACTTTTGCTCGTTGGAACAAGTCATGAGCGCGGAGATTCATCATTATTTTGAAATAAATTTACAAGTTTTTTTAGTCATCACTTACTATTAATGCCGTAAAACAATAAAATAAATGAGAAAGTTTATACAGCTCCACAAGACAAATACATTAAGTATTAATAAATCAACTTCAAAAAAAAATACAATGTGTAGGTGCAAGAAATTCCTCAAAAATTTAAGTTTCCTCGGAATTGTCTGTCTCCATGAATACCTCCGTTTTTGTTTACTGTAGCCTGAGTTCATTTTGCATGTCTGTAAAATTATCGGCTAACACACGTCCCACTGCTAAGTACGAGCCTTCACCATTCATGTGAACTGACTGTGTTTATTACACATGATTGAATTCTTCTCAAATATTCACAGGTGTAAGTAGTACTTTTTCACTATAAAACGTACAATACAAATTCAATTCTGCACAAGTTACGAAAAAGAATAAACTGGACCTGAACACATTACACTTAAGCATACCACGATCTACTCGTACACCTTTGTATTTTCAAATTGTCGCGTGTTATTCCAATTGACAATACCTTGTTAAACCTTTGTCTCGTTTTCTTTTATGGCGGATCCTTATTAATTTCGCCAATGTCAAGAAGATTTAAATTCCCTTCCTTTCTCACTTCGAAATCCGCTATTAGCTTTTCGCTTGTACCCTGATGACAGCTCTGGTTTAAAATGTTGGAGCTCGCTCAACCAGGATTTATGATTGAGGTCCAGCCACAAGTGAGATCGGTCCGCGAAGTTCAAGTTAGTTCGCAGCTCAGTTCAGGCCTGAGATTAAAATACACGTATTGAGCGGGACAGCGTGTGGGCTTTTCGTACAGAATTTACTGGTGCGGGCAGGTTTTAATAAGACTTTGACAGTGGGTGTGTTTGGTTGATTATTAATAGAGGTATCAATATGATATGTGATAGTGACTTAAATAATTTACGGTTCATAGATATATCTCTACATAATTTATCAGATTTCTGTGACTGACTTAAAGACGATGCGCAGCCTAAATACGAGTACTTAGCTGGCTTTGGAAGCTTCAATTATTGTTGTAAAATAAGAAGGATTTCTTTGAAAATCGTCGCTTAAAGGTTTTAAATAAGGGGTAGAAGATTGTAAAAGCATTTATAATTTTAAAGATAGTGTTGAGACAGCGAGTTGATTCCTAAAATTAAACAATAAATTGAGAGGAACTAACGTGACGATTGGAACTTCAATTGTTATTAAATGGTATTTCACAATCCAAATTCAAGATGCAATCAATTTGTTTTTCTTTAAACTTCTCCCATCGTTATAATATTAACATCGCCCATTGAGTGTAAAGGCTAAGTGTAAAATAACGAAAAATAACACAGTAGTTATTCACATAACCATGATAATAATACGATACTACGGTAAAATGTGTTTCTTATAACTTTGAAACGTCGAACAACTCTTTCCTTTCTACATTATTATAGTATCTTCTCATAATAACTCATCAATATCTTCGCTATTGTCTTCAAGTTCATCGAAAAACATTCGCACAAATAAATCCAAAACAGGCTACACAAATCAGTTTCCATCACCGCTTTGACATCCCAATCTTCGATATTACAGCCCCTCCAATAGTGGGACATTTTAATTAAAACCATTGTCAGGGGGCCGTCGATTCTTCAAGTCTTTTTGTTTCAGTACTAATGGATGCATTAGGAAATGAAAACGCGATGAAAGACGTTTTTAATCGACATTTTAGGTGATTAAGGCCTTTGTTTTCTGATTGATTAAGTGCAAAGTTGATTGACAAAGAAAACGTAACAAAGAAGTTTCTTGTTATTAGACTGTTGGTCAGATTTCCTTTGGGACCGCAGCGTTTCTGCGCGATGTTTGTTGTACGTGCCTTTGTAAATCAAACACTAGATTCTAGAAATTCTCTTGAACAAATTGAATTATGCCTGAGAATATTTACACCAAAATCACTAACCTAAAACATTTTGTATCCAAGAAGTAGAACAAAGTATTCACACTGATACTTGAAATGATCAGCATGATATATTCTAGATACATTTTTATTCTTAATTTATTTGTGTAGTCGCCACGCAATGCAATCTGAACATAACACAACATTTTCGCTCTAAAAATTTCTAACACATCTAAAATTTTGAATTTCATAACAGGCGTTTCTGTTGTAATTAAAAAATATTTAACACACACGTTAACAAACTCAATGTCGTATAGCTTAACGCAAAATTTGAAACTCCAAACCAAATATCAGCAGCATAAATCCACCACAATTTCAAGAACGTTCAAAAACTGTGTTGAATGAGAAATAAATGAAAAATAGTTTTCAAACTTCATCGGAAACGATTAGAAATTAAAACGGTGTTCCAAATTGGAAAATTCCTGGATTGTTCCATTGATTCAGCGACAATGCCCGCGCGCTAATCTTTTCATTAAAAACCGATTATTCGCTGCACATTGCACTAATAGGACTAAACTATAACAACCTTAATAACCTCCACTCAAAGTTCAAAATCGAGCCACAAGATCAGGTGCGATAGACTGCAATATGCTACCACACCATCTGTGACGCGATGACATTTCAATTTGAATTCTTGTTGTGAATCCTTAAGGAATTATTAAACTTTTTTTATTATGAATAGGAGGATTCATTAAATGGGGAAGTCGTGCCAACTTAGCAATTTGCAGAGCTTTTAAAGGGGAGATACAATTTTTCATGATTGAAGGTAACTTTGCAGGCTATGTAGATGATAATAAGGTAATATTTAATTTAAGAAGAAAAATTTGCATTTCACTTTACAAAGATTCGTTAGATTTCGATGCAAAAATGTGAAATCATATTGAAAACTTTTCACATTTTTAAATTAATTAATAAGCAGACGTAAATTGAAATCATTTAGTAAAATTAATGCATTTAATGAAGAATTTGATAAACTCAGTGCCAATCCTGAAGCAGAAACGATACAAATACTCAAAGAAATAACTCCAAAGGAACTCAACAAGCCACAACTTAACACTACGGCATTTTCACCGCAAAGACCTCGCAAGCACTTCGAAATAATAACACATGTGGTATAGCAAATAAATCAAACCCAACAACCAATGTAAGCTGACCTCCCCTTCAGAACTCTGGCTGACCTGTTACAAGTAACTGGAGGGTTATTAGTAAAGTGGTTGTTGTACAAGTTATTACTTGAAGCATGCTTGTCTGTTCAATCTCTTATTTTGTCCCCTAGGAGGCTGAGTGTAGTTAGGTGGTTTTTGATGGTTTAGTGTTAACACATGTTTTGTTTTGCGTCTATCGGAAACTTTCGATTATTGATAAAAGACATATTTCGCTAGGGGCTTGAACGTCATAATTTAGTTGTTTTATCAGTATAGGTGTTTGGTTCTCTAAGTTGGATGTTTTAATGACTCAAGAAAGTCAGATAAGAACTAAAGAACGATCATTATTCTTTTAAATAATGGATAATAAATCGTTTTTCTCAACGTTTTTTTTTAGTCTTTGTTCTATTGCCAAAGCGGTAGCGTGGACTTGATATTATTATGATTATAATGCGAAGCCTCATAAAACCACTAGTGAAAAACGGCCTAACAAATAAACGGTTAAGCTAAATAATTTATTTATTTTTATTACTATATCAGAGGACTATACAAAACCCCCAGTTTGCGAGTTTGATTTGCACTAAGTATTAAGTGCTAAAAAAATGAAGTATTTTTTAACTGTAAACTGTTTTTCTAATGCAGTATTATTATTTTAACTTTTATACACATTGACATTATTGGATTTTAATTTTTCATTTTTGTACTAACGATCTTATTGTAAATTCATTATAACTGCGATATTTATAATAATGTAATTTCCAATATGAAATAAATGACTACTACTACATAACGTAACTACTCAAAAAGAACCGTATAAAAATCTTCAGAGAACTCATCAAAAATCTTCAACAATTTAAATGAAGATATCTAATACAGAACCACTTTATTTCCTTACCAATCTTTCTGCCGAAACAAATTCTCCCTCCCCACTATGGAAAACTGTCACCGAAATCTTCCCATCTCTAGAGCGAGTTTTATCTCAAGTTGCGGCGACACTATCGCGCGTCAATCTCGCGTGTGTCGCGATCTCAAGTTTGTGTCGCCGAGAGCTGCTTTTGTGTCCCGACACAATGCTAGGGAAGGGTGTGTACAAAGTTTAGCATTGATTTTGGGGCGTTTGTGAATTTCATCTTTATTAAAAATTTAGACGTGTTTTTCCTATTTCATGAAGTATGTTTGAAACGTTTATATCATGATTCCTTAACTACAGTTAGAAATTTAGAAGAGGAAAGTTGATGGGACACCTGATAAAGGATGACAGTCTCTTTGAATATATTAGAGAGCAAAAAAGAAAGAGGAATACCTAGGCTTACTTACTTTAGCCGAATAAGACAGAAGGCCAATTTCGGATCGTATCAGGAGATGAAAAAGCAAGCAGAGAACAGACAAAAGTGGCAATTACTCCACCGACAAGAGCCTAGCTCTTAAGTTGAATTATGTGATGAACTACAATTAAGAAAAACTTTTTAAGTGCCAGGTATTATATTTTATTTTACATACATTAAATCACGCCTGTTTCCCAAAGGGGTAGGCAGAGACCACTTCTTTCCACCTGCTAAGATCCTGACAAATCTCTTCCGCTTCTTTCACATTCATAAATACATCGAGTCATGCACGCACGTCGTCGTTATCGTCGGTTATTTTATTTTAAATTTAAAAAACACCCTTCTGCTCCGTTAAAGTGTTACTTAAATATCAAACCCGTATACAAATCTTGTACTCCTATTTTCCTTGCAATTAATCTTCCATCAGCCGTCAGCTGATGCTATCTGACCAGGAGGGGCGCATGAGATGACATGTTAACGTGACATGACAGAAACCCTTGTGAGAAAGAGATGAGTAAATCACTTGAGGGTTGCTTTGTCTGTGTGTAGTGGTGAATTCAACACAATGATGATTCAGGACAAAGGTGGCACACATAAAGACATAGGTATGCTGTTTTATGGTGGTATGTGGTGGTGCTTGTTGAAAATTAATGTTAATATCAATTTTCATTACTTATATACAGGGTGGATAAACGAACGGGACATGGGGAACTACCTTAAATACTTGATATATCTCACTTTACACAGAGGTGACAATGTTTCATTTTTCAAAATATTCATAATTTACAGATTAATTTCTTGTGCGACGAAATTCAAACCAACCAATAAATACAATTAAAATCTGTGAATTCAGGACCCTACCGATATTATTTCAGATGTACCGAAGAGACGCTCAGATTCCAAGGCTCATAATTTGTAATTAACACCGCACGTTACCCTTTTTCATGGCAATTTTTTTTTCTTTTAATTGTAACCTTTTTTTATGTCAGCCAGTGTCCCACAGCTAGGCAGTTCCTCCCCTAGATCTCTATGAGTCCCAGTTTCGGCACCATTATAATTATTACGTATTAAATGAGCTTTTTTCAGTTCATAATACTTTAGCTCTTATTTATCATGATTAAAAAAATGTCTCAGCCAATGGTCAGCTATTATTATACAACCATTTAATAAAGGTCTAATTGTTAAATCAAACGGCGTACAAATTACCGTTTTAATTGTTATTAAATGAAACAATTTGAAAACAGAATTGCACCGTAACGGTCTCATTCCGGCTTTTGATTGGCTTTCGGTCGGACAATGTGCTCGTCAAATTACTGTCATTGGTGGAAAGGATTAAAAGTATAAAAACATGAACCTATGTGTAATGCATACGCATGATTTTAAGCAAACGGGCGTTTGTGACGCGGTGGGAAATGCTGCATTCTAAATGTCTGTTATGTTTCGATATTGTTAAGCAGGTTTTCCACATTTATCTAAGTCTTGAAAATCTTTAACCTTAACGTTTTATTCTACGGGGCGATTACACTTACTAAGACGTCAATGTATTTTTCAAAATGATGAAAAACATACCTGAAACAAAAATAATACACATATAGTCCAATGGCATTTACAATCCGTATTATAAAGGTAAACAATGTCTTATTATAATCCAAATTATGATAAAATGCCTTTCAATCCTGATTAGGTGTTTTTTGCCAATGTTGGGTTATTTATAGACACTTCCGTGGACTTATTATAGAAATAAGGATGACACACGCGACGACAATATAGTTCAGTTAAAAGAGTATTTACTCCGTTGGACTACACGAAGCAGATACGATACGCTCCTTGCGCTTCTGTCAAATGCGGACGAGGAAGTCAATCTTGACAGCTGTCAAAAGAATACTTTACGATTTGTAATCTATAAGTACTCTTAACTTGATCCAGAGATAGTAATTAGTTCTGCGTTTAACTTTTAATCTTGCCGCTAAGTTACTTAGCGTTGATAATACTGCAAAACCTTGTAACTAACAAAATAAATAAGGTGCAAAATACACCTTAACAAATAAGTCAAAAAGGTACATTTTGCAACTTATTGAATTTGTTAGTTACGCGGTAATGCAGTATCATCGACGTTATGGCATTAGTGTTGTTACCTGTCACATAAAACCTCTAGCATAACTTATTAGAATTCAAACCACATAAATTTTAATAGTGCACGAGATAAAGTAATTGTGACGTTTGAGACGCCCGTCTGCCGCGCCCCCTGCACGGAAGCTCAGCGGCGTCCCTCGTTTGTTTTAGTGCTCGCAATTAAACCGGCTGAGTGACGGGATTGTCGCTTCGCGTCGAAAAAAAAAACTCCCCAACAAAAGAGCACTTTTTCCCCCGGCATTACCTCGCGGGAGTTTTTGTATTTTTTCCGTGACAGTACCAAGTAGGATGCGATTCAAACGATACGTGTAGACAAGTGTGAATAAGTGCACGAGCGTGTGAACTTTGTGGGTTTGAATATAAAGTTGGGTTTTGATTGATCCGTTTTTTATTACAGGCTATTAAAAATAACAACAGACAGTCAATTTGTTAGCGAATAAGCACTTTTTCTGCACCCACGTATTAATGCTCTTTGTTTTTCGTCCCACGCAATTCAAACACTGCCCACGTAAATTTTATCCTAACGCCATATTTTTGTTAAAAGACTTTTTGACGAGCAATTTGGAATTTTATCAAGTATTTTCCAGACAATTTTTAGTACTTATAGTTTACTTCTTTTATTCTTTTAAACAAATGGCACTCTACGTAATTCTTCTTGATTGTTTCGAATTTCATGTTTTAAGTAAACTGAAATTAAAAACCTTTTAATGCAAATAACAGATGCCAGTAAGTATTTATTTCATTCGTTATTATTATGAGCAATGTGTAAATGGAGCACAGCTAGGGACTTTATTTTACTGGGTAAAACAATATTGTTTTTGACGTGTTATCATGTTAAGGTATGGTTTTTAACTCGGCCGCCATTACTGTCAAGTAAATAAGAGCTGTCAAAACGTTGACATTACGATAACATGTCAAAAACAATAGGTTAGGTTTTACCCAGTAAAATCTCAGCCCAGGGGGCCTAATATGGCTGCATTTATTGCGTGACAAAATGTGGATAAAACATCCGTCACTTTCTGACACCTATATAAGTACAAGAGTGACGGATACTTTATCCACATTTTATCACGCGATAAATGCAACCATCATAGTGTTTACATTTATCGCGTGGTTACCTTGCAGTCCAAGATGTTTTTTATAGCTTTTATGAGCTATTCCCACAATTCGGGGATAAAAGTATTGGTTAAAGCATTAAACCATGACGATAGATAAAATACATTAACAAATATTATATTTATGAAACTTTCGCATTTATATCATTATTATAACTAAGAAGGAAAAGATATAGATAACCATCCTCTCCGTCTATCTATCACCACTCTACTCGTCCCCAAGTTTCTCTATTCTATTGATCATTATCATTTATATCAATAAAACTCCGAGAACTCCACTATAGTCAGCACATTACTAAAGGGCATAATTCAATAACATTAATACTGAGTCATTACCACCATTATGCATCTGCAGTCAACTCCGGCGCAATCGTCTATAATTTATGACAATTTGGGCCCCCAGGCTATTAAAATAATTGTGCCAAATGTGCTGAAAACGCACAAAGGCTAATCATTGATGATTCTTCATCACCCATTGTCAATAATCGAGTAAAACGGAAATCAATTTTACTTTTCTAACTAGCGATTGAACATTTTTTGTGATATTTAGAAAATGCATAGAAATTGACCGGCAACATAGATACTATAATAATAGTGGCTATTTACAATCAGTTTTAACTGAACAAAACTATTCTACATTGCATCAGTCTATCTTGCTTCAAAATCGTAAGCACGTTTGTTCACTTTGACAGTTACGTGGAGAAATGACAAGTATTAAGATATAGATAAGAGATAAGATAAGAACTGTCATTATCGTCTTTAATATTATTATGGTTACGATATCGAAGCAAGTTACGTTAGCCAAAGTAGAAAAAGGCTTATTTTAAACTGTCAGTTAATACTGAGCGTGTGTAGTAAAACCACCGTCAGATTTTGTGAGAACGTAAGGAAGATAAAAAATATTGTAAGGTGACGGCACCAATGATGGACACTTTTAGCTGACAGGCACCAGTAATGGACTCTTCACTCTTAATTAAAATTTTAACTGATTGTTGCAAAACAAATGAATAACCCTTATCTTCTGTAAAATAAGAATCAAGTGTCCAT
Source organism: Acleris cristana (assembly GCA_948252455.1). Classification (NCBI taxonomy): domain Eukaryota; kingdom Metazoa; phylum Arthropoda; class Insecta; order Lepidoptera; family Tortricidae; genus Acleris; species Acleris cristana. The sequence continues at coordinate 15,066,515 of OX411787.1, read as the reverse complement.
CATTGGTCATTGTCCATTGCTGGTTCCCTCACCCTATGTCTTTAGTGATCTAACAAATCCAAGAACTCCCATTGGAGTCATTCTTGTATTAACATTTATTAGTCTGGTTTTTATAGTAAATATCAAAGCTATTAGGGCAGTTTTCCTTTGACATTATTTTTGTTGGTTAAAATCTAGTAATTTCAATCAAGCGACGATTATTTCCGCTATCTAGGGTGTGCAGGGGATGGGGGGAATGATTGTTATCCCCTCGCCAGTGATGACAATTTAGCTAGAAGGGGATGTAAGTAATTCTTAGGAATAGTGACGTTTATTACATATGAGCTTCTAGAATATTAAAAAAATATAACGTACACTATACAGCTACATGACACGTAGCCAATTTTTTTGTTGCACTAAATTTTGCTATGTATGTTTTTGTATTAAGAGAGTTTTTGTGTTTTTGTGTGGCAAGATAAGCATGAAAGTCGTATAAATGCAGTTGAAATGCGCTCTTTGCGTAGTATGTGTGGTGTGAAACTGACTGATAGAGTAAGGAATGAAAAAGTCAGAGAGAAATGTAGACTAAAAGAAGATGTAGTGACTAAGATTGAAAAGGGCATGCTTCGATGGTTCGGTCATTTGAAAGGATGGATGAAAGAAGATTGACGAAAGAGATAATAATATACAGAGCGAAAGTGAGTGGAAGGGTCGGAAGGGGCCGCCCTAGGCGTACTTTTTCGAATCAAATCGGAGAAATACTGGAAAAGGGCCTAATTTTAAGTACCCGAAACCGACGTGCGTGCATGACTCGATGTATGAATGTGGAAGAAGCGAAAGAGATTTTTCAAGATCGTAGCAGGTGGAAAGAAGTGGTCTCTGCCTACCCCTCTGGGAAACAGGCGTGATTTAATGTATGTATGTTACTTTAACAAGATGACACCTACGTAGAATAATAACAGATCAAGTTTTGGAGTTTAATTAAATTATATTAAATTATTTAAACGATATTATCATAAGATTAATCGAATCCCTGCTTTTCAAATATATTTTTGAAAGTTAAAATTTTTTTAAACACAAAAAAAGTCACATTTTTTTTGTCAAGAACTAAAAGACCTCACTTAGTTCCCCTTAACAAAAATCAAAATAAACAAAATTTAATCGAATCCACAGATTGATTCTATTTCATTATCACTCACACTATTTTTCATCATTACCACCCTTGATTCAACCCTTATTGCATTAAACAACAATTTAATACATTCTGTAGTGGCTCCACATAGGGTCAGTTTTCTAAGAAATCAATGAACTGGGCGCCGAATGAAATGTAAGTCTTACCAAAACTGCATCCGAAATGAAACGGCAATATATCAAAGTGCAAGTGCGAGCAGGATGAAATGTGTTCCAAGTTGACAATAGGAGCCAATTGACTTTTCTTTGTAACGCTTGGAAAATGGGTCAAGTGCGAGCTTTCTTTCATTGTAGGTTCCGTATTCAATTTTTTTACACTAAAGTACACAACACAGTGACAAAAACTTTTTTTAAGTTATATTTTTTTCTGATTAGTTATACAACGTACCTGTTAGAGTTTTATATAAAATTTACATCAGGCAGACTCATTATATTTTAAATTATTACACTGTCACCAAGAAACTCAACTAATAGTAACAAAAGATAGAGAAAATCAATTAATTACAAAAGTCACTTCGTAATACTGACAATTGAGTTTCTTGTGGCGTTGCTTCTAAACAGAGTGTCTCTTGCGAAGCGCTGGTAGATTTTTGACATGTAAAAGTGCCCGTGCGGCCTGCTTACTGAACAAACATCTTTTATCTTTTTTGATACTCGGCATTCAGGAGGGTTATGTGAACTTTTCTCCTATTATGTTTATTAGTACAATGTACTAATATCATCCGTATCCGTATCATCCGTATTTTTTGGATGATTTTCATTTTAATTTCACTTTTGGTGATCTTTTTTATGGTATTTATATTTTGTTGAGAAATGCGATTTAAAAAATCCATACATTATGCCCTTATGCAGGCATCTAATAGGCAACGGTTACCACTTACCATCTAACCACCACTTACCGTCTAGATAACAACCATCTGCGCGTAATACAAATAGCAAAAGAACTGGTAGCAGTGAAAAACATTAACACAATAAAATTCTAAGCACATTAAAACATTCTTATTTCTCCAGAAAACTACCTAATCCTCAAATTTTTCAATTTCTTTATTACATTTCGTGTGGCCGTGCCAAATAAGGCTTCAAAGGCTCTATAGGATTTAGTCCAATCATCTGCCTGCCTAGCTCGGAACAGCGGCTGGAGCAGGGGCAATGGACGAGAAAATAGCCTGCGACTTGTAATATTCATGGAGAAAAGTTCTGTTACATTGAAATAAAACTACATACAGTTCAAATAACTGTTTAAACAACCTTCAGCCTCTATTCATCACGGTAAAAACCGTATCGTTTTTACCTGTTATCGTACTGTCAACGTTTTGATAACTCTTATTTACTTGACACTAATGGCAGCCGAGTTAAATACAATACCATAACGGGTCAAATACGATTTGGATTTTACCGCTTAGAATAGAGGTGGCGCAGGGCCTATCCTACTTTGACATTTTATCGTATTGCCAAATTACGATAGGTCTTATTTACTTCATAGTAATGGCGGCCGTGTGAAAAGTCAATACGGTAAGACGTCAAAAGCATAATATGGTTTTACCCATTAGAATAGAGGCCGGTGTTTATTTTTCTCTTTCATAAACTTACGCAAATGTTACCAAATTTCCCTGAACCGGAAAGACAAGCATAGGACTTTTACATTGACATGGGGTAATTAAGAATTATGGACATATTAAATAAATTAATATCAGGCGACAATCTCGAACGAATTTAAATAGACCTAAACTACGCTTCAGGCTTAGTACCTACTACGGATACTAGAAAACAAAAAAACATACCTAAAATAGATAAATTAAATCCAAAACTCATGAACAAATACTTGCGATCATCTCAATAATATTTTTCCATATTATCAAGAATCGAACCAGGCTTAACGCCTCTTTAAAGACAATACTACTAGGACTAGTACTCACTAGAGTTACTAGACAATAGCGGCCTCTACACGTAAAGTTCGGACCGCGGGAAACGCCACGCGCTATTCCAATCTCCGTTTCGAACCGTACATTTTTTACTATTTTACTATTACAGTTGCATTTACACGTACGGTTCGGAACGAAGATTGGAACGGCGCATTGCGTTTCCCGCGGTTCTAATCTTTACGTGTGCAGGCCGCTAATAAGCGGCTCTACCCCTGACACCCAGTTCCACTGACGTTTATATTAGCTCTAATGTCTAATTAAGACACCTTCTGTCACGTTCTAATTCGCCGAGGTACAAAGTGACTCGAGGTGACATTAAATTTAACAAACGTTTGTGCTACTTGGAATGACACAACACAACCACATTATATTTAAAAAACTTGTTTCATGATAAAAACGATGGCTATTTTAACTCTGAAACCCAACATCTCACCAAAAACCATACAAAAACGGAACCCAAAAAAAACCGATAAAAATTCTCTCTGTCCCCCGCAGTGAAAATCAAACCCCATTGTGGGGGTAATTCCCGCCCTCACGTATTTACATTTATATGAAGAAATCGGAACTACTGTGTAATCAAAGATGTCGGTAAACGTTCGGAGATCCGAGAAGTTTTTAGTTTATACAATTTAAAACTAGAAATAAAAGATTATCTGCTTACTTGGCGACTTGGTTAGCCTAGTTGGTAGTGGCACTGGGTAAAGTGCTAGCGGTTCAAGGTTCAATCCCAGATAAAGGTAAATAATTTTGTATCAGGAGCACGAATACTCTTACCCTAGTCTAGTACCAATATTTTCTTAGTACATTATTATTTATATACAGGATGTCCCAAAAACCGACGTCAACCCGCCTATGTATGTTTAGCGATTTTTACTAGTTTCGGAGATATTGATAATTTTAATCTGAATTTTAGTAATTTCCCCTTATGCTTATGTCACGAAAAATCATTATTTTCATGTTTTATTTCTTAAGTTTTTCAGTGCTATTGCTACTGTTTAGGCGGTTCAAAAGTAACACTGCTAGTCTAAAACAAGCAAATATTTGGCAAAATATAATCATTATTTCATAGCATAAAGGCACCATCCACAACGACCTTTCACGTAACAATCAAAACATTTCAGCCGACATTGTGATACTATCGGGAAAATCAAAGTTTTATAACAAAATTACGGGGTACTGTTCAAACAGGCCGAACCTAAACTGTATAATGTGGCCCAACAATGTAGAAACAATCAGAGTCAAGCACTGCAGGCCACGGAAACTAATACCACTGTAATTTAAAATTACTGATTGAAGAAAAAAGTTAAGGTGATTTTATTTTTATAAATATAGTTTGCCTAAGACTTGATCACTGTAGAACTTTAAAATATTATTCTTTTTGTTTTGCTAGACGAGGGAAACGAGCTCAGCGAGTAGGTACTAAGCTAAACTTCATTAGAAACATTTGCTGCCGCACTCAGATATGTCAATTTAGTTTAATGCTTGATTAAAGTTGCTGCTGTCACTTTCTTTGCTACAACAATAGAATAAGATAACATGTCACTTAACAAGCGTTACATTTAATTGACGTCCCTGAGTGCGGCAGTTAACATTCTCATGTAAAAGTTCTTAAAGCCAACGAAACAGGAATCGATATAACTGCTAATAATACTGGCACTATTATTTTCTACCCCTTTTTGCCAACTTTGTGCAAACTCCTCGGTACTACTAATTGCAAGCTCAATGCCAATAAGACTTAATTCCTTCTCTAAGACCCAATGCACTGACGTACTCGTAAGCCTGAAGCGTACACTTTTCAGTTAGAACAATCAAGAAAATCGAACTTTTAAAGTGTACTTTTTCTCGTGGCCTAACGTGTACCACCAGATGTTAGTCCCAATATTATTATACTTTCACATGAATAAGAATTGTAGTAATTTTCTACGAATATTCGAGATATATTGCCGCTAAAATATTCAAACCACAGTCATTTTGAACGGCAACGTTGTAATTTACACGATTTAGGAACCATGTGTAGTGGGTGGTTGGGTTTAGTGGGGCTGGGCACGATTGGGGCTACCATTGGTAACTTGCCTAATATATATGACCTAATAAAAATACTAACCTATTTAGGCCGCATTTCACCAAACTGGAATGAGAGTTATTCCGAGATTAGTCTAGGTATACAAATTAGAATTAGAAAGACCTTATTCCAGTTTGGTCGAATGCAACCTTAGAAATGTTATTTTATGATGTGGATAGGCATAAATAGCCTATTTGATGATTTGGTAGGCTCTGAAGTCCTGCATATTTTTTTTAAAAGTTGCAACGTCAAGACAGCATATGTTTTACCAAGTCTGAGGATGCAGATGGAATGCCACATCAAAATGCTGTATTGTTTATACTGCTGTTTGGTGGCAGGAAACAATCAAAATTGCTAAATACCTTGCTAGGCTGGCAACGGACAAACTTTTCTTCAGTTGAGTCGAGTTGTTCATGAGCGGTAATGATAACTTCCCATCAGGTAGCCCGCATGCTCATTTGCGTCCATCTTTTATAAAAATTAAATTTAAAAATACACTTGTAAACATCTTAGCCTGTTTGTGTAAAATGTGGTTACAGAAGCAACAACAAGTATTCAGAGTTGTTGGTAATTCTGTAGCTCTGCCTACCCCACTCTGGGAATGAAGACGTGAGTGTATGTATGTATGTAAAAGAACTTGTACTTGTATGTGCATTAACGTTTAGCGTAACAATGACGTTACATACCTATAGTCTACTCTACTAGTAGCCGAACGAACTTAATTAACTTGTAGGTAATGCAAGTTTTTTGTAAGTATTTAGAATTGAATACTTTGGGTAAGTAATTATTGGTTTGATTAGGTTAATACTCGTAAGAAAACAATTATAAAGGTCATTATTCTGCTTATCAACACTTAACTACGATTCCCATGTTTGTGGTTAGCGTATATGATATCTCCTTCCGACTCCATTATCAGTTCTTAGATACCACAATGTTGTATTGTGATTAAGGTTTACAGAATGATTTATTCCAAATTTTATTCCATTTCATTAAAGGACACTGGTTTAAAAGTGACTTAGAAAATTTGACCCATACACACACTGCCATGTAGGAGTAAGAAATAAAGAATCATTTTATTAACAACATAACTCCACCATTATAAAATAATATATTAACATTAAACAATTGAACAGGGCCTCTATTCAACACGGTAAAAACAATATCGTTTTTGATCTGTTATCGTATTGTCACCGTTTTGATAGCTCTTATTTACTTGACAGTAATGGCGTCTGACGTCATAACAATACCATAACATTTCAACAACGATATCGTTTTTACCGTCGGGAATAGAGGCGCAGTTCCATTAAACATTATTTAATGTATACGTCAATTTACTCTAAAATAAAACAATAAAACTCAAGAACAAAATCTCACATACCCATCTGAACTTAAAGTACCCTTACCAGTAAATCTGTACTCACTTAAGCCAACAAAGTCTGAAATTGTAGAAATTACAAGCCATACACGTAGCTATACAATTTATTTTTATTATCAGGAGAGCACCGAAGCGTCTCGGAATGCAAGAGACTTACACTCAGACTCAAGTACCGGTGCTCAGGCCTCAAGACCGAAGCGGGACTCATACAGTATTTATAGCGATGCTAGAGTGTTCAAGTGCGAGGATTTAAATTTGAAATGTTACGGTCTAGATTGTATAATGAAGATGTCTAAATAAAGAAAGAAGCGTTGGTAATGGTGTCACGACGTTTGAGGGTGATAACGTTCAAGAACGTGGCAGTGGAAGAAGATTTTGTGGCACACAATCTAAGCTTACTTATTAACGTACTTATTAAATTACCTTATTACCTTCCGGAAATAATAAATACGAGTTAATATAGATATACGCACGAAATATTCGCTTTGTTTAACTAAGTACACAATAAGTTTCTTTTTCAATCTCTTCAATGGAACTTGTGGTTGCGGTAGTTTCCATGCCACCTTTTGTGCCTACTTTCATACCAACTCGGTAGCATCATGTTATTGTATTGTCATCGGATTTGCATAATTATGCAAATTTTCAAGTCAATCCGACCCACCCGGTTGAACTCGCGACGGTCACTCTGCACTCGGAATTATCGCTACTCCCAATTTGAGTTTCACGAAGCATCACAATTACTAATATTGTTTATTTTCCAAATTACAGAACTCCGGATTTTCGGCAAAATGGTTTCGTGAATGTATCTTCATGCGTACAAACGAAGTGAATACTTAATCTAATTTCAACATAACCAGTTTCGTTCTGACTAGTTGTTATCAAGGTGTAGCGACAATCACGACGTTTCTCCGCGCTGCGCTCATTATCTCACCTAATTAGAAAGTAAGCTCGTAATTGTCAATAGTGCTACAAATACTAAAAGGAAAGACCGAGTTTTTGAGATTAAAATATTTAGTAATATGTTAATTCGGATATTGATCATTTGGCCTCATTATTATTTCGATATTGTAAAATTTCTGAGGTTATTCCTGAGATAAAAACCAGCTAGAAAACGTTAGTAAAGAATCATCATAAAGTTTTCGATAAGAATTTCAATCAGCCCGAAAAGCCTCGGTCCATCACAGCTATGATTACTCATACGTTACCCTGCTATGAGGGTAATAAAGTAGAAATTGGCTTGACACTCGAGCTGTTATGATAGACGTGTAGCTCGATCAAGCGCTCGCCTCCCTAGACGGTTACTAATTTGAAGCTAACAGCTGGATAGATACTAACTGAGTTACTAGTAGACCACGGGGCTATTGCGAGGCTACGATGCTACATCGATAGTTGTATCCATTAGTTATGTCGTTTATCTCGTTTAAAAAATACTGAATTGGTTTTTAAAATCAAAAGTAGGTACCAGATTTGCTGAGTGTGGATTAGCATACAATGGACAGGTGATTCTGTTACTCAAGCCATTTTTTTTTACATAAATTTAAATGGTATTTTTCAGAGTTGCTTCTTGTAAACTGAAGGCACAATAGATATCAATTAAGCAAAAAATTCTTGGAAAATGTAAGAGTAACCTTATACACAAATATGGATATAGAAAACGTTACTTGCATTGCAAAATTATGTATTTATAAAATATTCATTACTGATCTAAAAATGTTAAGGGGCTTCGCTTTTCAGACACTTTTTCTGTTTCACAGATATCAAAAAGGAGTACGGAGAACTTGGAGGTGACCATGACAGTTGAGGAGATACTAAAAAAAAAGCCTTTTATTTTCAAATAATAGTCACACCTTTCATTGTCACGTTTTAGTCGCGTCATGTCCAAATAATACGACTGTAATATCGTTATTATATCGTCAGCCTTCCAATCCCGCCACTATGTGGCTATTAAACAAACTTGGCCCTCTCTTGGCAACTCGATCGCTAACGGGCTAAGTGACTGGATCGGACAATGCGAGCGGCGCAGGAGCTTGTACGGGATTAATTACACCTGACAAAACTTTGGACAAGCCAAGGAGTCGCCTAGTACGGCTGGAATGCATTATACTATAGGTACATTGTTAGACTTACTTTAACTAAAGGCTAAAAAAAAACAAGCTTTAAAAACTCAACTGCTGTTGAAGGTTAATTATCATGTTTATATTTTTCATTTTGCCAATTTCACATTTAAAAACCGGCCAAGTGCGAGTCGGACTCGCCCACTGAGGGTTCTGTACCGCCGCAGAGTAGGTATTATGACATTCCAAGTTTAATTCGAGTTCAAATAGAATTAGGGCGAGCCTAACTCACCCTTAACCATTTTTTTGTATTTTTTGTTTTTCTTCAGTGTTTGTTATTTAACCATATGACGCTTGTATGTCTTACAGACTCGGTTTGGTATATTTAAATTTATTAAAGTACCCATCTACGACCCGTCTTCGTGTTAGAGATACTCCTGACTAGACAGCTAAACAGCTCTACATATAAGGTGTCCCAGAATTTGAAGTTAATATTTAAAGGTAAGAAAGCCCTTTCTTACCCCTTAATATTTACGTCAAATTCTGGGACACTCTGTATATTTGTTATAAGCTTTATACTTCACACTATTGTTATAAATAATTAAAAATAATAATAATGATAATTGTATTACAAATGAAATGACTGGGAGGATTTTTTGTGTTACAAATATTTCGTGAAAAGTCGTCCAGAGACCTGACACTTTGCTATCAAATATTCAAATGTAAGGAAAAAAAGAAGCGTTTATTATTGAATTTAGTAAATTCGTTTTATTTTTTTTGTTTTATTTATTTATTCAAATTACAACATGCATAACTCATACATTTATATTCCCGCCAAACTGTTACGTTTAACGGCGTTTAAATATGGATGTGCCCCTTTTTAATTTACTTTTAAGTAAGTGATGCATTCAATATTCTATTGGTAGTACTCGATAGTGTTTTAATTAACTTGCTTTTTAATGGATCATTAATTACTCTCTACAACACACTACATTCAACACGCCATTCGCAGGACAAGAAATAGGGTTATGACAATATATTCAAACCTACATACAACTTCAATGAATGAAACACCCCAGAAAATCCTTCGCAATCCAACCATTGTCGCGGTCAAACCGCTTTCCATCGCTTTCAACGCTGACAACGGTCAAACGTCATCCACAACCCAACTTATCACCGCTCAACTCATTCAAAAATCAACCCTGTTCAGTAGGCATAAAGTAGGTGGGGACTGTAAAAATATGTTGGTAAATTTTTAACAATGGTCGCCCACGACAAAAGCGTAAGAGGTCCAAATGACAGCCGTCACAATATAGGAATGGTAAACGGGATGACCCGCGCATTGTTCAATCTGATGAGGTTTTACCGGAAAAATACGACTGAAAATAATACAGGATGTTGACAAAGAGAAATTACGGCCACAAAAGGGTTGGAAAAGCTGGACTGTTCTAAGTTATTGTTGCGGAATATTACAACATTTTGATGGGAAGTGCATTCATGTGTAAATTTGATGTTTTGAAAAAAAACAAGGTGCAATTGTTTTTGTTGCAATTGTCAAGCATTTTTAATATATTTAATAATCTAGTATTTCTGATATGCGCAATACTCGTAAAAGAGTAAGATTTTTTTTATTTAAGTTATTATCAGAATTAATCCACTGCTTTTTAAAAGCAAAGTAAACTTGATCTTTAGAACTAACTTTGATTGTCACTATTTAGACAGAAGTATACAACTGTATAATAACAAAAACATTATTAATTTACTTAGATGTACTCAGATTTTATTAAGTTTTCTTTAGTCATCTCCTAAAAAATTGCACAAATTTATAACTTAAGATAAAACACATTTCTGTTTTGTTAATAAGCCCTTGATATCTGTCCCCGTCACACTAATACCAAGCGACACTAAACAAAACACAGAATAAAACCTATATCACACCCTGTCACAAAGGTGCGTTCCACAATGCTATAAAAGCAGGCCTAATTACACACACCCTATATCTAAATTATGACGTTTGTCCCAATATGGCAGCTAGGGCCCCTCAATACGGCCCTACAGGCCCCCTACATACAGGGGGATCGCTTTAATGATCCTTTAGGATTATTTTTACGCAATATTGAAATTGGAAGTGTGTAATTGGCTTTACGTTGCCGACGCATGGGTGATATTGTAGAAGAATAAATTGGTTTGTTACAGTTTTATTTGATACAGGATGAAGGGAAGTACGGTTTATTGGATAGAATAATATTTATGAGTCACAACGGTAATCCAAGATGGTGTCTTATATTTTTAGCTTTATTAATTCGTGGTTGCCTCACACAACTTGCTTTTTTCTCGCTTGTTAGTTTCTTAGAGTTTTGAATGGTAAACGAATTTTACATGGTATTTAAGTATGTATTTCTCTATGTAAGAATTTATATCGTTGTCTAGTACCCATAGTACAAGTCTAGAGCTTAGTTTTGGGATTGAGATGTATTATGTAAATTTAAACAAAATATAAATGACTAATTTATTAAAGTTTTACATAGACGATGGCGGTAATGTATTAAGTATTGTATTGGTTTTTGTGAAGTTGCAATACTCCTGCAAAAAATCGATGTGTATTTAAAAAAAACAAAGCGTTTATTACAACATATAAAATAGTAAACGACACTTTGAAAGTTATTTTTGCATTGCTACTTGACATACCGGATCTATTAAAATATTTAGTACATCCTAGATAATGCAGCCCGTTAGCAGTGCTAGTTACATTTGCCCGTAGAGTGCGATGCAAATTGTACGGGATTGGATTACCCGTATTTGTTCTGTTACCCGTATCAAGCTATATCACTTGCTATAGTGTAGAATAAATCAAAAATTGTACTAAAGTTACAGAAATATGGATAGTATTATTGCTAATGGCAATTTAACTTGAATTAGCTAGTACAAGGTTTAAATTTATATTTTGCTGGATTTATGCGTAAACCCTTCACGATAGTCATTTCACACATTCTCTTCCCCACACCGGAACAAAACAATACTAACACTGCTGCTCAACGGCACGGACGCACTCTGTACAAGGTCTTGATGGTTATGACGGTGAAATAAGGGAAAAAAAATTGATAATATTTGTCGGGACGATTCACAATTTTACGAGTGACAAAATCGGACAGATTGTGAACCCTATTGGTAAGTGCATATTCATAATAGAATTTGATGGTTAAACATGGATATATTATTAATTATCGGAAATTAATTAATACGTTATAAGCGTAAACGTACGTTGTAAGTAGTATGGTACTATGCGCTTCCGGCGTCTTTTTTTCCGAGTGCATACAATCTGAATCTATATAAAACTAGGGTGAATATGCATTTTCTGGGTGAGTTCGCTTCATCGTCGACAAAATCTTCGTCGTCCAAGGGCAAGTAAGTCAAAAGCAAACCCATTATCAATTTTAAAAAATTACATTACCGCGAGAGCTCAGTTTGGACTGGTCAATTTGTTGTTCCCAGATATTTTATTGTGACATAAGAGCTGTCATACAAAATAAATATATGATTTTTATAATTATCATTACTTCGTCTTTAAATAACTCAAACACCCTTTAAGAAGAAGGCCTACTTGAAATTAGCAATCCTTTTGTTCACGCAAGATGCGCCGAGGCACTCCATTATACGTTACTCGTACAGACTGACAACAGCAAATTTCAATTTGGGAAAACCGCCGGTTTGCAATGGGCGGATTAAGGGAGGGGAGCCGCGAAGACGTGGAGGAGGTTTTTTTGGTTTTTTAACTACTTAAAAAACAAGCTTTTAAATTCAGCAACAGATATTTTTTTTAACTAAAATTAAATGGCTTTGTTCTCTTTAACGACAACTGAACCGAAAATAAGTATAGATCAAAATTTCATATTTTTATAGTATCTCTACTGTGTGTTACAGATAATAAAATAAAGGTGTTACGTTTTATAGAGTTGCTGTAACATGTCATAATATTAAAATAACATACAAGTTTGTGGTCATGGGATATTTAATGTGCTTAGTTAATCAATAAACTTATCTTATCTAAGTTAGAATAAAGTGTAGGTGCTTACAAATTAAAATTATATAAAATAAAATTATTCACGATACTCATTTTATACATTAAATTAAATGAATATACAAGAATAAATAACATTTATGTCAACAACAAAAAAAAAATATCTTAGTTATATTTCTATATCAAAAAAATATGACGTTTATCTAGTAGTTATAATTATGATATGTTGTGTATCAAGATTTACTGCTTTCCGTCTTTTCGCAGCTTTTACATTTACACCTTCTTTAAGTTTTAACAGCTGACAAGTTTCTTAATGGGTCGTTTTCGACCCATTAAGAAAAACACCCTTCCCAGCCTCACACCCCATATCTTCAATAAGAGTCTTCATTAGTACCCTTTGAAACCAAACATAGTTCTGGGCATATATGGGTTAACGGAATATACTCGTACTCTTACTTATGTTTAGTAGGCTACCTGGGCCGGTTTTTTTTGGGAACGAAACTTTGACCTTGTCGTTCATTGAATACAAAACGGACACATTCCAAAATCAGTCAGTGTTGCATTTTAAAATTAGAAGCTGTTCGTATAAAAGTTTCAATACAAGAGCAAATTATTTTGGAATGTGTCCGTTTTGTATTCAATGAGCGTTGTGATAGGTATATTTTTTTACCTTTCTAGCTGTCAATTTAACTAAAATATTTCACGTAAGTTTTTTTTTCAAATACCTCCTCTAACTTTCGTTCATCCACGCCGCTCTCTTGATAGATATGTTAATTCCTTCACTGAATAAATAATTCATTTGTTCAAGGCATATCACTCTGCGACTTTGTTGCGACCCTGCCAGGCCTAACCCACCTTACCCCACGGTATTAAGGTGCATTATGCAACGCCGCCTCGAATGAACAGTGATTTACGCTCCTTGTTGACGGTTCGTTTTAAACGCGAATGTTCTGGGATTTTGTGGTTAAATTTAGAACGTATTTTGCTATAGATTTATTCCAACAAGTTTAACAATAAACAAGGTTTAAACACCTAATGCGTGTTTTTATGTAATCGACTACTATCGTAAATTTTAGCTTATTTTTTTCAATTAAAGTTGTAAGTGACTCCCGACGCTAACACGACAACTCGTTTGTTGAAATCGAGATATTTTCATGATTTTCCACTAAAAGATGATTACCGTTGTGATTTACGTTTATTGCAAATTTTTTTTTTTTTGAGCTAGCTTCTTTTGATGCTTTTTTGGTTACACCCTGTAGCACTGGGCCACTTGACTATTCTAGGCGGTCAAAACGACATCGTATTTGACCTGTTATGGAATGGTTTTTAACTCGGCTGCCATTACTGTCAAGTAAATAAGAGCTATAGGACTATGTCTGCCTCGGTAGAAAGTGCAATTTATAGACTCGTACACTAGAGGGCCTCAACTACGTTTTGGCCCTCTATAATGACTCGTCCAAAAATCGCGTACTTTCTATCCTCTGCAACAATGTACTATTGTGTTTAGATTTTGAATTTTTATACCCACCACCGCTCCAAACGTCTTTTCTGACATGGCATACTTAGGGGAAAAGAAGACCGGAGGGCTTATTATCTAACACACTCGCAATCACGATCGTTTTCATTTTGAAAATCTAAGGCTTGTCTGCATACAAAATTGCGAGTGAGTTAGACAATAAGCCCTCGGGATGCCCCCGTACCTAGCACTTGGAGGCTGTCTATTGAAAAAGAGGATGCGTCTGTTGGACAGAGTTGGGATGAGTTGCTTGTTGTTGCCCAGGTTCGAGCGAAATGGTTTTTGTCTACAAGCCCTATGTCAAATGAGCCCGAATATTTATTCCTGAGTCATGGATGTTTTCTATGTATTTAAGTATATATTTCTCTACATAAGTATGTAGTCTAGTACCCATTTTACAATTGGAGTGACATTGTACCTCTGATATTTATTATTTATTATTACTTATTTTACTTCCTTTTTTCTTACCGTTAAGGGTATATTTGTAAAAAAAAACTTTTTGGTGCGCCCCTAGGGTACCTAAAGAGTACCCTCTGAATATCAAATCTCTACGTTCAGTGGTACAGGACAGGCTGTCCGTTGTCTTTCAATCACTCGGTCAGTCAGTCCCGTAAGAGCTTTATATAGTTAAAATAAAGGTAAAAGCGATAAAAAGTAACAATTCCGCGCGAATAAACGTAACCCACATGACCCTAATGAAAAATTATTTACAGTGCTACGAGTTTCCTACGCCGTAGCGCGCTACGTTCGGCGTTCGTAGCACCGTTGGAACACCTCGCTAATCAATGTTCATTGCTTTGTTTCTGTATTCTTTTGTTCAAGAATTGTCTTGTCAATTCAAAACTTGTCTTGTCGTTCATGACATTGGCCTTTTATTTCACTAACTAATACAATATGGTTTTATGGTATTTTTTTTAACTCGGCCGCCATTACTGTCAAGTAAATAAGAGCTATCGTAATGTTGACAATAGGATAACATCAAAAGCAATAAGGTTTTGTCAAGTAGAATAGAATATTCCTTTGTTCATGACGATGTCGTTCATATCATTAGGGGGACTGGTGAACAATCAATGTTTTACAGCGGTGTATCGCAGGCAACTATTGCTGTCTTATTCTCACTGTGTATGTAAGAACGAGCCGCCCATATTCAGTGATAGCAGAATCCGTCTGGATCGCTACCACGCTCTTATAGTTAATATATCCTGTAACGTACGGCTTAACATCAGTTTTCCATTGTTTTAATCATCATAAGAATCCTTCTATAATATTATAAATGCGAAAGTTTGTGTGTGTGTGTGTGTTAGTTTGTTACTCCTTCACGCTTCAACGTCTGGACGAATTTCGATGAAATTTGGAATGGTGATAGCTTATACCCTAGATTTACACATACGCTACTTAACATCCCGGATTTTTTTTACAATTCCCGAGGGAAATACACCATCCGAATTCTACGCAGACGACGTACGAGCAAATATTAACATGAATCTTCCATCCTCAAAATAGGCATGCGCTATTTGTAAACAAAAACTTATCCATAAAATATATTCCCAATGCTTTCACTGACACGGCAATCAGGCAATACCTAATCTGTTACTGCCATGTTCCGCCTATTGCCACTTCCAAGCACAAAACTTAAAATTCACCGTCACGCCTCAACTAAAGTGCGAACGTTCCTCCGCGCTACATCACTGTCGATCGCAAGCACTCCTCAATATGTCACTAGGACGCCATCTTGTTCAAAAAAAACTATATAAGACCTCTGATTTCCAACACATCCTCTACTAACAAAGCTCATGTAGCACTGGTGGTAAATCGCCAATATAATTTAACCTGTGGAGCGAAACATGAATAGCACTAAAAGAGCTCAGGTGGTACTGGTCGTTTGCATACTGGCAGGAAAGAATCATCCATTTTAACTTGAAATGGTTGGAAGCGGAATTTATAAGGAATTCGAGACCATGACATTTTGGCGGTATGTGAAGTACAGTCCATTTTAAATTGAGACGCTGTTTTTAAGTTAGTGTCGGGTGGGAGGGTTGTTTTTATGTTGGTTCTGGTAGTTTGCAGTGGGTCAGTGGTTAGTTAAGGGTCGAGTGAACAGGTTCTATTGAGCTGTGTGATGTTGTTTATTACTCGGGGAAGGGTTCGCGTTCATTATGGGCCTTTGATTTTATATAGTTGTGGTGAAACGGATTTTCAAAGCGATAAGCCTTTTTAAAATAAAATAAATTTTAGATGTAGTTGCCTTTGACATGTAATTGTAACTCAGCCGCCGTTACTGTCAAGTCAATGAAAGCTATCGTAATTTTGACAATACAATAGCATTTCCAAGGCAATATGGTTTTGCCGCGTAGAATAGAGACCCTGTAATTTTGCCACGAATAAAGCAAGTATGATGTGTGTGAAAATAATTTAAAACTGTCAGAATTAGATCCGGTAAATAGACTAGCGTAGAGGCATTCCACCTAAGTCCTCAGGGTTGGCAATGCATTAAGCGGATTGTCGTCGTAAGATTGCAATTTCGAGATTAGTAACACTTGATTAATTATTTTTATGAAATTTCAATCCATATTAATTTGTAAGTTTATCTTTACAAGGTACTAAAATGCTAAACCTTTTCTTTCGGTTACCATAAATATAAAATTTGAGAAATAAAAATATAGAAACGTTAATTTTATTAACAATGTTACCTTAACAAATACAAAGCAAATAAAACTAATGAAATGATTAGACAAACGAATCTGTAGCCATTTATTGTTCGCATTATTAACTGGCAACCCTCCCACGCTCAGTAATAAGAACTGTTTGTCATAGTACATAGTACATTTATAAATAAAAATAATATCCATTGGCAAGAAATTCTGTTGTAGAAATAGCTATCTCCCATTAAACAAAAAGATGGACGTAGATGAAACCTGCATTCATTTAATTTATAACAAAACAATAAGAAAATTTTGCATAAATCAAATTCTTACTAGGGTATTAAACAATCTTTTTGTAATGTTTTCTTTCTGCACTTAGAAAATCAAAGATCATAGTTATTTAAGTTCCTTTTCCTGTCCCGACTTAACCGACGAGTAAAAGGATTTAGACTAACAGGGGCCAATTCGGATATACTCTAATTTAAATATCTGTAAACCTAAATTTATAAACATAAGCTCTATTATTTAATTATTATTAAACTTAATTCGTGGTTTTCATTTCTTGTTTTAACAATGGAAGGTGTATTTCGCCAATAATGTCGAATAATAGACAATCATTATGGACTTATGAGAGAAATAAATCCATGAATACGAGTATCACTCCATATGTCCGACGGCCTCTTAACATTTTTTTCATACTAACTAATTCGCCACGCAACATTGTAAATTGCGACAAAAAACTTCTAAAATTGGTCTTTCCTAGCAGCACTCGGCAATAGGCTATTTGACAAATTTTAGAAAACCTTTTTAAATGATTCTTTATTACATAAGAAGCACACTACATTGATATTTCCGTGACATTCTACTGTATTATCAATAAAAATCTATGTTAAAGTTTAAATTTTCAAAACCGCGCTTAAAACGCTGTTTCTATCATGGCGCTGGCCATATGACAAGTGTGACGTCAGATCACATAGCGTTTCTGCCACAGATAAAATTTCAAAAAATATTAATTTTTTTTTGTGTAATTTCCAAAAAAATATACATAATTTAGTTTAAAATAAAGTGAAATATGTTGTTTTACGCTATTATATAATAGGATGACCACAATTTGTAGTGTATTTTCAATGTTGTCAAATAGCCTATTGCGTCGGCAGATTATGATTGTGTGTGTACTACCATGAAAAAAATAATTATACACCTATATTATACAGTAGAGTCATCAATATATATCAATAAAGGACCGACCTTCACTTGGTAGCTTTTTTCCTGACCGATTTCATATTGGTATAATAATATGTTGACGACTTTATTGCATTAAGACAAGCAATGGGTACTGACGCTTCGCTTTGGAAAAAAACTCTTTTCCGAATTCGTTATATCTTGTGATAGTATCGATAAACGTTTTCTAAGGACAGTCGCGCGCAAATGCGAGTCAAGCACAGCTGTCCCCGCGGCGGTACTGTCGGCAAAACAAGCGTTTGTCGTGCTCGGCCGCTAGCTCGAGAGTTTATTTAGCCATCGCCAGAGAGCAGTCTCGACAGTGACCTAGAACAATCGAATTATTATTATTGACTACCTGTAATTACGTCAATTAAATAATTGATATGTGCTACTATTCATGCGAAAGTTTCTGAATATGTGTGCATGTCTGTGTAAGTGAGTTTGCTCACTACTCCTTCACGCTGACACGCTTGGACGTATTTAGTTGAAATTTGGAATGGAGCTATGCACACTAGCTACCTTTTGTCCCAAAAATCAGGATGAGCAAGAGTAATGAGGTGCAGCGAATTACTAATTTTACGCAGAATTACTTCGGGTAAAAAATAACTAACTTATTATGTCATGATATCTCTTTTATGATTCTAAATGTCGATTATAACGGAATACGCAATTTTGATATTGCAAAATATGACTTTAGAGCTCGTTTACCAAACGGGTTGACAGTGCGCTCTTTCGACCTTATACTATTTATTTTTCTAGCTAATTCATTAATTATAAAACAAGTTAATGCTAGAGTTTTCTAGATAGCAATTTTATATCATGAATATTTTGTGGTTTTTCTCAATCCTCTCTGTCCCACTCCCAACCCAAGCCCTCTGGAGCTTCATAAATATTTCATACCAGAGACAAAACAATACCGCCATGGTCTCCCGAGGACGTTCTCTCCCCCCACGTTACATGTGCGGACACCCTCGCTCTTATTACAATAGAGTTAGGTTCATAATACGCCAAGACGGTGACGTGAGGCACTCAAAAATGTGATTTAAGTAAATATTAAGACTGATACCGCAAATTTGCAATAAAAAACAGGCGTTTTGAATATTTAAAGAGGCTGGTAATCAAACAATTTTGACTGACAAATATATTTTTGAGAATTAAAATGATCTTGGTTTTCTTTATTCATCTTTGCATAGTATAAAACAAAGTATCTTCCCGTCGTCTGTTCATTTTACGCTTAGATCTTTCAAACTACGCAACGGATTTTAATGCGGTATTCTTTAATAGATAGAGTGATTCAAGTGGAAGGTTCTTGTAT
This sequence comes from Acleris cristana, assembly GCA_948252455.1. NCBI lineage: Eukaryota > Metazoa > Arthropoda > Insecta > Lepidoptera > Tortricidae > Acleris > Acleris cristana. The sequence continues at coordinate 15,047,217 of OX411787.1, read as the reverse complement.
AAAAATCTGGATTATGTACGGGTGTTAAAGGTCGCTAAGTAGTTTGATATGTAAAAATCTATTGGTTCGACTTTATTTCAAACACTTTACGTATAATATAATATATTAATTTAATTTGGATCCAAAGGAAGAGATTCAGTAAAAAAAAAAAAAAAATCTGGTTCACGTTATGAAGTACTAACTAATTTAAACTACAAAGAGAATAACACTCTTCTGGGTTTCTGGCACAATAGGAGGAAAGGGACATTTTAAATTTGAAACCATTTCTTGTGATCAATTTCTTAGTGTAACTTCAGTTTTCCAAATGGCATTAAGCACATTAACAGACATTTGAGTTCTACGTCTTTGTAAATATACGCACTTTGCCAGTTCTCTAGAGACTTCATTAAAAATAAAACCTTTTATATTTGTTCCTCGACCCCATAAAAAGTACTAGTAAATTATTAACTCGCACGCTGCGACCGCAATCTTCGGGGAGCAATAAAAGGAACCGCAACTTTAAGAAACGTTAAAGCGTTCCGGTTTGCGTTACATTGAAGTTTTATAAAGGGTTTACATATTGGGTGACAATGTTGGGGCTTCAATGTACCGAGTACTGACAAAGTTGATTTTGGTGTTACGTGTACTCGAGGTAAAGGAAGATAGTCTAAAATAAACCATTTTCGTTTAAACTCTAACAGGTAGTAAAAAGCGTCATTTCGACTTATTTTGTGTGTTTGATATCGTGGGAATAGGACAGCCAGTGATACTTAATGACTTATTTACATAAGGCATTCCATCATAACCGTCAAAACCTATATGAGTTGATAAATATCAAACTCTGTCCTTGAAATTTGGTATACAAATTTAAAACTTCATTTTGTTCGAATTAAGTTTTAAATTCGTATACCAAATGTGAAGGATATATTATTGGAGTTTGATATTTATCAACTTATGTTCAACTCAGTAAAAACATATTTCTTTTCCAATTTATTGTTTTTAATTATCATCCCTGACGTAGAGACCTCGTCACGTTGATCTCCTAGTGATTTTTTTCAATTTTATTTTATTGACCTTACATTTTTAATGATTTTATTTGTGTTCGTTTTAAAAATAATTATTTATTACTTTATTACCTTGTAATGTAACTTACTTTTAATTATTGTCGTAATAATTGAAGAAAATTACCTTCTGCTGGAGTTTCTTCCGGCGCTTCTCCTCCGGTCTTGTCCGAAGCGCTAGTAGATTCACTCCATATTACCGACGTGTAAAAGACTCTTAGGACATCCACGGGAAGACATGGAGTGGCACTATTCTAACCACGGAATAGAATAAACAGTGGAAGTGGTATGAGCTTCGCTTAGTATCAGACCCGTTGTCGCCAATACTCAAACTATCATAAAATCAACACGCCACCATGGAAAATATTTTTGGTGCGGCTATCGTTTTTACACTCCAAAATAGCACAATAAGACATGCTTCTGGATTTATTTCCTATTTTAGAAATGTCGAAATATCGAAATAAGCGATCGCGGCAAAAGTATGGTTGGTTATGCATAACTATGCCACACGTTACACGCCCACTTGACACTTCTGTTCTGTGATTCTAAACCGGCAATCACACGGGATTTTATTTTATTGTAGTTAGTTATAAATAGGTTAGGTACTTTTGTTTTTATTTTCTCAAAAACAAAAACAAAAGTAAGTTTGGGTTTTTGTTTTTTTTGTTTTTATTTAATAGCCGAACCAATGATTCTATTACATTATATTTCGTCGTAGAACAGAGCCCCAGTACAACAAGCCCATAGCGTCTAACCAGCCAATACACAGCTCCAATTTAATTTTGTCCTCAGACATGAAAACAAAAACAATATCACACGAGTAGCTCTAAAACCGTTTAGCGCCGAGAAATACCTCGGGAGCGGACAGTCTGAGGCGGGAGATACGACCGGATGAGACGCAATTTAGGAGATGACGGCTTTTTCAGGTACGGTTCTTTCTTAGGTTATCCACTTAAGCAAGTCGCTGTTTAATTCATTGACGACTGTTTAAACGGTAAGCCCACTTAAGTTGTTTTATCGGAGTTTTAAAAACAAGTTAATGCGTTTTATTTCTCATTTGTTATGTATGTATGTAAACATTTTATTGTACTCAAACAATTACATTACACAAAATGTTAAAATTACACAAATAAAAGTAGTACACAGGCAGTGGTCACAGGGCGTATCGAAGGAAATTATTTTTGATTCATCTATTTTTTTAGTCAATGTATTTAATTAAACTTTTTTTTAAGCTCGTGTGGAATCAGTACCTACGCTTTTTCACAATAATCATAATTTATGTTGGAACCAATAATTTTTTTCTTTCAGCAGTTAATGCGAGTAAAGTTTTGACCGTTATCTTGGATAATTTCAAAATCTTAGTTCAAATCCTCATGTATTTTTTGAAAACCATGTTTTTTTTTAAGCATGTAGATGCCACACGAGCACTTAGTTAACCTGATGATAAGTGGGATTTGATATACAAACACATTTGACGACGACGAGACGACGCGCTGGCCTAGTTGGTAGTGACCCTGCCTACGAAGCTAGCGGTCCTGGGTTCAAATCCCGGCAAGGGCAGATATTAATTTGTGTGATGAGCGCGAATATTTGTTTCTGAGTCATGGATGTTTTCTATGTATTTAAGTATATATTTATCTATATAAGTATGTTTATCGTTGTCTAGTACCCATAGTACAAGCCTAGAGCTTAGTTTGGGACTAGGTCAATTGGTGTGACATTGTCCCCTGATATTTATTATTTATTTAAATTCTCAAGAATACAATCTCATGAATGCAATCCGGACTTCAAATGCATTGCCAACCCTGAGGACTAAAACGGAATGCCTCTATGCTAGTAATTTCATCGGTTCGCTTATCCGCACACGCACCGGCATACAAAAATGCGAACACTACTGCTTGGCGGTGGGTTAATGGATAAGATGGTGGAAGCGATCTAAACGGACCCAGCACAAGGTCCTACCACGACTTAAATGTTAATTTGCATTTCATTATTATATAATAATATAATATTTTTTATTTAAATTCTTCACCATCTCGCTTATAACTTAGACCATGGTACCAGGAATGAATTATCCGTTTTTTTCCGGAATTATTGAAATAATCCGCGAGAATGATGCGGCTAATGACTTTTCATAAATACTGCCGGCACTGCCGATGCCGCAGTACCGCGGCCCGACTTTTAATGTCCTTATTCCTCGATGGGAATGTTTTCCTGACCTGTTTCTCGGTGTTTTTGTGGAATAAAAATATACGGAAGAGTTAGTTGGGTCCTTGGGTTCGCTTTAGCGTGGATATTTACTACGAGTAGGTTCGCATTACAAGTAAGTATGTTGTATTAAAAATCATTATTACCAGTGACTTTATAAGTATTTATATTGTTGTCTAGTACCCATAGTAACAAGCTTAGAGCTTAGTTTGGGGTTAGGTCAATTGGTGAGAGGTTGAACCTTGATATTTTTTATTTTACTTATGACTCAATTTGACCACTGGGTATGATTTTTACTATTAGGTAAGTTAAGTATATTAACTCCAAATTAAAGAATCTGAATACAATTTTTGGACAAATCTATGACACTATGTCAAAACTTTGCAATAAGCCAAACCGTAACAAGTTTTTTATCACACAATAAATCTACAGCACAAAAATTACACCATATTCCCCTGATGTCTTCTTTTATACACTCATCATATTGTTTCTTTTTTTATTTTGTATAATAGACAGTCAACATACGTGCATGCTTTTACATAATTCCATAGTGGCATAATGTTATCAAATTGATCAACTTTACGTTTTTTTCCGTCCGTCCGTTTTTATAGCACGTCAGAATGAAAATATCACCTAGACGAAAAGAGACTCAAATATAACGTATTCAAGGCACAGGCTTCTTTATTTAGTGATATTAATGAGCTGTTTTAGTGATAAATATTTGGAGACAGCGTCTCAGCCGCGCCGTCCGGTAATAATCAACTTAGCGACACCGGCCGGATCCGGCTTAATGAGCAACTCTTAGCACAGTACACAGAGTAAAAACAGGTGAAATGGTGGGTTATCCACAATAATCTAGATAAAAGTTTTTGATATTGAATATTAAGTGACATTAAAAAAGAAGACAACTTGAAGTCGAACAAATGGAAATATGTTTTTATTTTATTGGTATCCTACCTTTTGGTCGAAATATGTTTGGCCGAATGTATCGTTTTCCAACTGTTTCATTTGCCAACCCGCTTTTTTTTCTGTAACTGTAAATATTTCAGGATTTATTTCAGGGCTATCGTGTAGAACCCTATAGGTCAGGTTAGGTTCGTTTTTTATAAAAATCCTGAAATATTCACAGTTACCAAAAAAAAGTGGGTTGGCAAATGAAACGGTTGGGAAACAATACATTCGGCCAAAAATATCTCTGCCGGAAGGCAGAACCCATTATCATTTCATTATGTAATATACCTACACAATAATATATTACGAGTACGGATATCATTTGCAAAATTTACTCAACAAAGAACTTACTTTTGCATAAAATAGATATATAAAATGTAGTAAATGTAAAAGATCCTCCATTACAAAGTGATAAAGATGTTGGCATTATTTCCTTGCTGACTGCAAAGGATTTGTTTTAGGTTTTTTCTTTGTAATAAATACGTAGGTATCGACAGAGAACCTAGGGGCTCTAAAAATTAGCAGGATGATTATTGAAGTGTCAAATAAACAATCAAAAGATGAAACATATTTCACTCTTTTTACCTACTTATTTGAAACTGTCAATAATTATTATTTCCCTACTAATTTGAAACTGTTAATAAACTGTTACCGTGTTAAAAAAAGTTTGTTTTATTACTTTATAAGTCAGGTAACTTACTTTTTTTCCATCATTTAATATGACATTCAGCGTAAATTTAAAACTTTGAAGATACGACGTTGTAAATGTTTTTATTGCGTTTATTGGGTTGCTTAAACTCAGCTTGCTTGCTGAAGATAAGTGCTCGGTTTACGGCCGGCTGTAAACCGGGAATGATTCGGGACATTTTGCAAGTTTTAACTTAATTTGATCTTGTATATTTTGGCTGATCAGCTGGCATCAGCGTTAGTGATTATCCTTGTATTAGAGAGAGTAAAATGGTTTATCATCATGGTGGTGTAAGTCTGTTGGAACGTGCCAGAAGAAGGAAAACTTTTTGGTTTACTTTAAAACATGTAAAAATTAAGCGATATAAATATTTTCTAATCTATTCGATTTTATTGAATTACTAGCGACCTGCCCTCGCTTTGCTTCGGTTTATGTGAGTTTTCTGTAACACCCGTACATAAACCACAATTTATTATACATAAAAACCTTCCGTGAAAAATTATCTAAGTGATGGTGAAAACCACATCAAAATCCAATCATCAGTTTTTGAGATTATCGTGAACATGCAGACACACAGAGGAGGCGGGGGACTTAAGGGACCATAATTATGTAGTGATAACAGGATAAAAGCAATATTGGTTCTCTTAACCAACTCGCTTAAGAACTCGACAAACGTATTAACTGGTTTAAGTTGTTTCAGTCAAAGCATTCTTACTTAGGTAGCTTGAAAATCGCTCTTATGACTTCACTCGACCGATAAACCGTTCGACAAGTCCATTTTTAAGAAAATAACACCTCAGGATAATCTTTCAGAATAAAAAACGTATAAGGCAATCTTTCCTTACCTTGAATTCGAGCCTTATTTATATAAGGCTTGAGTTCCATTTAAATGTATGTCAACTTTAAAGACAAGTGTCAATAAATGGGAAATGGGTCCATTGTAACGCTTAATTTGGGATGCGAGAGATAGGATAATACGGCCTAGTTAAACCGAATGCCTTTTATATGGGCTTGTGTTTTATTGACGTGTGTCAAATTCAGCTATTACTTTAAGTATCGCTTTAATAGGCGAATTTAAAGTTTTATAGTTAAACGTATAAATTTGTGCTTATGTAATGTAAGCAAATTAGTGAGAGACAGCCAGTATTAAATATTTATGACGGTAGCTTCGGTTTTTAAATTTGTTTATTATTTTGACCATTTCTTGTAAAACATTAAACCATGGAACTTTATACGTGGGGTTATTAAATGTCTGACGTAAAGGTCTAAGATCTGAATAGGAGACGACCTTCACCCAGCTATTTATTCGATAAAAAGTATTTTGTATCAAATTTAATATGGTTAGGAACATGGCGAATAGGTTGACTGAAAAATTTCAGTCCCAAACAATCCATAAATAAGAATATGCAAACGTGAGGTTTAGTGCAAATTATTAGTACCGACTTACCCGCCTACCCAATGGTTATGATGGGAAAAAATAGTCAACCTAACGTTTGCATATTCTATAGGCTTCATACTTTCGATTAGTATGTAATTGGTCTATTAAACAAGCAAATTAAAGCCATTTAAAAAAAAAACATTTTTCAGTCAACCTATTCGCCATATATTAGTTACCATATTAAATTTGATATTAAATACTATTTATCGAATAAACAGCTGGGTGAAGGTCGTCTCCCGTATTCGGATCTCCTGCTATAATCAATCAATCAAATCAAATCAATCAAAATATTTATTCAGTAAAAGATAATAATAAGATAAATAGATACATACTGGCAATAATGCTACCGCAAGGCTAAAATTATGTTTCCCGGTGAAGTTGACCAGCGAACGAGCGAGAAAGAGAATATTAACTCAGGAGTTGGTTTCACGCCCCAGCGGATACCAGTCCGGCTGGGCGGAGGCGATACCGGATTAACTGATGAATGGAAACCAATTAAAAAAGCATTTTCCTTTACCGCCCTGTTTAAGAGTTATAGGATGTTTAATGTTCGAACGAAATGAGGGGATATGTGGCTCTACTTTTTTGTGACGACAAAAATACAGGGCCTTAATTCTATACGGTAATACCATATTGTCTTTGGCATGTTATCGCACTGTCAACATAACGACAACTCTTATTTACTTGACAGTAATAGCGTCCGAGTTTAAAACTATACCACAACAAATCAAAGGCAATTATGGTTTTATTCAGCAGTATAGAAGCCCTGTCTTTTTGTTTAGTCATGTCCTCATCTAATTTAAGAAAGCTGCCTAGTGATAAGGCCAAGACAACTAACGATCCTAGATTGACTAAATGAGTAAATAAGAATGCTGTTACAAGAGTGAACATAGGCCGTATTAAAAAACAGTTTAAACCCTGAAAAGGTTCAGGGAAGAAAGGGACAGGTTGATGTATGTATGCAAACACTATAGAACAAAAGGAAAAAAATACAATGATGATGAAAAGGATGTATACAAAGTCGAAATTATCCTTTTTAGGGTTCTCTTCCCATTACCTAGGACTTCTATAACTCTAATACATACACTATTAAGTGCATGGAATGAAAACATAACGTGTACATTAATGAATGAAACAAACCAGAAGCAATAACATCCGCTACAGAACTCTACAAATATAATTTTCCGCTTCTATTCTCGAGAGGCTTCGCGTAATAATAGGACGAATGATAGTAAATTTCAGTTGTTCAATTTCACGGGGATGCAAAACAAATAACATAAAAAACAAAAAACCGCCTTCAAAAACGCAAAAAATAACTTCTACTACTAGGTACTTAGTAGTACCTAGGTACCTATCCTATTAGGTTAGTCCAACTGAAGTCGGCTTTTTGTTGAAAATATTGTGGTCGCCGACTTCAGTTAGACTAACCTAATAGGATAGGTACCTAGGTACTACTAAGTACCTAGTAGTAGAAGTTATTTTTTGCGTTTTTGAAGGCGGTTTTTTGTTTTTTAAAACATTTATTTTATTTTACACTTTTTAGTGATCATAATAAGCTTATGTAGTCCCACTTCTTAGTTGATATATGAAACTTTAAGACATTTCAAGCTCGCCGCAAGCAACGCCGCGGGAAAATCATAGTCATTTTAAAAACAATTAAATGTGCTTCGTTGTAGTCGCTCAACTATCTTAATCGAGATATCTTATCGCCACCCTTGAAATCGGTACCGTTGAGGAGTTCCGGTGGCCATCTGTGGTCTTCATCATCAGCCACCGCTCGGTCTAACTCAATGAAATATTATTAACAGACTCAAAAACCGGAGGAGATTCTCAATTCATCTGTGGTTTGTTTTGTTTGTTTGTTACGTTACTCGATTACTCTGCCAATTTGCCAACCGATATGAATGATTTATTTTTCGTGAGTATATCTTGAGTATGGTCCCATTAAAACTTCGTCAAGATCTCGTCATGGGATCCATGGAAAGTTAACATTTGTACTTTGACGAGTCCGTTTTTTTGTATTTATTATGGCCTCTTACCTTCTGTGCAGTAATACTTTATTACATAAATAAACTCTTATTTTCCATTTATGATTGCAAGTTTTTCATCCAGAACTTATAATTGATTCATTAAAATGAAATTCGCGTGTCATGTTGTAATTTTTGTGACAGGAAGCCTGCTTTTCTGCACGAGTCGCTTTTTAAACCAGTTGTATCTGGATTAATCTGAATTTTTGTTCATATATTTACCGCTTTATATCTTGTAAGGCGTTAAATCAAACGAATTGAGCAACGTGTGAGGTATTAATAGATAACGTTTTAAGGTTCTTTTAATGTCGAGTTCATCATATATATATATTACCATACAAATATTTTTGTTTTGGTTAGTACGTATCTCAAACTGTTTAAATATAGACAATAAAATATTATGGCATAGTCGAAAAAAAAATCTAAACCTTTTAATAATTTGTTAGGCAAAATTGTGTTGCCAACTGTACTTTCTCGACACGATCGTCATGTGCAGACCAAACTAACAAATACAAGCTCGGTGGCCCTACGTTAACCACCTTCTTACACCACTTTTTATAGCCATAAAAAGCAAACGTGCAGAGTCACCGTCGCCCTTAAATGTCAGTAGTGCCAGGGACACAGCATTTATTTCTCTTTTTAAACATGTTTATAGTAGTCTAGTTCACACAATACAAGCCTAGAGCTTAGTTTGGAGCGCGAGATTGGCTCCCGATAAATTTATTTACATACTAGCTTCCGTCCGCGACTTTGTCCGCGTATATTTCCATTATCGTTTTCCCTCGGAATTCCCTCGGAAACTAGGTATTGTTAACTATTATATTATTATCCAAGGTATAAGACAGCTATTTTCATTTCAAATTTCATCCAAACTCGTCCAGCCGTTGCATCTTGAAGAGGTAACAGAGTAACACATACATACACACAAACTTTTCGACGATTCTCCCGAGGTTTATTTATTTATTCATATTTTTCGTGTATGTGTGTGTGTGTGTGTGTCTGTGTGTCTGTCTGTGGAACCGTACCTCTTAATCGGGTGAACCGATTTGGATGAGTTTTTTTTTATTGACAGCAGGTTTTCTAGCGGTGGTTCTTAGTCAGGTTTCATGAAAGTCTAAGATATATTAGCTCTGAAATTAGGGTCACCATATTTTTTGTATCTAAATAGTTATTAATACTACGTGCATAGAACAAACTAGTGCAAATAGTGTTGTTCGAGTAAACTCGACGTCGATATCGATATAAAATATCCCCGCTGTATCGCCATTAGCGTTCGATCACACAGACAGCCAATTTGCTGAGAAATGGCCGCGTTCCTTTGTGCTGTTAAAAGTGTGCGCCTACACGGCGCGATCGCATCCACGCTCAGCCTCGGACGAGTTGGGTTTCCGGCGTTTTGGGTCACACTTGGTGTACCTTTTATTATTTTAATAATGGTGTTGATTATAAATTGAATAAATGACAAAACACCGTTATGATTTATTGTAGTAAGTATTAACAATAAATAGCATAATTATGTTTTAAGTTTTTGGTTATCATTTCCGTCAGTCTTCTTTTTCTGCGCTTTGCAAATTTCTGAATAGACATTTGTACTTGATTTGTGCAATATAGATAAAAAAAAAATAGTGCTGCATCGTAATTTGAACTATTTTGAACTATGTATACTATTTATTTACACAAAAAATTACAGTATAAATGACGGACTTAATGCTTTAAGGCACTCTCTGACAGTCAACCACTAGATCAACAAAACATTTGACTACTGTTTAATTTAAAGAAGTCATGGATCTAACTAAAAACAAAATATCTGTAGTAGAACAAATCTATACAAAGTTAGTATAAAATGCGTTTGCTTGCCCTCCTTGTCTGGATAATTTTCCATGATTTTTAATTAAAAACTGATAAAGTATCTTCTAGTAAGTAGATACTATATCAGCTGTTGTTGTTAAGTATAACTGTACTTAACAATACATAATCGAAATCATTACGACATGATCACTCACATCCTAAATAAAATGCCCTACGTCATCTACAATTGATATAGATGTGGTCACCCTACTGCCGGCGAACTCACCAATCAGCGGCCTTTCCTCAACCCCGCCCGCTGGGGGCCGCATGATTTACGTGGTGCCCGAGACATCTTCTGATAGCGCGAATTGTCTACGCATTTGTCCCGGTCTTGGCGAATGTGTGGCGATATGTCAACATTGTTTATTTACAGGTATTTTTTGGGGAAGGTTTTTGTGGGTTGTTTTTTTTTGTTTGAATTATTTGAACGGTGATATATTTTTGTGACTCATAATTGTATTATATATGTTTCATGCTTACTATTTAACGTTTTAACATTATTTTAACACAAGTGAAATAAAAAAACTGTGCCTTACTTACCGAATTAAAATGCTTAAGTATTACATTTTACTCATCGTGTTTTTATACTTGCGTTAACTTTACAATTGATTTGGCTTACCCCGATTCAAAAGCTTTAACTTTTTTCGCATACAACGGAAAAAAGCATTTTCTAGATTTAATCGCGTGCAAAACTCATGATTATTAAAAAAAAATCTTTCTGAAAATTCGTGCAAAGAAAAATGTGAGTTGTTCACTATATCAAAGTAAATCATTGTTTGGCACAAAATGTTGCTCCTTGACTGTTCCAAACACGATAGCAGCGACATATATTTATAATATCGATACACATGTAACTAAATTATTTCGCAAATAAATTTCTAAATATTTAATTTAATTTCGTACGCCTTAGTCTTTGAATGCGGTGGGAAGTAATGAGGCTGCGTTTGAGTGGCTTCCAGTTTTACGCGTTTGCGCCGCGAATGCTTATACCTATTACTTTGATGTTGATGCTAGGGGCGAGCGGTGTCGATTGTTTTGTCGATAAAATAAAATTTCACGTTAGATCGTCTAATTTATCTTAATACCGTATAACGGGGTTATTTGGGAATCACGAGGCTATTTAGAACAAAGTAATTATAAGCTTTGAGTTGATATATTTCATGGCAATGGTAGGATTGAAAACGTCGCCTGGTAAGCTTATAATTACTTTGTTCCAAATTGCCTCGTGATTCCCAAATAACCCCATTTTACGGTAGTCATGTTTCAGATAAGAGTCGTGTGATCTGGTTTATAAAGAAACTAGTTTCAAAATGACTGAAAATTTAGAAAGTTTCATGTCAGTCATCATCGTCATCTCCGTGCCCTTATCCCAATCACATGGGGTCGGCGCAGCATATTTTTTCCTTCCACACATCCCCATAAGCCGTCATCTCAGCGTTCACTCCCTTCCTTCTCATATCACTCTTGACAAAATATACCGTTAAAGTAGCTCTTTGGGTAGTATGTGTGGTGTGAAACTGACTGATAGAGTAAGAAATGAAGAAGTCAAAGAGAAATGTGGACTAAAAGAAGATGTAGTGACTAAGATTGAAAAGGGCATGCTTCAATGTTTCGGTCGTTTGGAAAGGATGGATGAAAGAAGATTGACGAAAGAGATATACAGAGCTAAAGTGAGTGGAAGGGTCGGAAGGGGCCGCCCTAGGCGTACTTTTTCGAATCAAATCGGAGAAATACTGGAAAAAGGCCGAATTTTAAGTACCCGAAACCGACGTGCGTGCATGACTCGATGTATGAATGTGGAAGAAGCGAAAGAGATTTGTCAAGATCGTAGCAGGTGGAAAGAAGTGGTCTCTCCGTACCCCTCTGGGAAACAGGCGTGATTTAATGTATGTATGTATGTTTAAAGTAAAGATCTTATTCTTTCAGAAAAACATGATGATGTGTTTTTGACTGAGAAATTACGTTACTTTGACATAGTACCAATAAAACCTCAAAAGTTAATTTTGTTGTCAGTACCCAATCCACGCTCCCACGTTCCATCGATATCGATAAGTGAACTATCGACACTCCCCTCCTTAAGCAGGTGGAAAGCCCTTAGCCCAGTTGCGGCCCTCTCGTCTCAAGCGCCCTCCGCAATACCTCCGCGAACTCTCTTCGAATACAAACTCGTCTAGGCACAGTCGCTAACAGTACTGTTACAGTTGTACACACGGCGAAATAAGGACATTTCATTAAGGCAAAACAAACAAATGCGGCTGAAATCACTTGAACTGTATGTTTGCATGAGGATGTGTAAACATTTACTATAGATTACAATTGCAACTGGAATTAAATTGTCAACAAGCACCGTGATGCGTGAACGTTATTTCTATTACTGGCTTTACCACTACACACATATTCCGTAAACCTCAAGTAATTAACGTATACAGTTTCCATCCCAAACTTAATCATTAAATATCTACTGACTGTATCATACAAAAGCATACCACCAAAGAGTGATTTGATCTTTTAATCAATGTTGTCTGAATTATAAGACAAAAGTCGACATATACAGGGTGTTAGGTATATAGTGGATAATCCTTGAACTGCGGATAGAGGGCACTTACGACGTTATGAAAAAGCTAAAATAGGTTTTGTAAAAGTCGCACGGTTTTCGAGATTTTTGGACTTTTTTGTTTTTTTTGGAAATTGACACCCTTACTCGACTTTTTGGTCATGGTTAGTGTACCAAGATATTTTTTTTAATTTTCTTTTTACCCTAATAATGTTTAATAGTGGTGCTATCAGATAAACATTACCAATATGGCATCACTACCGTTCTTTAATTAAAAAAATAATCGCAAATTTGAATTTTGCATCTTCGATCGAACCTTTACCAAACTTTGAGCTGTTGCAGTGAAAAAAAAATACACTACCACAAGGTAGCCCATGAGCTTAAAAACATGCCCATTTAATAGAGATTTTAAAAACAGTAAATATTGTTTTATTTAAATATTAGATTAAAAAATAACTTCAGTTTTCCGCAATTGAGTCGATTATTTCATATTAAATTTGTGCTCTAGAATTCCAGATAGAGTACCTAATGACGACAAACTTTTCTTTGCTAAAATAAGAATACTGGCCACTAATATTGTGAAGCATTTTATTTTAAACGATTTATGTTCTGGGCAAAGAATTACAACCTTTTTGTTTCAATAATAACAATACTGGGCACTACAATTTTAAATGCCATTTATTCGAAATTTATAAAATATCTCGATCGCTTTTTGTTTTCTTCTTTGGAGTCTGGATGGCGTCTGTCAGGGTAGCGTTCGGCGTATAAAGCCGCAGCAGCACTGGCGTTGCCTTGACACTCACCATAAATTAAATGCATTTGAGCATATTCATACTGTGTGTATTGTGTTCTTGACATCGTAAATTAAAAAAAAATACGTCAACGATCAATTCACATTATGCAGTGAAACCAAAGTTTGACATAAAATGCTGAGAAAACAAAAAGCGATCGAGATATGTTTTAAATTTCGAATAAATGGCATTTAAAATTGTAGTGCCCAGTATTGTTATTATTGAAACAAAAAGGTTGTAATTCTTTGCCCAGAACATAAATCGTTTAAAATAAAATGCTTCACAATATTAGTGGCCAGTATTCTTATTTTAGCAAAGAAAAGTTTGTCATCATTAGGTACTCTATCTGGAATTCTAGAGCACAAATTTAATATGAAATAATCGACTCAATTGCGGAAAACTGAAGTTATTTTTTTATTCTAATATTTAAATTAAACAATATTTACTGTTTTTAAAATCTCTATTAAATGAGCATGTTTTTAAGCTCATGGGCTACCTTGTGGTTGTGTATTTTTTTTTCACTGCAACAGCTCAAAGTTTGGTAAAGGTTCGATCGAAGATGCAAAATTCAAGTTTGCGATTTTTTTTTTATTAAAGCACGGTAGTGACGCCGTATTGGTAATGTTTATCTGATAGCACCACTAATAAACATTATTAGGAAAAAAAGAAAATTAAAAAAAATATCTTGGTACACTAACCATGACCAAAAAGTCGAGTAAAGGTGTCAATTTTCAAAAAAAACAAAAGTGTCCAAAAATCTCGAAAACCGTGCGACTTTTACTAAACCTATTTTAGCTTTTTCATAACGTCCTAAGTGCCCTCTATCCGTATTTCAAGGATTATCCACTATATACCTAACACCCTGTATGTTGAATTCTTACGGTGCAAACGTTAGACAAGGGTTACACGATCAGTTTGGCGTCAGTTCAGTCCGTGCTCGAAAGGGACGCAGCTATATTAACATAATAGCTGCGTCCCCCTCGATCATGATTGAACTGACGCCAGACTGATGAAATACTGAGCGTGTAACCGATGTCTTAGGTTTAGTGCAAATTATTAATACCGACTTACCCGCCTACCCAATGGTTATGATGGGAAAAAATATTGTTTGCATATTCTACATTCTCCTTACTTTCGATGTAGTATGTAATTGGTCTATTAAACAAGCATTAGTAATTTTTTATAAAGTTCTTTTTTTTTGCACTGTATGTACTGGACTGATATTTTTCAGTCAACCTATTCGCCATATATTACTTACCATATTAAATTTGATATAAAATACTTTTTATCGAATAAACAGCTGGGTGAAGGTCGTCTCCTATTCGGATCTCCTACTTTTATAATATTTATGGTAAACACAGATGAATTAACTTTAAAATATGTTCAAAACTACTTTTTATCATCTGAACTCCTTCACTCGCTAATCATCATCGGTACTCGTCACCCAACCTATATTAACCCATTAATTTTTCCTAAACATTGCAACATGTAAATGTTGTCGTCAAGGTAATCAAAAAGTCACCAACAAAACTAAAATGCATCAATAAACAAGTACTTAACCTAACTTCGATCTCTCTTTTCTAACTACAAAGTCGCATAACGTCTTTTGAACGGGATGTCTTTCTTGACTAAACCGTAAACAGAGCATAAACTACTTTGGCTGAATGGAAAAGGTACCATTAAATGAAACGTTTGCTCAATACAAGTCTGAAGCGTAAGGGATACAAAGCAACTCGATCGGACTGAAAACTGTTGTAGTTAACCTACAGAAATATCATCAATAGTATTGAGAAACGTATGACTCGTTTAAGTTTTATAACAACCGCAACATTTAGATAATATACGTACAATAATATAATACAATTAAAAGTTAAAACTAAACTTATTTAAATTAAAATAAAAACTAAGCTACTCAAATATTAAAGACGTAAATAATAATCACCACTATAAAAAGAACACCCCCTCTAGCAGGTCCGCTCGCGGCATGGTCCCTATGACACTGGCTGCGTTACCTCTCTGGATAGCTAGCCCAATCCTTTGGGAGAGGTAAGCACCAGCTCTAGGATCTCCGGAGGTGTCTATGAGCCGGGATGACAGGGCCTTAATAAAGCTTTTCATATCAGCTGACCAAGGTCCCATGGTCTCCACTGCAAGCGCCACAAATTCATAATTATTTAATAATGATGAATATTTGCGGCGCTTGTTGGTTTGGGCCTGATCAGCTGCTGCACCGGCCCGATTACGGGTTGACTGGACGTGGGACAGGGCGAATGTGTCAACACACGTCGCGTCCCACACCAGTGCCCTACCCAGTTTCCACGGCACCAATGTAGCTCCGTCTGGTCGCTTGCCATCGTCTCTATGTAAACCTGCTGGTTCCAGGACAGCTGGTACAGAGGCAGTGGCAAGCGAACGACGGATCAGATCATTAATTGTGCCATGCCGGTACAAACGGCCGGCACTTCTAAAGCATGAAAGGCCATGTCGTCCCAGCTCACTCACTTCCTTCCCGCACGTGCAAGTATGAGGTTCACAGATTCTAGCTCCAACCCGCAAACTTATTGCTATGCGCAAGCAGCTTGGGTCCAAGACTGTGCCTATATTGCGGGAAGGAAGAGCGTGGAGCCAGTGACCTGATTCGCCTGCAGAGACAGCGAGAAGACGGGCGCGATCTGAATCGTCCGGACTATTTTGTATGAGAGATGTATGAATTGATATGAGGCGAGGAGTATCCCATGCTCTTTGGATATGCCTCTTGACTGGCATATCCACTCCGGGACACGACTCACACCAAGCATCCCTGGCCTCCACCAGGTTCGCAATCTCAACGTCAAGTATCTGTGGGATATTTAAGATAATACTGACGAGAGGCAACGAACCATAAGCGGAGGACAGGAAAGCTGGTAGTGCCACGCTAGAAGAGCATCGAATACCAAGTCCACCGAAACGAATTGGGAGAACCGCTTGAGTCCAAGGCCTTGAACTAAAATGAATGTTTAATAATTTAGACAGAGTTGATTGAAGGGTAATGTCTATAGAAGCCATGATGTCTGGAAATTTCCAAATTGGACAACTCCGTAACAAATACATGAATTTTGGAGTGAAAAGACAAAAACGAATAATAAAAAGCGCCATATGGGGGTTTATTTCGTACAAAAGGTTAGAAGTATTTTTAAACAGATTTAATTTACAATTTATAATGGGATCGATTGCATCGTCAAAAATCGGTGAACCTAATAGTGTTAAAGATGAATTTGAATGGACCGAAATGTTGGGTGAAGCTGCATTAAATTTAGTGACGAAATCAATTTTTTTTTCTAAAGAAATGTGATCAGGTATATAAATTTCGCACTTAGTAAAGTTTAATGAGAGGCCTATATTAGAAAATTTAGTGATGATCGTTTGCAAGTCTTGTAGTACAGTTGACGCGTCCCCGCCAAGGGAACCGTCATCAAGGTACCACAGATTGAATTTAGAATTTAGATCTGAAATAATTGGATGAATGGCTAAGCTAAAAATTACGGGCCCGAGCGGGTCTCCCTGTTGGCAACCCATGCATGAAGATATGATTTTGTCACCGAAAAGTAATTTTGATGGTGCCCCATAGCATTGCCACAAATAGCTATATAATTCTGGAACTTCTTTTTTGACAGCAGCTAGAAGGGCACCACGATCGACCGAATTAAAAGCATTTTTGACGTCAATTTTTACAAATACCTCGTAGTCCGGACGGCTCAGAAAAGAGCGCGCAGCATGGACAGCTGCCTCACAACCTCCCTTGACGCCAAAACCCAGCTGCCGGGGTTTGAAAATGTTTGACAGTCTATTACGAAATTTTCGGCAGCAAAGTTTCGACGCCAAACGCCTGAAGGTGCAGCCGACGGCAATAGGGCGGATACCACCATCTTTTTTGGCTAGAGCCACAAGATTGGCGCCATAGAGGAGCGGGACAATCTCGACATTCACGCGACCTGACAACATAAGATTAATCAGAGCGGTGACGTTTTGTAGTAAAGCCTTTCCCGCATCCCCTAAGGACGAGGTGGTCAAATCTTTAAGATGTTGTGGTGAAAGTCCGTCTAAGCCGCCGGCTGAACCATTAGGGAATGACATGATAGCCTGCTGGACGGCATCTTCGTTTACAGATAATACAATGTCATCAGACAAGGGAGGGTCAGGAAGCAGAGAGGAGGCGGGGGGAATTGGGTGCTTCTCTCTGAGAGCAGCAAAGGTCTCAGCGGAGTGCGTGTTTATATTGTTTACCAATTATGTTAAGATTTTCAAAATATGAACTTTTAAAGTATTTTAGACCTTTTTTCGGAACAGTAATGTAAACCTAAAAAAATGCAATGCAAAAGCTGTTTTGATGATGGAGATGAAAGTTAGCAACATATCCGCTGTACTCAATGTAGACACACCGAGTTTTATAAGTAGTATATAGTTTTTTAAGACATTAATAACAAAATTTGTATCTTTTATCTATGGAGTTTTTTAAGTCTGAATTAAAAGTTTTTTTGTATTATATCGATAAAGAGATGTAACTGGACAAATTTCTCTTACCAAACGGTTATTTTTGCTAATTCATTTTCCTGTTAAGTGTTAATAACGTATTTTTTTTATGATACAAACAATGATTTGGTTTAAACAGGGAAAAGGGAAGGAATGGATAAAATTTAAATGCTAAAATCACGAACATAAAACATTTTCAAAAAACTTATTAAAAAAACTACTCACCCGCTTGTTATCCCGGAACTTCAACCAGCCGCTGATGACACTGTTATCCACATCACACCCCTCCTCCACGTCCTCACTCTCCCCCCGCCTCACCGGCAACGGAGACCCCCCCGGGCTATCTATCACCTCCCGTCTCCTCATCACAGGAGTACACTGCTGCGACAGTCTCCCCTCATTCACCGCATCACTCCTCCGCCCTAGCACTGGCGTGGCATGAGCCGAAACCCCCCCTAAAATGCCACGCCTGGAAAGAAAAGGACTGTTCTCCCACATTGGTCTTTTCGCTGGGCTTTTGCATTCAGAATGCACGCATAACGCGTCGAAGTTAGCCAGTTCCACTGAGACCCTCGTCTGGAGACCGCTCGGGTGGGTGGTCAGGATGGTCTGCTTCGCGATACTGCAGCCATGCCTGTGTAGCTCCTCTCTTCTCTCCATTATGGTTGTTTCACGGAACCCTCATTTGCCTGGAAGGAATAATAATTCAATTAAACAAAATAGCCCTTTTAATGGCACAATTAGAAACGCGTTCGGTGCCTATATTAGTTTAGATTGCTCTTGTATAGCCCGGGCCATCCTTTTGTGCGGCCAAATTGACTGTTTTAGATTTTGAGCAGGTTCGCTGTAAGAGCTCGTTTACACTCAACGTGGTGCATCATTTTAAAATTTGACTTTTGAGGTTGACTTATCCTTATTGTAACATAGCTGTAAAAAATAATTTTACCATTAATTATAGCAACGTATCTTTCAAAAGATAGATTATGTATAGTAGACGAAGATAGAGTAGACGTCCTTAGGCTGATAAAATATTAATGTAACATCCTCTCTTTTAAACATTTAGAAGAAACTACACACACCGGTGAAAAAAAGTTTTATTTAATGCACAGATTAAATAATATTTTTTATAACATAGTTTTTCAACCAGACTAGAAAATAATAATAAAGGTTTCACATTTATCCCATTGCTTTTGAATACTGTCGGGTAAACAATTTTTGTAGCGGTACAAAATCATATTTATTTCGCAGATATCTTGTCTTTTATTTTTCTTAAAAAGAAAATAGGTTAAAAAAAGAAAAGGAAAAAAAGTTACAAATTCAAATAAGAAACATAATAAACAACACAAATTCGGGTAGACGCTTATTAAACAGATAATTAATCAAGAAAATATTGATATTGGACCACTTGAACAAAGTTAATATCGAACGACGGTTATGCTATCCGTCGCCTAATAGTGCGGCGTGCGCCAAGCCTGACAACGGGTCCACACCGTGGCCCGAGTGTAAACGGCTCCTAATACCCCGAGGGTCACAGATCGCTCGCCATTTGTTATCGGGGCTCGCCTCCTTAATCTTTGAAAATGTCGACTGTAATAGGAATTTTGGCCGACAATTTCGTTCTTTAATGAAGTTGTGAAGTCTTCATAATTCTAGGGTTGAATTTAAAGTACGATGATCATTTATTAAGTGCGCTAACTGGGTTTATTTGGTGAATTATTCATAGATTTAATTTCGCTCTGTTCTTATTTCGGTATGTTTGATGTATTTTGGAATATTTTAGGGATCCGCACAAAAGAGATGTAAATTAGATTGCAGCGTTTAATAAAACATAAGGTTTATGGTGGGTTGCGTCTTCGCGGTTCGGACAATATAATTCTGGAGATCTTTCCTTTTATTTGCAAATTTTATGTCGAAATGCAGTAAATGAGGCTTGCTGTCCCTCTTGTTAAATAAAACACGTGTGTTTGTTAAAGGTCTTCTAATTCTTCTCATTAAAACCATATTGCTTTTGACATGCTATCTTATTGTCAACGTTACGATAGCGCTTATTTTCGTATGGACATGTTTTTTTTTAATGTAATACCAGGCTCAGAATTTATCAATTCACCCTTGTAGCTTTTATTTACTTGACAGTAATGGCGGCCAAGTTGAAAACAAGATCAAAAAACCTGAAAGGAAATATTGTTTTACTCAAAAATGCTATGTAATCTTGCCATAACACCAGTAAAAAGGAGCCAGTAGGTTGACGTTCCTGGACAACTGGAAAAGTGTCCAGTAAAGTTGAGAAATTTCGAATTTGGAATCAAAAAGTGTCCAGTAAGTAAGTATGGAAATTCCATAACATATCATATTATTTGAATTTGGAACTATGTGTAAAGACTGTGAGAGCCTTCAAAAAGGCTACTTATACTACATGAAAAGCTGATCATTCAGCTCCAAAAGTACCAGGGCATCAGAAACCAAAAGCGTTATCTCGTTCAGACCAGACATCGCGCGATTTCTCTTCATTTCAGCATCGCTTGCTCCGCACCATCTCAGTTTTATGTGCGCCTAGTACATCTCGGCCGGTATGACGAGTTGGGAATCGTTAAAAAAAATGAAAAAAAACCGGGTAAGCGACCGGCTAAGAGTTGGACTAGCGCCCTGAGGGTTGTGCACATGTGGTCATCAATATTTTAACATTTTTTTTTAAATCATTCTACTTGTTCTATTTTTGAGTAAAGCACTATACATGCCTCGACCATTAAGAGCCATCCTGGACTCGTATGTATAAAAGCCCTCGCCTGGCGGCTCGGGCTTCTAACTCATACTCGTCCAGGAAGGCTCACTTACTGGTCTTTGCAGTAATGTACTATTACCATAAGGAATAAAGGCCCTAGGGGGCTATTATAACATGGCAATGCAGTTCATTTAACTGTGAGCGTAAGGGACAGAGCATTTATAGAGCTCTGTCCGTTTCTCTCAGCGTTATATATACCTTGTAAACCTAACCTTACTTAAGTTTTAAAGCAACTCGTGTATTTTTATATAAGTACCCACGTCTTTGACTGTGCGGATCAAATTACACGTCCGTACACCGTTTAAAGAGGGTTTAAGGAGGGTTAAACTCCAGTTAAACCGTAATGACGGTCATTAGCGATTGTAATGCCTCCTTTAATAAATAACCGGCCGGTTAACTTACCGATGACACAAAGAAATGTCGGTGAAGTGAATACAATAATACAATTCGTTTTGTTACGTAATGGTATATGACATCAATTGTAAGATTTCCGTTTAAGAATAAAGGGACCTTCAAATAGCTTAGTTTATCCTCAATTGGGATAGAACAAAAAAAATACTCACGGTTTTTACATTCTAATTCGAAAGAATAGGTAATTTTAAAAGACCAATTTGTGTAATTTTGTATTTGACCGAATAGTTTTGTTTTAATATCTTTATTTATTTAACGGACATTTTATGGATGACATGATTATTTTAAATTTGGGTTGGCATTTTCTAACAGATTACAACAATTAAATGATATCGAATGATAAAAAGTGATTGTAATAGTGTTTTATAACAAACTATTTCAAGCGGTTTTCGCCTTACCCGTAAGTTACACCTAGGAGGGTGTTTCAAGCCGAAAACGAAAGTCAAACAAAGGTTAAATATACTTTTGTCAAAATATCCGAAACAGATAAATATTTCAAAAACTTAATAATGCAGAACGGCTTTAAAACCCTATTCCTCGAAATGGTTTTCGAATTAGAGTAATTGTAAAAATATGAACAATTCCCAACAATTGGAATTGTTCATCCACACCTCTGCGATTCTTCATCTGGTGATCATGGGTGGCAATGATTACTTCTCATCATGTGACACGCAAACATATAAATAAAAATAACCATATTGTTCATAGGTTTATCTCAATTTCATGAGATCTGTGACTTTTTCCTCAAAAAGTTTATTTTTCGCTTTACTCTTGAAAATATTTTAATTTATCGATATGAAAATAATGCTACACGTCGACAACAAATATTCACACTTCATCAAAATAAAAATATAATATATATTTATGATAAAATTAGCTGTTACTCGCAACTTTGCGTGGAATTCCAATATCATGGCTGCTCGGAAATTGACCAGGATTACCATAATGTCAACAATATGATTTATATAGAAGCGAGAGGGACCAAACCAAAGTAGAATAAAGCCCAGTAGTTGTCTACACCTAATACGGTAAGTATCTACTCTAATAACCTTGCACCTGCGTAGTTCTGTTGGTGTATTATTTTACTTTTAATGATATTGTAACAAAAAAAACGGCCTTTCTTATTTCATTTAATGCATCCACTTACGTAAGCCATCATCATGTCAAGCCTGTCCCTGGACAGACAAACAGACAAATTACACCGCCGCATTACTGCCTACATTATTCAAGGCTACCCAAACAGTCGTAATTCTTCGTTACCGTTGTATGGGTAAAGTATTACGCCACACGTTAAATATACTGAGGCGACGAGATGCCTAGCGCTATCTTAAGGCGTAATTTTTTCTGCATACAAAAGGCCAGCTGATTTTTCGTTATTGTATGAACCAAACAAAATTTTGTATGAAACCGAATGTGGCAAAAATTACGTGACCGAAATTACGCGAGTCACAACTCTCAAAATTACGCTTCTAATCTAATAATCCATCATTTGATCGATTTTCATTTCATCGAACGCTATTATCTTCTAAAACCATGATTTTTTTTAAATATGTTAAACATTAATTACCAAGATTAGATTATACTTGTGACTACCAACATAAATTTACCTATGCGGCGAGAAATGTCTTCCAACGGAATGAAAATTAAAGTTCGTTGAAAGGAGTATCGATAAAAATAAATA
The DNA here is from genome assembly GCA_948252455.1 of Acleris cristana. Lineage (NCBI taxonomy): Eukaryota > Metazoa > Arthropoda > Insecta > Lepidoptera > Tortricidae > Acleris > Acleris cristana. The sequence goes on along the minus strand of OX411787.1, from coordinate 15,024,292 downwards.
GGTACCTACCCGTCAAAGTTGTATTATAACCACACTAAAACGGTGGAAATGGTTTTACAAACAACAATTAGGATTTCTGGTACGTATAAACCCGAATGTCGATTACGATGCACTTAATTTATTAGTAAATAACTCGAATCATATTCATTCGCGGCTAGCGAGCTAAATCAAATAGTCACTATCAAACAATAATTCGGAATCATTTCGTAATTAATCGAATACCATCCATTTTCAATTCTCCATTCTACAATCATTATCAGTATTTACGCTTTTAAAATGAGTTGAAACTGTTGAAACTTTTCATTCTTTTGCATTGATGGGATTAACTCAGTACATTGCAATCGGAATGGTGACGAATTTATTTTGTTCAGTTTATTTGGACGCCTCTGGAATTATTTAATTTGATTTAAAATGGCATTATGATTGAATGGGACGTAGGTATTACTGCCGTGTATTTACGATAAGTATTGAATGGTTTGATGTTCGAGAATAATTGTATTATCGTATTTATTACAGATGGGGCCTTTGAGATAATTACACCTTAACCCTATAGGACATTTTCTGCAATTACCCTCTTACACGCATACCTTACACACCGATTCACAGAATTTGCAGGAATTCTTACGATAATTTCTTTTTGTTAGAGCATCGATCGGGCACTGGGCTTAAAAATATATATAATTCGAAAGTTATTTTAGTTATTGATACATTTAAGTATCCACTATTTTCACATAACTTTGCTAATAATTGTAGATAATTGAGTCTACGGCTGAAATATTGTAGGTACCTAGTCGAATAGGACGTCACAATGTTAAAGAGATGGATCATGATTTTTTCTGACCTTTACTTTTAACCTTCGGGGTCATTAGTTAACGAAAATTTCAACAAAGTCTTCCTAAAATAATTATTTACTATCTTACACACAATTTTAGGTTAAAAAATTATTTTATCACAAGTTGTAATTGATTTTGACTAAAAACGATTCAATAACTCATTATTGTTCTAACACCTTTCCCGTTTTCCGGATAACTTGTGACCAATTACCCAGATTCGGCCAACTATAGGACAACTGTCTGCTCACCTCCGTCATCCTCATGACAGCGCAACCAAAGGAATTGGAGCTTAACCATTTCATTATCTATTTCCGTGTATTTCTTTCTTTCGCTATTAGCAAAATGATCGTTTTGTTTTAGAAAAGACATACCAACAATGTTTATACATATATACACTTATGCTTATTTGTTTATTAATTAAAATATCTTTCGGGTCAAAGATCTGCTAAGTTTCATCTTCGGAAAAACTCGGTTTTAACTCGAGTGGCGCTCGGTCTCCCTGGTACTTTTGATATTATTAGTATTACAATATTGTTATATCTGACCTTATGTATTACTTGTATTTAGTTTCAAATCAAATTTTACAAGATCATGTTCTGACTAGATTTTACTAAATAAATCCGGAAATAAAAAGAGTGCCTGTCGTTTGACATCTCCTGTATTAAAGTGATGAACATATCGCACGGTGAAAACGAAAGTGACTCAATTCAAAATTTTAGTTGATTTGAGTTAAATCTGTAAAACGACCTAAAAAAGCATTACATGTAAATAACATAACATAACATAAACTCACGCCTTCATTCCCAACCACAGACTCACCAACAACTCCAAAAACTTGTTGATAATTCTGTGACCACATTTTGCACAACCAGACTAAGATGTTATCTAGTATATTAACTATTAGTGACAGGTTGCAAAACCATCGCCTAACAGCACTACACAGCCTTTAGTCCCTTACATGTAAATCATGTTGAAAAAAATAAATTATAACTTTGTTCATGTATATCTATACACACTTACACATTCACTTAACTCTTTCTTCTCAACAAACGTCCTGCTTCCAGACCCTGATGCTATCTCCTATAATTTGTGTTTCTTTAATTACCCCGACCGCAATTTATCCGTGTCCAGGCCCGAATGGGGCATAACTCCTGGACGACCGTGCTCCTATCTTTTCAATTATCGCATCATTGCATTAGGCGATGAGAGCGGGGATCGGAGTTATGTGGAACTGATTAAGCATTGTTTCAATCAGGTTTGAATTGAGCCGTTCTGGGAAAAAACGTAGAAAGATTCAACATTTTCTAGTGTCTTCTAAGTTTTTATGCACATACAATTAAAAAGTGTGTTAGGATTCTTCCTCGTGAAATAGATCAACGTACTGGCGTAATTCAGCCGAGGGAAGAGGAAAGAGTAGCAAAAAAAATTAGGAAAATGTAATTATTTCAAAGACAACAACAATAAACATATACTGTCTCATACAGAAGATAAGTCAGTCAGTCAGTGTGTATCTTTCCAAAGTCTTAAATGAAAAATCTATGTTTAATCAATTATAAAAAAAAAAACAAGCAACTTTAGCTAAACAGAGTTTACAACATTTCAAATAACCTTTTTTTGTAAAACCTTAACGTAACGTGTTGAATTCGAAACGGTTAACTATAAGTAAAATAAAGTGTGATGTATGTAAACCTTATTGGAGCTTTATCAGCTAACGCATGTATAGTAGGTGCGTGTATTTCATAAAATTGACTTTTAAAAAACTACCTACACATTTTTAGTACTTTTTTGGCATGGTATATTTCATTTCTTTACCGTTGCTAAACTCGCAACAAAATCGGATTTACATCTTTTCTAAAGCTACGATTTTCCGCTAAAGTTCAATAATTCCGATAGAGGGAGGATTTCTTCAATTTCCCATAGAATTGTCGGAGAAATTATCAAAGCGTGCGATAACGAGCAGAATTCAATACGGATTGAGCCATCCGTGGTTCAAAGGCGCGGTGACGAAGACAGCTTACGTACGGACAGAGATGAGATCACCCTGCATTTTCCACGACAGAAATAAAAGCATATTATACAGGTAAAAAATGTAACGGCAGTATAGATTGTCCTGAATTTGTCGGTAGCGTCTCACTCATTCATCACTCCAAAAAGGCAAAAAAGATATCCCAGGCAAAACAGTTTTCTTATCTGCGCTAGTAAAAATTACGAGTATAAACAAACTGTCAAAAAAGTTTCACATTGATGTGTTTAATATCAATACCCAAACAAAATTATTATTAATAATCCTTTGTCGGTGCACGACTGTCAACTTTATGTGATTTAATTCATTATTTTATCAGTAATTGGCCTCCTGGATGTATGCTCGACCAGGACCATTAGGTGGTCTGTCATTTGCCGTCTTCATGCCAGTATAATGACTACGTTTTTTAAATACGTAATCAATGTAGCTATTTTAAATTAAAGTAATATAGTAGTTATTCCTGTTACCACTTCAAACTCTTTACATCAATTGCGGAATCCCAATAAGGAAAATATAGCTGGTAACTGTATCTCTATGTTAAGATACGTAGGTACTCTCAAAAACAAGAAAGTCGTTATCCTCATAAGCGTGCTGTATCGATCCTTTTCATGTCATTAAAAGTTGTGTAGATCTCCTGAACTTATGTGACGTCTGCTTGAAACAGGTAAAGTGCTCTTGTTCGAGAATTATATTCCTGGTAAGTAACTTTATAATAATAGGTTTATTTCCAAGAAGTTTAATATTAATTTTTGGATGATTTTGCATAGTAAAGCGGATCATATTGTTGTATTGCTGGACCCTAAGAACATAAACTAGTGTAGTGTGAGTTGCATTATCACTCTTGCATTTCTTATGCCCTATACTTACTTGTGTTGCCACTTGTAACATGATTTACTAATAAAGATACCAATCCCAGACATCGGTTAAATCATTTAATTTTAACACCCAACCCCGCCCTATCACACTAAACATAAAGGTACCGAGCATCGTGCCCTGAGATACCCCTGTAATATTTATTATACGACCAATTTCACCAAACAATGTAACAAGCTATAATAATCATACATCTTATTGTATATGCAGTAAAAAAAAACTCGTTATAAGAATAAATACCAAAGTCTTAATTCAGTTATAAAATTAAAAAACTGAATCTTACAAAGTTAGATAACATTTTAGTCAACAGTCTATTATATTTTGAAGGATCACCATACCCGATATCTGGCGAAAGATCAATATTTTCAAAAACGATTCAGTGGCCTTAGACAAGATGTATTCGACGAATCGTTTATCATTATCGTTATCTATAATATACATAGGATTGACGTAAGCTGCCAGATGGTCTTGTCGAATGCTTTATTCATACAAAAGACACAAACAAAAAACAGAAAAATAATAAAAACATAGCTAAAACTAAATACTATTTAAAATAAATTAACTTATTCTAAGTAACTATATGTGTGTGTATATGTACAAATATCCCCTAGGCCACTGCCACCGGGAATGATGCCCATAATGCTGGCTGCATTTCCTCGTTGGATAGCTATTGCTAGCCGTTGGCCGAGGAAACAGCCAGCCCTATGGTCACCTGAGGCACGAATCATTTCAACTTTTAAATTCTTAAAAAGCTTCCGTGCCTCCGGGGCCCACGGTCCAAATATTTTCACTGCAAAAGCCGCAAATATGCAATTATCGGCTATATTTAACGCTTATGTCAATTCCAAACATTTTGTCAGTATTCTATAATCGTTTACTTTAGCGTTATATACATCTTTTCTCGGGCCCCAGATCAAACACAAGCAAAACATACTCTGTTTACACGACGTTTTATCCAATTTAAACGTCGTATTAACTCCTGCGGTACACGGCAAAAACTCAAATATTAGCAGTCTCTGTCCCGCCGTACCCTGCGCCGGCTCGTTTCGGATCCCTCTCGGGAGTGGGGTAATATGACACGAGACGTCACGTGACCTCCCGGAATCCGTGACAAACAAGCTGACATACATATGTGTTTGTTGCTAGTTACTGTTTGAGGCTACGCGGGATAGATGAGAGATTCATAGGTTTCCTGTAAAGGGTTCAAGCTCTAGAATAATCGAGATCGAGAGAGTTATATAACACTTTCATAGTGTAATAGTTTTTGAAAACCTTTAGATATTTAATTAGTCGAAGGAAATGTTTAATAATTTTCTCCTAAGTTTGTAATTTGTGATTTTGCATTTGAAAAATTGCCAGTAATAGACGCAATGCAAATTAGTAATATACGACGAAGTTAGCCAAGTGATAGTACAGGCCTAGAGCTTAGTTTAGGACTAGGTCAATTTGTGTGAGACTGTCTCCCGATATTATTATTAAGTATAATATAAATAACCCTTTTTTTTCAATCATCTATATCTTACAAATTTCCGGTTAGTTTTTTTATATAGTTATTCCAGCAGGCAGTTAGTTATTATACATATTATGGTATCATTCTTGTACCTACTTTTCATTCGTTTCAATGATAAAAGGTCTCCCATGAAAGATGGTAAAGGGGTAACAATTTACAAGACACCATTCTTGCAGGCTCCTGCAGAAGGTTAATGCGGGTGGAGGGACGAAATATTTACTTAGGGTGCACAAAGAATAGATTTTACAAAATTGAACCCCTATCGACGACGAATGGAGATGATGGTGCACTGAAGAAAGCGTATAGGCGAAAAACGCGGATAACTAATTCTACGCATTAATTTATATAATAAGGTATTAAAGGTACCTGCCACGCACGCAAAACTTACTAGCGCAAAATCCACAAAAAAAACCATGAAGTGTTAATAAATCAAGAACAACCTGTTAATGACTTCCTAAATGTACCCGTCAAGCGCAAGGCTACTAAATAACCAATGAATAAATACTTCCGCCATATTGGCGCAAACAAGCGACACGACGAAGCTGTGTTTGCGGGAATCAAATGAGCCGATCGCAATCGGATATTGGTTTAGGACGGCGGCTGTAGCCACCAACTTAGTACCAAGTGTAGTTGACAACAAGTAGTTTAAAGTACTTGGAATAAATACCTGTTCCACTCGGACGGTCAAGACGCGGTGAAACTAGTTAGTAGTGACTCTGCCTACAAAGATAGAGGTCCCGGGTTCGATTACCGGTAATGGCAAATATCTGTGTGGTAAGCACGTGTATATTTCTGAGTAGGTACAGTAAATTATGGATGCTTCTACTTAGTACAAGCCAAGAATTTATTTGGAGCCAAGTCAATTTGTAGCCAATAATCAAGAAACACGGCCGTGAGTTCGGCCAAGTTCGAAGAAAAAGCCGAGTGATTCTGCAGTATGTATATTTACACGAACTCATTCAGCCCTTTTTCCCAACCTCGTAACTTTTTTCCCAGTATAGCCAGGAAAAATAGTTATTTGAAATTACTAAAATCACATCGCTGTTACTGCTAAAGGTATTTAAAGTCTTCTGCCTCAAAAAATATACAAACCGTAGAAATCATGAAAACAACATCAGTGTTTTTTCAATCAATTTGTAGACACTAGTAAATACTTTAATGCTCTGTTACTCCTATAAAACTATTACACAGCCTCACGATATTATCAATTACTATAGACACGTCACTTCCTTCTACTCACCTCACTTCTAAACCTTGTGTCATCACGTTTACTAAAAGTCGTTTTTCCCTACGACTGTTTTACCCTTAAATACTAAGTAAAAAATACTCGTTCCTCCCCCCCACTGGCCCAAAGCCCAGTGGTCCGTGTGCCCTTCCATTTAGCCGTGCCATTATGCCCTGCTGATCATGAGCTGTTTGCTTAGGGCCCTGCAGTCGGGCCGTGAAAGGCCGGCCGAACTCCAAGATATTGTTAAGGCTTCCAACTGATGAATTTCATTAGTCGATAAATTAATTTCGTTAGTTTTAGAATTGGTGATGGAACTATGGTACTATTCATCTCGATATAATTTATTGCAACTGTTATTATAAATATTTTATCGTTTTAAAGACTATGAGTGCTATTTCCATTGTATTTACATATAACATAAGTTAGGAGTGTTGTTATTAAATACGTGTATCATTGAATAGATTAAGTAGTCCTTACTAGTATTATAAACGCGAAAGTTTGTATGTATGGATGTATGGATGTTTGTTACTCTTTCACGCTGCAACGGCTGGACGGATTTGGATGAAATTTGGAATGGAGATAGCTTATGCCCTGAACTAACACATGTGGATGGAAATGTATACAGTTCCCGAGGGAATATCGATAATCGAAATCTACGCGGACGAAGTCGCGGGCGGAAGCTAGTTATTACTGAAATAGTTAATCTACTCGTTAACTTCGATATCAGGGGAAAAAAAGAGTGATTTGCCATCAAAAACTAAGTACCCTTTCTTACAGTCGGTTATTAAGTCAAGTGCATTGCATTTTTAAAACACATTAATACTTAAATCAACACCGACTTTTTCAATAATACGGTTATGTTTTACAAAGTCAAAGTAAGTACTACCTACTGAACGTTTACCCCAACTATTTACCATTCAAACTAAAGTTCTGAGAAAACATTATCCACAACTAAATCTAATTACAGTTACAACCTAAAGAATCCAAGGCCTATAAACTCCAGTGAAAGTTAACCAAGAAAGTTAATTTTAAACTGCTCTCCGCCTTATTTAACTTGGCGAGTTCAGATAGGATTGGAGTACCGTTATGTACCGGGTTTAATTGCATTCTTGGGCAGACAGTTCACTAAGTGGTTGTTGGCTAGCGCAATACAGGTTCAACAACAGATATTACGTAAATTAAACAGGCCAAATGCTGGAAGCAAAGCTATTGTAGTTTACTAGGTTACTTTTAAAATTGGAAGGGTTATGTAATTTGAAACCCAAACTTTTGCATTTTAACCTACTATTCAAACACCCTGTATTTAAAATCGCAGTTTTTTTAAGAGTAATGAAATCAGTTGTCTGCGGCCACGACTTCATAATTCTGCCAAAATATTTTGATTTTATACAGCTTTAGTTCGTGTGACAGATTACGGTAACCCTATACATTTTCTTTGATTTCTTCAGGCGTTACCATTACATAATGCAACTTGTCTAGGTTTACCCATACTACATCACAATTAGGCTGTATTTCTACTGAGGAAAACACGAGCGAAGACGAACGGAGACTAAAAAGAAATAGGTTCGCTCCGCTCGTCAACGAGGCTGGCTTTCCATAAAAACAGACCGGAGACAAGATGAGGATTTTAAGCAATGTGGTCGATTCCTGCGCGTCTCTTCTCCACTCCGCTTGCCTCCGCCTCAATGGAAAGGCATCCCTACAATATTCTTAATAAAACTGCTACCGCATAATACCTGTAAGTTCGTTAGTGCGCGGTGTAGGTTCCAGTCTCGGCCACCGAGGAGCGAGCTGTATTCGTAGCCTGCGGCTTGTGAGCGTTTACCAATGCGTTTATGGAACAGCGTACTACCAACAGAAGAGTATTGGATGGTATGGAAACGTTTTAATTGTAAAATCCTTGTTACTGTGACTTTAGGACAGTTTAGGAGATCAATTGCTGAGTGCTTAACGAAACGAAACGAGGCCTTGTTCCTTACTTTATACGAGCAAAAAAATATAATGTTGTTTCACAAGGGCTGCCACAAATGGAGCGAATCGGTGAATGACATAAAAACATGTGTGTTAAATAAATGTCGGTTTTAAATTTAAAATTCGAACTAAGTTTAAGGACAGTACCCACATAACCACAGGTAAAATTAGTTTCGTTCATTCCATTCATTGCAGCTCTAATTAAATGTTCTGATATACTTAAATAAATAAATATAAATATCAAGGGACAATCCCACACAAATTGTCTTAGTCCCAAACTAAGCTCTAGGTTTATACTACGTTACTACATAATGATAATTTTAAGTACTATACAGAGAAATCCTTTTGGCGAGGTAGGTCACTTTCTTGGGATGTCAATTTAGAACAACGACATGTTCGTTTTAAGTCCATTTCGATAGACGACATGTTCGAAATATGTACTTAAATATATAGAAAACCTCCAAGTCTTAGAGACAATAACTCGCTTTCATCCGAAAATATTTACCCAAACCAGGAATGGAACCGAGGACCGCTAACTTCGTGGGCAGGGTCACTGCCAACCAGGCAAACTGCATCGTCGTAAGACCATATCATTGTGGTTTTATGTCTTTATCAACGAAAGCACGCTACTGTAACACTGTAGTTGTAACTACACTGTGCGATATTGTTTCGTGTGCCGAAACTCTTGGCCTACGTGCCGATTGCTTTGTAAATGTGCTCTTGGACTATACCAATCTTCCCTCCAACTTCCAACCTAAACTGTTTGACGTATGGTAGAATTTTCAACGGTGCATTGGTCTAATAAGCAAGAGCTTTGTTTGAGGTCTTGTGGCAGGGAAAGGACCTTAACTGGATGTTGGAGGTGGATGCAAATTGCTTGCGATCTGTACGTACAATATCACACGCATGTAAGCAGGAAATTGAATCGTGACTTATTTATTATTTATAATGATATTGCCTTAATATTGCGAACAAAGGTAACCATTAATGTTAATTGAAAGCCATGGTTAGGATAATCACATATTTTTTTGCTCTTTTTATGAAATTACATCCAATTGACGACCAACATCATTTCATTTTCTAAATAAAACTTTCGCGTAGTGTTTTCGTTCAGAAAATTCGTTCATCTGCATGATCTGCATCGATTGAATTAGAACTAAGTAAATATTAACTGACACGAGGGTTAGTAGTTTTACATCATCACCATCATATCAGCCTGTTGCAGTCCATTGCTGGACATAGGCCTCCCCCAAGGAGCGCCACAGCGCGCGATCTCCAGCCCTGAGGTGACTGATATTGTCCAAAAATTTAGCAAGCTGAAGTGGCAGTGGGCTGGCCATGTCTGTCGCAGAACTGACGAGAGGTGGAGCAGGAAGGTTCTCGAATGGAGACCACGCTTAGGCAAACGTAGTGTAGGACGCCGCCCGGCTAGATGGACCGATGACCTGAAGAAAGGCAGCTGGCAGTGACTGGATGCAAAGTTTAAATAAAATTATTAAATACAGATGTTTCATCATTAAACTTAAGAGCTAGGCTCTTGTCGGTGGAGTGATTGCCACTTTCCTTTGTTCTCTGCCAGAGTTTTACCTGCTCATACGGCACGACATTGGCCTTCTGTCTTCCTCTTCCTCTTTTTCCCTCAACTTTGCCTTCTAAAATGAAAATGAAAATGAATGTATGTGTATGTATGTGTATGTTTACTGAACGTTAAATAATTATAACTAATACTACGTTATATTGCGTGTCCGTTATTCTTGTAATTCGATAAGAGATACAAATCCAAGTCAATTAACGTCAACTTTAATCGCTTTATTGTTTTTGTTACTAAAGTTACTGAGAGGGTTTTATTTTCCAAAGCCTAACAGGTTCCGTAGTTTTTTCTAAATATTTTTTAACTTTTTATTCAATAAATGAATCTTTTACGCAAACATTACAATTATATAAGTTCGAAACTGCGTTGAATAAATATTCACGTACCCGCTATTTTAAGTTTTTTACAAAACTCAAATAGAATTCTCCAAAATCATAAATTTCACAGCATTCATGTGAAAGTTTTGATTGAGCGAGCTTGAAAGTTTCCAGAGCTTAAAATAATAGAGTTCGCCTGGTATTGCTAACGAATGGAGAATGATTTCAATCGGTCACTGCACACTGCGTTCATTCATTCAGTCGTTCTCGTTCATTGTTTTACCACATCGAACTTTACGTTCAATACAATATGAATGCTATAGAATTATAATAAAAATACAGATAGATAGAGGGTAGTTTTATAGTTTTTTTATGGCTAACGAGCACACAGGTCATGTGATGGTAAGTGGGATCTGTGACCCATAGACATTTGCATTCTCAAGACTACAATCTTAAGACTACAATCCTAAGATCGCAAATGCGTTGCCAACCCTGAGGACTAAGATGGAATGCCTCTATACTAGTACTTTCATTGGTTGTCTTATCCCCCACACCGGAACGAAACAATGGGAACACTGCAGCTTTGCGGTAGGTTAAAGGATAAGATGTTGGTAACGATCCGGACAGACTTTTCACAAGGTAGACCATTTAAAAAAAAAACTTGTCAGGTTCAGGGGTAGAGATCGTTTTATTAAAGCTGAACTTGTATTATATTATGTGACTGAACGCACTATGATACACATATGGATATGTGAATGGATAAGTCGATTACAGGAGCACCGTTGAGTGAGATGATTAGTCATAAAAACAAAAAATAACTTTCTTTCCTTTGCATTAGATCTTTATTTCAATGGCCTTAATAATATGTACTATTTTAACTACAAGGGACCTCAGAAGGTTATACTCGTATTAGATGTTTTCTACAGAAGCGGTCTGGTTTGTATGGTAGGGCTTACGATGCTACCGGTCCCGGGTTCAACCCCAGTAAGATCAAATATTTGTTTCTGAGTGTTGGTTCTTTTCCATAAAGATATCTACTTTTTCCTTATCCTACCTTATCCTGGTATCCTTGGGGAGGCCTATAGAGTGGACGTCTTTTTGCTGAAATAATGATGATGATGATGTACTTATTTGCACTATAAAAGTATGTTTACCGTCGTCAAAAATCTATTTAGAAGGCTAAAGCTCAATTTCGAAATCGTCCCCTAACATCTATTAATTAACTAGCAAGTTCTTTACATTTTGTGTGTACGTTAAAAAATGCTTAACATGATAAAACTGTACGTTTCTCGTACTATGCAATGGTGTCGCTCACAGCGCAGTGAGATTCATTTATTCCTCAGTTTTAACTCAGAGGGTGAAGTTTCCGCAAGGAGCGGAGTAACACCGATAGTTCGGAACTAACTTATTTATTTAACGTTAAACAGCTGTGTTGCCAGCTGAAGTGAAAAGGGCGCGGGACTGCTTTAATTCAAATTATCTTTATTTAAGCTTTTTTTTTAAATGGTTCCAATAGGATGGTAATATTTTTTATAACCACTGCTTCAAATGAACATGATGATGACGCGGTGGTTGGTAGTGACCCAGCCTACGAAGCTATCAGTTCCGGGTTTCATTCCTAGTAAGGGCAAATATTTGTATGATGAATACATAATTATATATAGTAATGTGTTTCTGAAACTTGGATTTTTTCTATGTATTTCTCGATATAGGTGGGCTTGTCCGCTTTTTTTATAACATTTAACCAGGGGATGCCCGCGACCTCGTATAATTAGTTTCCCGCTACTCCCCCAATTTTAACCCCTTAGGGGTTGAATTTAAAAATCCCTTCTTAGTGCACCCCTATAATATCCAAGTAATATTCTGCCCAAATTTCAAATCTCTAGGTTCAGTGGTTTTTGCCTGTGCATTGATCGATCAACCACTAGCTCGACAGATGTTGTTCTACTTTTTTATTCGGGCAACTAAAAAAATTAATTCAATTTCAACGTCACGAAATTACCCATGGCAACATTATGCTACAATCGTTTTTTTTCTAAATTCCTTTTCTTTATTGTTTAATTTTGTTTTCTGTGTTGCCATTTTTTGTTTGATGTCCAATTTATTCTGGTTTTTTTGTGATCGTCGAATATATGTTTCGTTTTCTATTTATATTTCTATTAATAAACAAATCCGTCCAGCTGTTCTCAACTCTACGCTTATCAACTAACACCATTGGATTTTTATATTACACAGAAATAAGTAGATTACATTTATGGTTGTAGATTACATAATTTATTGATCTCATCTACTTGTTACACCCCAAGGGCTCAAGCTCAGGAGCGATAAAACCAATCTCCAGCAGGTACACGTGGCGAATATGATAGTTGTCGCATTATCATCTGAATCACAGCCATCTGTATGCGGCGCACGCGCGCGTTTCACACGCACGACTGCGAGCGCCCTAACGTGATACACTATGTTAACATACGCACGCTATGTGATTTTGGAGCATTATCGGGGTTCGGAGAATTACCTCTAGCATAGGTGTTACTATTACGATGTACGTGTTAAATGGATCTACCTTTGCATTTAATACGGTTTTATTTTTGACCTTAAAGGTTAACGCGGTTAAGTATCTACCGAGAAAATACTTTTCAGATTTTACTATTTTCTATGAGAGTTTTTTGGAGAAAGTTCTTAGTAAATACATGAGCAGTTTTTTGAATTTTTTGAAATGTTTACCGTGAATACTAGAAACTTTAACCATTGGTAACTATGAAAACTTGATTTTAATTATGATTATTTAGATTATTTTTAATAAGCCTTGTAAACATGTAGCTTTAATCAAAATCAGACAGTTCTCTATTTCACTATTTATTATGTTAAGTCGTTCAATTAATCTTGCAATTGCAAATGACCCTTTATAACTTAAGGTATGCTCGTTTCCCTTCCTTACACCGTAAAAAACCCTTAATCCACCAAAGTCATATCTTTTCAGTTTTCAACCATATTGCACTCCACTAACCCTTGAAAACTTCAAAATGTGTTCTACATAATTCAGAATCGAAGAATCTTTACGGAGGGGTGGCAGATTGCTACTTAACCTGACACCGTTTGATGTGGCAACCCTGTTGATAGGGTTGCCCTACGCACGTTTGCCCCACTTGATAGTTTGCAGTGCGAATATGAGTTGGAACTAGTTTTGATAAACATTATGATCGAATAGCAATGTGTCTTGGAAAATGTTGAGGGTCTCACAGGGTAACAGCTCGTTAGCCAATATTGAACTGTCAATTCATCGTATTAAAACACAGATTATCAGGTTCTCTTAAGGTTTGCGACTGAAGTTTTTTTATAAATATTAGTAGAAATAAAAAAGACGGAATTCTAGTAAACCTAGAGGAGAATAAATAGGACAGTTTGTATAATTATAGCCTATGTCAATTTACTATAAATCAAAAAAAGCTCTAGGTACCTTTGTCCTATTATATTTGAATCGCTATCACTAGCATAGCCATTTATCTTCTGCTTCGCGGCATAGTCCTTGACATTTTTCCAGTAATGATTGGCAAGTTTTTGGGCAGTGAATTTAATTAAATTCTAAGTATAGTTTAACGGCGGAAATTTGCAGTTAAAAAAGATAAAAAAGATAAAACATATTTATTCAGTAAGTAGGCCGCACGGGCACTTTTACACGTCAAGAACTCAAAACTGCATCTTTAATCCTTTCTTTTGGTTACATTTTCAAAACATCTTAATACTTTATATCTTGGCTAATACTTTGCCAACGAAATACCCTTGCAACACTCAACAAGTGTCTCCTTGTCCTTTCATTTTTCCATGACACATGGCAAGTGTCACCTCCCCGTTTCCGGCCGGGCAAGCCTTATTACTTCCTCTACCCGAATGAGCCGGAATCCGCTTATTTTCGCCCGTTAATTGAAAGTTCCCAATCAATTCTTCTGCCAGAGTTAACTGGGATTAATATTATAACTGTTTTGCTGGTTGCGTGGTTTCATCCAATTTAATACAGGCCATTTACTTAAAGAATGTTGTTTTTGTGTGTGGTGGTAGACAAGGCGATTCGAAGTGAAATTAACGCATCGACTTACAAGACCTTTCGTGATATCTTTTAGCCTATACGGAGGTATAGTTTTATTATATGAACAAAGTGCACTACTGGAACAAGGTACGTGGTTTTAAAAAGTATTTCTGGTCCCGGTAAGGCGTCAGAATAGCATAAAAGCATACAAGAGTGAGTGAAAGACAAAACAATTCAAGAATAGTTTAATTGACGCACACAACTTTACGATTTTTTTGTGTGTAATTATTTTCTAACGATACTAGAGCCAGTGTTAGTAGAGAGCTAAATATGAACAAAGCGAAGTATCTCATGACATATTTTGACACCGATCAAAATTTAGTTTTTTACGGTCCCAAATTCAATTCCGAAAGTACTTCAGGTGGTTTTGTGGTGAAACATCTTTCAACGAACGAATCGCAGAATTTACTTTTCTCACCGCATAAGTTATTTTTTTAGCAATTACAAGTCTAACCTAACATAACCTAGATAATTAATGTTTAAGATATCCTGAAAACATCTCGGTTTCAGCAGAAAATAACCTTCGGCGATTCTTTTCTTTCTTCGGTTTACTACTAATAATCTACATAACAAAACATTCCTTCTTCAATTCACTCGTAACATTACACGTCTGTCATGAAAACACTTACAAGTCAGCTTAAAATTTTATCAACTTATCCAACTTTAGCAGATTTCAAACACTAACCCAAAAACTCCAGATCGAGTGCACATTACTTACAAACCCCAGACCTGGGCACTGGATGTCTTAAAACATTACATGCCAGCGACTCACGTGTCGTGGTCAACAAACATACAAGTTGTAGTTGTTGGTTCTGAATATGTTAAGGGAGTTAACTTCTGACCAATAACCCGAGGCAGTCATAAAACTGACGTATCGTTGGCGCAGCTGCGATAGTTTGCTGCGAAACTAAGATAAGAGGCCTTTAATCAACTAATATTTATTTAACAGGGTCACAGAATGCGGCAGACAATGTTTAACGGTTTTATGAGAGTTTAACAATATTTTATGATTGTTTAGAGCTACCAATCATCAAATAGACCACTATTTTTGGGTCATACACATTCGAAAAAACAAAAGTTGTCTCTCTTGTGGTCAATAGTTAAATGCTATGTTTATGCATACTCGTAAAAGTTATGTTTTTATTTGAAAGGACTAAAGGAGACCGACGCAGTTTATGCGGATGTGGGTTCATTCTAAAAATTAGGCCTTGAAAACGTTAACTTTGGGTATGTCCACAGGAAAGACGGAACCTAAATCTATATATGACCCTTTTCCATGTTCATTTTCCGTGAAGTTAATTATGCCATGGGTTGTAAACTTGTAACCTTGTATGAGTATTATCTCGTTTTTAAGATGTAAAAGTTAAGCCGAATGTTTCTTTGTACATCGGTTCGCAAACGAAAATCCCATATTCAAAGGTAAGAACACTTAGCCGTGGGAGAGATAGTCGCAAAGAAGATTAATTTTAAATTGAAATTCTGATATGAACACACGCAAATGTTTTCCAACCAGTTTTTACAAAGTTTAGCTCCACCACTCCAAACACACCTCTAAAAAAACGCATTTAATTGGTATGCCAGTTCGGGCCCTTAGAACAGACTTACACACAGACAAAGGGCGGCAGCTTAAACCCATAAGATTATCCTTTTCGATAGGGGATTAAACTTAAAATAACAAAAGGACGAAGAAAATTACCAAAACAAAAAACACAACGGGATGCGAACATTGAATTCGATCTTGGCCTAATGACATCCAAAAAAAACTTAGGTAAATAATTAAGAATAAACCAACATACTACTCGTATTTATCAACAAGTTGAAACTCAAGCGCAATTAACGAACAATTAAATTACACAAACATCGTAACCTTTATTAAAGTAATAACGTTACAAGCCGTAACGTTACCCATGTTTGGTTCAAGTTATAAAGTGCCATCAATATGGGTTATAATTGATACGATTAATTTTAGTTGGCGGCATGTTTGTAACACTTAATATCGTTAAGGAATGGCAAGGGGTTAGCAGTTTCAAGTTGTTAGTATAAGTGTGGATTTAATATGAGTCAAGCTATGATATCATGGGAGTCGAGTCAATACATAAAATAAGACGCATGTTTTAAACGTGATCATTTGAATTACCGGTAAAAGTTTCACAGTATGTTTAATTTCACCTCAAGCTATTTTGTGGTTATATGTGATTGTCTTAACCTGTCTTTATAGCTTGACGAACGTATTATTAACCAGTGAGTTTAAGTTGTTCCAAACAAAATTTTAGGGCATTAATTCTCAATTAGGTAGCTTAAAACTCGCTCGCATGACTCTCACTCAACCGATCGATCGATCGACAGCAAGCCGTTTTTAATTGCAAGAATAAAAACCTCAAGTCAATCGTTATTTGGCGTTTATTGTTATTAGGAAATCCTGAACTTTGATTACGTAAATTGATTGGGTTTGGGGCTAATAGAAAATGTAGTAAATATCTCATAAACATACGACATGGTATTTGGTCAGAAAAGTTCGTATTTATTTTACTATCTCAGGCTGCTAAAGGAGCCTTCGCTATGCAAGTTCAGAAATCAAAAACAATACGAACCAATCCTTCGAATTACAACGTGGTATGATTATTCACTGCCCTGTACAATAAAAATTTACTTCTACGAGAGATGGAAATGCTTGTCGATGAATACATTATAATGAAAATGAGTTTCGATGTCAGAAGGATCAAACACGTTTTTTTAGCCTGTGCTTGTGTCCCACTGCTGGGCAAAGGCCTCCCCTCTATCTCAGTTTTATTCTTAAGGTAATTGTTGTTGTTGCAAATGTTTTTTTTTATAATGAAACCACTAAAGTTTTAAGAATTTGATAGTTGCTGTCTTTGTATATGTGTAGGCAACGATCACAAATGATTCTGCACAAAATGGACGGACACACAGATGCATAAATTGAATGTCAAGTGCGATGCTGTGTCAGTGGTGATTTTTATATGCATTTTCGTTAAATCCTTAAATACTAAAGATGGGAAAAACAGAGAAATAGAATAACATATTTTTTAAGTACAAAGTAATAAAGTCTGTGCAACAGCTTTTAAAGGTGGTGCCTTGTTGGAAATTTCCTGAGTAAATTTTACATATTTTTTATAGCAAACTAGCGGCTTCGAATGATGAATTTTTGCAATGGTTCCGGAGATAACGCTCCACAAACCAAATTACAATATCCGTTCCCTTTCTTTATAAACTTAATAAAGAAAATAAAATTAGTTCAATCTCACGTATACAAGACGTACGTGATGTATATAAGATAAGTAACAATATTTATTTTGCATTTTTAATAACGTCTAACCTTTTTTTCTACAATTATAATGTTTGGGAATAAGTAGGACCCGTAAGGCCAGAATTTCACTCTTTGTTAAGTTTTAAGGTATACATGTTTTTTACATTACTAAAAGTTAAAAATAACTGTTAAGGATTGGTATAAGTACACTATAGAGGATTATTCTCATAAGATTATGTTAATGCAGCGGTATGTTATACATTCTTGAGAGGGTAGGATTCGGTTTAGAGCTGCGTTGAATTGTGAATGAGATCCGAGCGTGAAGGAAACGCTGTTTATATCGACATTTTGAGGTTAGGAACAACTTAGAACGTGAGCAGTTTCAAAATGGCGCACGAACAATCGACACAAATTCACAAATCGGTCTCTAGTGTGTTAATTTAAATCTAACCGAGATAATAGATGTTTAATTTACACCGAACACGTCAAAATTGCACGAACGAAACACCTAATTAAGCCACAGCGGCATAAATTGCGCGGTTAAAATGAAAAATTGCGGACATCACGCGGGTTGCCAGGCTCGCCGTTAAACGGGTTGCCAGTGCAAAAAAAGGTAAATGGCTGACGTGATTCTGCAACCAAATGACCAGTGGACATTGTTTGTTTACGTGGACATTTGTTATTGTAATAAATTACAATGGTTTATTTTGTTTAATATGTGTTATTGTTCAGGGAAATAGCGAGTAACCTAGCCAAGATTCAAACGCGACTAACGTTTCTGTTTTCTGTTGCTTTGAACTGAATGGAGTTGATCTTTCATTAGTTTACGTGAATGCTATACATTTTTTCAAAAAATCGCTAATTTTTTTAGGCCCCCAGCACGAAACCTAAATCTGAACTTTCGTCGGTAGACAAGATGTACCAGATTAAAGACCGTTTGTCGATATTTTATTTTCTTCAAAATGCAAATTATTAAATTAAGTAAGTTTTAGGCACCCTCCTTATTTCTTGTAGCATGTAAAACTAAGAACAACAATAAAGGCTTTTTACTTATTTATTTATGTTATTGTTCAATTAAAAATGTGTTAGTTTGTTACTCCTTTACGCTGTAGCAACTAGACGGATTTAGATCAAATTATAAATGGATAGAGCCTATACTCTAGATTAACACATAGGCTCATTTTCATCCCGAAAAATCTAAAACATTCCGTGGGAAAAACGAAAATCGAAATCTACGCGTCCGAAGTCGCGGGCAGAAGCTACTCGTAGTGTAACATAAAATTACACGTCATAATGTAGAACGTTCATATTACAACTACCTAGTCTTAATTTATCTTACGATTAAATCGTTTCAGTCTGATTGAAAAGTTCCCACTCTTCCTTAAGATGGTACAATAGGCAATAAATAAAAGTCAATTTAACGAGAAAACCAATAAGCCATCTTTTATGTTTTTATAGCCAAAACGTCTATCATAAAATTGTATTGCGTACATTTTTTACAGACTCCGTTGGGCTATGGAATGCGCCCGAACAGCCGCCCAAATATTAGGCGTGCGATATTAATAATATCGATTAGAACGTCTTGGGCCAAAGGGTGGTCGGGTAATGTAAGAAAAGGAAAATCGGTTTTGTGCCATTCCTATAAAGTACCTATTTAGAGAAACGCGTAAAAAGTATTGTTCCTATAGATGCTAGAAGAAAACCGTAACTGGCGAAATTAGTTTTGAATACGACTTTAATAAAACAATCTCATCTACCCTGAGGAGATAGTATGATAATATTTAATTATATTGTTTTGCTAGTTTTACAATTAAAACGTTCATATAGTAGATGTCTTTTCTTTAGTATTTGAGTAAAGTTGAGTTATAGTTAACTTAAACGTATGTTTTCCAGAGAGATAAGGAGCAATCATTCTAAAAAGATTAAAAGTTATAAGTAGGTAATTTTAGAAATGCGAAAGCATGTGTAGTTTTCAAAGTCATTGTTTAAGTTTTAGTCAAACCGAAATAAAATTTTCAATCACTTTTAAGTTTTAATAAAACCCATTAATGAATTGTTATAATTATAATATTGATATAGTCATAGACGAAAGCTGTAAGTATTCCTATTACGCAATGTATCCGAAAACGAACCTACGTCCTCACGCTCAAGAGGCTCTGCCAAACTCTAAGCCTTCGTATTGCTCGCACTTATCTCATCCTCCCTTTGAAATTGCGGAATTGAATGTTAAGGAAAATTCTTTGACAGATCGCTATCTAGGTTAAAATTTAGTCAAAAGGCGAAATTGGGTCCCCTTACCCTTTTTTACGCGATTACCAAAGGGGGGGGGGATTTTACCAACACATGTTCCGTGGACGTGTTTTTCCCAGCAAGATAGGAGACGTTCATATACGGGTCTGCCGCTTGGGTAAAAATATGTTTGGTCAAAATTAATCAGATTTAGGTTCAGATTATTTCTTGTGCTTCTTTTTCAAATACCGATCCTCATGTGGCCAATTTACTGAATATTTTGAATCACGAATTTTGTTGCTGAATGTAGGTATGTAACGTTGGAGCACACAGCAAGATTTTTTAAGTTTTCCTTTTTCAAATGAATATTTGGAACGAACTTTTTGATCAATAAAGAATACAAGTAGTAAAAAAGTAAGAAACTAAAGCAAAGATTTTTTTTAGTTTCTTACTTTTTACAGTATTATGTTATCAAAGTCAGTAGTTTATTTTCATTATTCTAATTGGTAACTTATGTAATCATTTTATTTAAAGGTATAAATAATTTCCTTCTGTTCTTCTTCTTATGGTGCCTAGCAGAGAGCTGCTAGGCTAGTTGGTTGTTTTTTCTAAAAAGTGTTTTATAATTAACTTTCCCCTGTTTGAAGTTTGAGTTTTTTCTTTTGTTACTGAACTGTCTAGTATATCAAACTATGAACATAACTAAGTCCTAGTTAATAGACAGTGTGCAGTGTATAAACGTTGCGGACACCGCGCGGGCGTGGGTTCGGTTCCCGGCGTGATTATCGACACGCATGCCGTGTACCGGCTCCAATCGATACGTCAGGAGGGGTAGAGAAGGTTTTCGGTACTTGTGTTTAATTTTAATGGTACCCATACTCAAGCACTGCTTTGAGGGAAGTACCTTTGAAGATGCTTTGTGTGCGTGCCGTGGGGATTTTGATGGGGTATCATATAGATTTTTTCAAGTTATGGTCATTTAAAAACTATTTCAAGGAATAAGCTTACTGACCCACTTTTAATCATTCTGATTTTTTAAATGTTTATTCTTCGACCAGTTACTTAATATTTAATATGATATTATTTGCCCTTCAGGCTTTTTCTTACAAAAGGCATCAACGTTTCCAAACTTTGCAGAATGTTTACTAGGAATCCATCCATAGTAATATGATAAATATATATAATGAACTGTCTGCCTGTCCCGCCTTCACGGCTAAACCGCTGAACCGATTTCAATATAATTTTTTAGCAAAATAAATGAATTTGATTTGATTTGATTTGAATAAAATTTGGTATACATGGCGATGCTTGTGCTTAAGTCCCAGGGAAATACACGAAAATTCTTCTTATCCCAGAATATGGTCAATTTCTAAGGGCACAGCGATAAACTAAGTAGTTCTACGCGGAGGAGCGGCCATCAGCTAGTAAATTCATAAGATTTCTAAACGGTAATCTGGTTACTTAATATATTTAAATATTATCCATTATTTTTAAGGTTTTTTAGGTACCCCAAATGATACCTACGAGTACACAGTAAATACAAACGAGGGTAACTTTAAAAGTAAAATAAATATGCGATTGCATAATGTAAGCATTAGATCGTTACTTAGATATTGGTTATCGTCAGCGTTATGAACAAATTAAATAAGATGTAAAATACACCTTAACGAGTAAGTCAGTAAGGTAACTTTTGCAACTTATTGAATTTGTCAGTTACGCGGTATTGTAGTATTACTCTGACGTTATGTATTTACGAGCCAGAAATGCGCGAGTCGATATATGTCTCCTGCTTTAAAAGCATCAAGATGATCGATGTGTAACGTAGTAAGTCGAGAATTCCCTAAACACCGTTGAACCCTAAAATAGAGTAGGAAAGGGGAAAAATACAAAATCAGTTTATATAAAAGCTGTTGCCTCAATAATAACTGTTTTTTATGTCATAGGGAACCTAACTGGGTCTTTATGTCTTCTGTCCCAACAATGATGTGACTGTTTGTTATGTATCTCACTGTGTTTGTCGTAAAAGAATACCAAATACAGAGACAAATCTTGGTGAATTAGAAAACGACTGTTTTCAATACCGTTTGAACAATCAATCACAGGGCTCTAATTTTTACCGGTCCTAGTAGCAAATATAACGAAATCAATCCTTAAATCTATTAGCGTTAGGGACGTTACATTTTGAAAAAAAAAATTACTTAGATACAATTTCAATAAATTGAAATTCTACACGAAATTTTATCCTCCATTAAATTTAAAAAAAAGCATCGTTATGGACAACAAACGTAATCTAAATAGGCTTTATTATTTTATTGCCGTAGACAATATCCGGCTGCGGAGAGAATTGTACAATTTTACGGTTACGTCCCTTTACGACGCCGCGTTAAGTAATTTTGCGTGTTTTTACAACGGCCGCGAACAAGTGGGTCATCTGATAAATTCGACAAATCAATGGACTTGTGCGCTTAATTCTGGTGGGAATTAAGGTATGCTAAACGCCTAAAAAAAAGGATAATTTATTGCCCGAATTTCAATTGCCATAATTGTATCACTTGCCATGAAGGCATTTTTTCTGAAACCGGAAACCTTTTAGGAATTTTTACATGCAATCGTATAGAGCTGAATAGGTTAGGTAGGTTAATTTCAAAACAGTTCTAAATAGTACACGGCTTCAGAAAAAATGCCTTTATGGCAAATGAATATTATGACAAGTGATACAATTATGTGAAATTCGGGGAAACGATAGAGAACCAAAAGGACAATCTTATTAAAATTGACCTAGCCCCAAATTTACCGATATTTTTTTTTGTATTTTCGGCACTGCTAGACAATGTTATTATATGTATCAAGAAATAAATACTTTAAAAATATATTTAAAAAATCTCAGAAACGAAATGCTCACCATTCAAATAATTAATCGAGTAAGTACATTGTCATTAACGGGAATCAAACCCGGAATATGCTCTGAATTTCAATAAACAAGACACTATCATGATCATTATCTCGGTATCGCACGCCGAGTCAATGTATCAGTGGGGCTTCGGTATCGAATGTCTTCCGCGGGTACCGCCGATCGATTCCCGGTCACATGCACAATGTATAAATAGTACCCATAGGGGTAAGCGGAGAAATTCCGGTGGCAACCGGTGTATTTACATGTAGATATATCTAAGAGTTAATGGAACTGTCCCGTTTGGTGTTGTTGGATGGGCTTTAGTAATGGATATAATCTTTATGTCTACTAATATTATTAATGTGACAGTGTATTTGTTTGTTTGTTATGCCTTCACGAGTCTGAAACTTGGTACAGTAGTATTTTATAATCTGTACATTGCGATTGAGTACGAACTTTTTCCTTCTGTAGAGTAAGTACCTTACATAAGTAAGCTAATGTAACGTGATCGAGATTTTTTTTATGTAATTTGGAACAGCACCCCATGTTCATATTTAATAGGTCTACTAAAATTCCCTAGCATGAACTTTAAAGTTGACATTTTGTGTCGTCACCGAGTAAGGGAGTAAAGGAAAATATATTTTGGAAACATGAGTCTGTCTTAGGGGTTCATAATATGGATAGATTCCGCAAAGTATACGTTTTCGATTATTTAAGGCGGTTCTAAGACGCTAAGACGTAACTGTGTACCACTTACAAAAAATCCTTTAGCCCAATTTAGTCATTAGTCAAATTGGAATAGCGTTTACATTAATCTAAGACTATACATCGGTGAGCTACTGACCAACCACCGTACTCGAAGACATTTTAGAGATAATTGACTCGTTCTATTTTCAAACTTGTGTGTGAAAAATTGAAACCATGGAACGATTTAATCGTCACTAACCGACTGAGTGCAGCCGTTATGGTGTTGACTTGTGATCGTAGCCGCGACATACAGATGACAGTCAAAATTACAAAACAGACGCTAAACAGTCAACTGTTGACGGAGGTTCTCCTATGGAATTCCTTAATCGTCACTTGTTTTAATGCATCGTTTGTCCGAATTTTCATGTATTCTAAAGCTGCAAAAATTTTTAAACTTTTTAGTGTTGTTATAATACAACCCTAACCTAACCGAACCGCAGATATAATTGGAAAACTTTAAAAGTTGCCTGACTCAGCTGAAAACCAGTTTAGGGCAAATGAAAATTCGGACAAACGATGTGTTAGGACAAACATTGTTAAGGATTCTGAGGGCCACCCATTGACGGAGATAACACAATCATAACACCTATAATCATAATCTAGATAGAGCCTAAACTCTTCAATATTAAAAGCCCTACCTACATTTCTAGACCTTCTCTTTCCTTCGTAATGAAAACATGGACGTCTGCGGAGAATGTCTCATTGTTACCATAATAGCGGGCCGACAATGAAAATGAAAGTCTTTACGTAACAAAAGCCCCACGGTCCCTTTTGCATGTCAGATTATGCGATCACTTCGAGGAATGCGAAGGAATCGAGGCAAGAAACACCCTGTAACTGTTCAACCATTTCCATTGCACATAACACGCAGTTTTCATGTTAATTATTGTATTAATGCATGAAATGTGCAGGGGCTGGGTGAATTAAAAAACATTGTGCCTCGTTATGGATTTAATTACGAATTTTTTTTTGCCTTTTGGTAATGAAATTTAATCATTATGAATTGTATGGGAATTCCGTTAAACAATAGAAAATGTTTACGTTACTTTTATTAAGTCTGTTTTTTTTAAATGTAATACGTAAATTAGCCGTTTGTATACATTTTTCGATATGATACGACTAATAACACCAGCATTGCCCGGTACATTGAAATATTATGTCAAACTGCTAAATCTGCTCCTCGACTGTACATTCGTCAATTCGTTTTCGCTTATTTTGCTTTCATATCGTTACAATAAAATTGTGGGGAAGAAAAAGCGGTCAATAAAACGTTACGCAGATAATTTAATTATACGAGGATCTTCAAACTTAGAACCCTTTTCGTTCAAAGTTAGATATGATAGCTATGTTCCAAAATAATATTTTTTTTATCTTAGCATGACATATTATATCGCAAGGGTAAATGTCCATGTTTCAAAAGAAACTGAAATACTTCAAGACTCTTTGTAAATTTAAGCTGAATAAAAAGACTTAACCGTATTTCATTTGAATAAAAAAAATAGAACTACATTGGTTTTTTGCTATTTTGTCCTTTACTCCGATTTAGATTTCAGTCGTCAAAATGGCATTTACGACTAAATTAATGTAAGGCTGGTATCGCATGTCTAAAGTTTCGTTTACCGGCTGCTGCAATTGGCAAATTGTCTAAACTTAAAATTGCGTCTTTGTCAGGAACCGTTTACTTTAAGGATTTTTAATAAAGATAATAAACAATTTATAAACAGTAAAGATGTATGTCTATTGTCTAACTAATAAAAATTTGGCAAGAGAAACAGAAAGTGAAAGTGGGTAAGGAAATTTCATACTGCAGATAGGAAGACTCGACAACTCCACTGTCTGACGTCATGAGTGCTGTAAGTGTAACCCACGCCACACTTCAAGACCTAAATAAAAGCTTTGTATTAGTCAAACTTCTCCCAGCACTAGACACAACAGCCCTGCAAATGTTTGCCAGGCGTGCCTACTTAGCCAAATGGATTCCCTAACAAGACGGTAGCTCTAACACTACCGTCCTCAGAAAAGTGAATCACAGTTGTCTGGAAATCCTAATCAGGATAATTAATTATTTCAAATTAATTTGTCGTTTTACATCGTCCGCGTATTTTTTTAATGTTCTGAACTTCTGTCTTGTCTTTTTGGAAATAAAGAGTTGATATAATGTTTATAGACGATTTGTCTTTAAATTCATTCAGTAATAAAATTTATTTCTGATCAGGTAGAAAATGTCTATATTTTTTTATATTACAAAACATTTTATGTGATATACTAACTCGATTAATTTAGGTTCTTACAACGTTGTCTTCTTAGGACGTTCATCTATAAGTTTAATCATTTGTAAATGGTAATAAGATTTCCCTTAAACACAAGATACTTTAAACGCACCTCAATTTATAGTTCATTAATTAAGCGTGAAGTAGCATTAAAGATCAGTACAACATTATAGCGTGCGTGAATGATATTAACATTTTTAAGGTAAACCATAACAAAATAAAATGTTTGTAAGTACTAAGAAAATCCCAATCTGTAATTATTTATACCTTTACAACAAAGCTAGAACTGAAGAGAATTTTCCACAAGCTTGTACCAGAACCTACACTGCACTTAGATTATCCTGTTGTGTATTCAAAACTTCATTGGTTAACAAATGCGTCGTCTGCAGCAAATGTAAAGTGCATGTTTGCAGAGTAAAGTTGGGCCCCATGTTGGGCGCCACTTAAACTAACAAATGCGAAAAACGTGACTTTGCTGAAGGACCTGCTGATTTCCACGTCAAATAATGGTCGGGGTTGGAAAGATACACCTTTTATATCATTATTCGGCTTTTAATTATTTTTGTTATGCGGTAATCATGTTTTGTTTTAATTATTTAGTATTTTTTAAATTACTGATTATGAAATTATTTATTTAATATGCTAAAAAAAACGCTTATAAAGGTTTTATATTAATTATTGCACAAAGTGTACAATATTTTGATCATCCATATAAATAATGTATACTTACAAAATAATGTCACTGAGCACTATTCAGTTATAACACACTAGTCACAGTCACTCACTAGCTCACTACAGATCATTCAGTAACTAAACTACGGTCACTCACTATACCAAAATTCACTTTAGCACTAAAATACTGTGCTTCATACAAAATGCAACGTCGTCCATTGATACGATTGCACCTAAAGTTGATTCACATCGGCCCAGCGCGCCGGCAAAGTTGCCCAAAGTTATATGCACACACTATGCAAATTCGGTTTACGTATCGTAAAACACGGAGCGAAATCGCCGCCCCCAATACACCCGCTCGTCGCAAGCGCGCGACGTAAACTGAGGAAGCAAAGGATCCTACCCTACAGTTTTCCGCGTGTGAAAAGGAGGAACGATGTTTTTACATGGCGTTTACGTCAGCGTGAGGGAGAGGGTGGGAGGAAGTTTCGTGTCTGCACGTGGTGCGATGCGGTCAATGGTATGTTGCAATGCCGTCTACGGTCATTGCCATACGGTGATCGGTTACGGGGTTTTGATCACGCTTCATTATGTAAAACGTAGGTCTTCGGTGCGAGATGGAAACGGCAGCTCGGGTGAAGAAACAATTAACCAATCTATTAAGAGGTAAAGTAGCAGTAAATTATGCGACGTGCTTCTTTTATTAAACTTATACATACTTCAAAAATTATAGTTTTGTATCAGGTTTTTTTCTATGACGCGTTAAGTGATCAATGATTTTTGCAATCCCATTTCAGAATTATTTTCTTACACACACGGAAATAATATGCCATGGTTATTCACTAAAAAAATGAGATTTTAACCCCAAAATGTAGAGTTCGCGTTTATTACCTACCACTAAGTTATAGAACAATAAGTATATAAATTTGAATTTAATTTTTTCACTTTTAAAAAGACATGTACCTACACGAAAATTACGTACGAAATTACATGGTTCCTAACTTTCAAATCGGTCTGAGTGGAGAGCCTTAGAGGAAGCCTATATTCAGCCAGTGGACGTCTTTCGGCTGACATGATGATGATGATGATGAACTTTCAAATCGTGATGTCTCAAAAACTTACTAAGATGACTAGACATGTTCTTCCTGTGGTGATTTTGTTGTTCAAGGATTAAGGGAAATTCGTAATCGCCAGCGTTCAGAGGGCCTTACCAAGATGCACTACGCTAACTAGCGTTTCTATTCGTTTCGTGTTTAAACCAATCGCGTCACTGGTAGATGACGTGATACAAAAAGTCACGTGATCTAACAGTGACGCGATTGGTTAAAAACGAAACGAGTAGAAACGCTAGTTAGCGTAGTGCATCTTGACAGGGCCCTCAGCTGAAATCCAGCTCTGTGGTTCGGGCTGCAGCACACGCTGAGCTGAGTCTTGTTTGACTTCACACTACGGCGCAACTTTTCTAAATTTGCTCTAACCTTGCTTTATTGTACGTCTGTTGTGTGTACTTGTAAAATAAATGTTATGTGTTTGAGCTTGATTGTTTGATTTTAAGTTTTTCAAAGAGGGTAAAACCTTATTTTACACAAGTGCTGATGCTTTTTATTCGATCTCTAAATTCGGTAATCTTTATCCTAAATTCCTTATATTATAAATGTGAATGCGTGTTTGTTCGTTAGTTTTATTTGTTTCATCTTCATGGTTCAACGACATAGCCAATCGACGTGAAATTTGGTACAAAGATAGTATAATAGCCTGGAAACCGGCCTCACTAGTTCCCGAGGAAATATATCGATAAACAACTTCTATGCGGACGAAGTCGGGGCCAAAATCTAGCAATCCTACTACATACCTAGTCGTAATACCTATAGGTATATAAATTTATCTAATAGGTACCTATGTAAAACATTATGAAATTACCAAATTTTTATTACTTATCTTTATATTAGTCTTCAGTTTTAACTATTTATGAATGTTATTTTTGTGTTACAGTTGTTTTGAAACTCATTTCAACTTTAAGTGGCCATAAAAGGTATAGTGGCCACAAACGGTACTTTTACCCTAATATCTACACAGGGTAGTGATTCTCTCAAAAGCAAAGGTGAGCGAATGCAGGAGTGAATGTCCAAGCGGCGAGTTTAAGTAGTCCCGTCAGAGCGAGCAAAACACTTTAGCACGTACATTCTCAATTAGGCAGACTTTTACGTTCGAGAAGCCATGCTGCGAAATTGAATACACGCGCTGAAATGTGTTTTGTTCGCTTTGACGGGACTATTTAAACTCGCCGCTTGGACATTCACTCCTGCGTTCGCTCCCCTTTGCTTTTAAAAGAATCACTACCCTGAATATGACGCTACGTTTCACGACGACGTTTCTAACTAAACTGTGTACCCAGCCCTTTAATAGTTTCTCTAACTTGAGCTAGTATTCCAAACTACCCACATTCAGTCCAAGTCTTTAACTAACCCGGGGACAGGTAAAAGCTGCCAGATATTAAACAAACTGATCTAGACTCAGGAGTGAAGTTGATTATAAGTTTTGTCGATTTCATTTATTTTTAAGACACAGTTTTGCAACCGGCTTTTCTTCTTTTTGCGCAGTTATCATCTGTTATTAAATATTTATTAACGATTCCACACTTGGTGATTCATATTGCATTATCATCGGTTTTACAAATACAAAATGCTCATCAATTAGCACTATAAAAACAAAATGCGGAACAGTACATTGAATAATTTATATGTATAGTGGGTTTTACCGCTAAATAATGATCTCTTCCAGACAACCTTTGTATAGGTAGGTACTTTTTTTTTGCCCTGTGTATGAACGGGTACTTGTTCAAAAACTGACTTGCAAGATTGAATTTAATTCACTGACAGTAAAACAAACATAAACTTAACAATTAAACTCGAAGCTTAATAAACACTTGTAAAGTGGACTTAATGAGACATTTAAATCGTTGGGTGCATTTTCACTATGCTGCGATTTTCTCAGTTTGGTGCCAAGCCACCATTGTTGGCTGTAGTCTGTTTAGACTTTGTTATATTAACTACAACTTAAAACGTAAGTATCTTTAACTTAAGTATCATACGATCTTATAGAAAAACTACACAAGGTACTTAACGCATTGACTGCCAGGGGCACGTTTAATAAAGCTACAAGTTACAATAATTGTAACTTGTAGCTTTATAAAACGTGCCCCTACAATTATTGTACAGGTCTAAACCGGCAACACTGCTCAAATGGCTGGACGTCATTGGTCGAGGTTGTGTCAATAGGAAACTTGTAACCTGTAAATTGTAATTTGTAGTTTTATAAAACAGGCCCCAGGGGGCGTGGCCTAGAAACCAACTTGTATTCAGTATACAGTACCGTCACCGTATTTTGAGCAGCGGTGTGATTGCTCCTTTATCAAATGATTAAAATATTTTATTATAAAGTACGTGTTTCAACAGTCTAAGCTCCAATAGGCTTAGCTGGCTGTTTGGAAACAACAAGAACATACTAAGAACGCGTCTCAGAGGTTTAAATCAACTTTCAAAGAGTTCTTACTCGTGTCAAGTATTAACTCTTCTGTGCAAATTGAAATACTTGTTTAGAACTCAATTATATTATAATTAGCGTCGTGCGATACGTAATAATAATGTTGTAACTATATGGAAAAGACAAAGTTAATTTCTTAATTTCTAAATTTCACGATATGTTAGTCTAGTTGAGTCCCTACCTACGAAGCTAGCGGTTTTGTGTTTAATTCCCGGTACGGTCAAATAATATCAAATAATATTTGTGTGATGATCTCGACTATTTTTTTTCTGAATCTTGTCCGTTTTCCATATATTTAATTATTTATTTCTCCATATTAGTATTTATATCTCCAGTAGGTATAGTACAAGCTTAGTTTGGGACTAGATCCATTTGTGTCAGATGGTCCCTGTAGGAGCCATTTAGCCCTTACACTTGCTTGTGGGTGTTGGAGTTTATTGAAAGAATGAAGATGTTGAGTTGAAGTAAAACTGGGTTATTATATTTAAAGATATGCAAATTAAAAGGTTAAATAATTGGTCGTTCTCCCGTTGATGTTTATCGTGCGAGTATCAACTTGGCACTAACGTTAATATGTGATTTATAATATAAATTCGCGCTGCCGTATGTAGGTCACAACGTAAGCTTAAAACATGTACAGTCGGAACTGTACAGTCCCCTTATATAGAATAATAGAACAAGTTCATACTCGTCTGGTTTTTCTTCGGGATCGTGGAGTTGCAAAAATATTTTCTCTTCGCTATGTACCGCGTGGAGAGAAACACACGGGGCTTTAGGATGCGGCTCCACTGAAGCGGAGCGGAGCGGAGCTGTGCCAATAGAAGGCGCATGCGGTCACGTCGAGCGCGCCTTGTGCACGTTAGTTTAGATTCTATTGGTTAATATTGGCACATCTCCGGTCCACTCCGCTCATCTCCGCCTCAGTGGAGCCGCATCCTTACGCCCGCTAACACACACGGCCCTTAGGTTTTATTATTAAATTGTGTAGATACTTTGCTGGTTTCAGTAAAGCGCTACTATGACAGAGATTTTGTAATCATACTAATGTTATATGAGTAAAAACTATTGTATATCTCTTAATTCCTTCTATGTAAGTTTGTCTGGAAGAGATCGCTATTAAGCTGTTTATTTTTTTATATATTTTCCATGCTATTATTGTATGAAGTGTTTAATATAGAATGTTTGAGGTTGAAAATTAATAGAAACGCCAATTCTATACATTTTGACAGAGTTGTCAATAATCATTTAAAATAATGTATCTTGTTTAGGCCCATGTAAAATTAATAAATAGAACCTTAAGAAAACTTTGTGAGCTTAGCTTTCGAATGAGATTTTATAATCGACCCCAGTATTCGGCACTTTATTTAAGATCAGAAAATAGTCGTTGTAGTACAAAACCTGAAATTTTATTGTACGGATTTTTTTTTTTTCAATTTTATAATAATCTTCTGACACAGCTGTAAATTTTCACACAATTGTGATTATTTATGGAAACTTTTTAATGTACATAAACAATTACAAGAATATTTACATCATTAGTATTAATAATGTACATAGGCGAACTAATCCCCTATGAGATCTTTTCCAGTAAATTGTATTAATTTTCAGTTGCCGTTTCTTACACCCTGTATGTATAAGCCAAAATACAATATTCCAACCTCGGACATTTTGATTTCTACTTACAATTCTATCCCCATTCGGCCAAACGTCCACAAAATATGTTAATTGCGTCAGGGAGAAGTGACGTAAGACAAAAATATGAATTTACATAAAATCAGGCAGCACGCGCACGCGCCGGCTGCCGCGGACACAAGTTAGCGGGAATGAGATACGTGCGCAGCACACAGCGCCGGGGCAGTAGCACAACTTACAAACTACGTTCACGAACGTTAATTTGTGACCCATTTGAAGAAAATAAAATTTATAACTTATATTATGGATTAACGTTAGCATTATAAAGCGTTATGCTTTCTAATTTTTATGATTAACGATAAATATGAGCATAAATATAATGGAAATCAATGTCAGACTTTTACAAGTCAATACAATAAGTCTCATCAGATTATTATCAACACTCGAAAAAATGTGAGCCAACCAAGACAGATTTTCTATTAATCGACATAAAATGAATACAATAGTTATGATATTAGTTATATCAACCAAACTAAATCAAGTTTTTTAGTGATTCAACTTGCATCTTAGTTGATGTATCAAACGTCTTGTTAGGCTCGTATCGAATCAAGACGCCTATTCACAACAATCATAATCTTGTTAGAAATTACAGTTTACTGAACATTTTAGTGCGAGTATTTTTAATTATGTCACAGGATTCATCAATGAAGCAGCTCCGCTAGAGCCGTAGATACGTTACATTACCTCGAGTACCTACGGGCAACGGCAACTTTATTCTGCCGGTTAGTATTTCATCGATAAATTGAAAAGTCAGCTGTTCAAATAACACTCCTGTTCTAAGTATGTCGACTGTGTGTGAGTTTGGTCGCGGCCGGGGCGCAAACGACGCTGCTAATACAAACGGACGCGCAATGGACGCTTGCAGGGTTATTCTGTGTAGGTCGTGTTCATCGTCACAAACTAGTTGCTGCACGACAAAAAGACCTGAGTGCTTATTGTCTAACGCACTCGCAGTCGCAACCGGCTTCAAAGTGGAGCAAATGTTTTCATTTTGTATGCAAACAAGCCTTCGATTTTCAAAATGAAAACGATCGTGATTGACGGAAAGTGACGGAATCACGATAAGAGTAATAAGGTTATACCGTGTAAAATTTCAGCCCTGAGATACAATTCTATACATTTTCCGATCTGCAGCATGCAACTCGTCTAGGCTTCAGTTCAGCTAGGGGCGGAAATGTCAAAGTTAACCGGTCTGGCGATAGGGTCACCTCGTCGGGTCCGATCCTCGCTCAAGATATCATTAACGTCTTCAATGGCGCGTGGAGTGAAGGGCAGCCCTAGGGCCGCTCTAGGGCTGTCTGTGGGGTTGTAATGGTGTTAGGAGTTGTAGGGTTGTCACTGTGATAGGTATAACCTATAAAATATTGTTTTTAATTTCTGCCCGTTACTTTCATTTGCTCTTTCTCTTTCAAATGCTTCGTTGCCTCAATGTTATTTCTGATTGCTTTTTTAAACCGCTTTTTAAATTCTGAAAACGATAGTCTAGATAGATACCTACACGGTGTAAAAAACTAACACCACATTGATGGCAACTACCCAAAATATTGGAAATAGCAAATTCTACGCAAGGGAGACTTACTTTTTTTGAATACTGCATTTATGGAGTTTTGAAAATTCATCTGCCTTAACCCGGAATTAAATAAAATGATGTTTTTTTACGGCCTTTATTTAGTTTAAAAGTGTATCAAGGACCCCTTCGATCTGTATTATAACACTTACTTACTTTCACACTCCTCCTTGTGTTCTTCTTTTATGTCATATTGGATCAACAGTTCAGTAGCACAGTAGACTTTTATCCACAAAAATTACACGTCCCGTAAATTAAATTAAATTTCCCGTCTCGTCCGCATTCTTGAACTATAACCAGATACTGCGCGGGTGGAAAATTTTAGAACTTCATAATATTTTCTACCGACCTAGGGCTGTCACTACCATAATAGTGTGGCAACCCTACCGAGCGAGCGCCCGCGCCCCGCCGATCAAAGCCGATCGAGTTATCTCCGAGCCTTTACGGCCGCTGGAACTTTGTAACGGTTTTTATAACCTTTTTAGTAGATAATGTAATTACACATACTTCGAACCTGCAGCTATATGAGGCTTCAGCTTTTAAGTAAGTGTACTTACATCAAAAAATCATTGAAAAAGTCATTGTCATAAACATATACTCGTGCGACGCCAAAATATTTACACGCCTCTATGCCACTAACACTAAGGTCTATGTATATATATATATATATATGTATATATATATATATATATATATATATATATATACTAGCTTCTGCCCGCGACTTCGTCCGCGTAGAATTAGTAATTTTGCCATCCCACGGGAGCACTGATTTATTTCGGGATTCAAGGTAGCCTATATCCAGTGTATAGGGTGACGGCACCAATGATGGACACTTTTAGCTGACCGACACCAGTAATGGATACTTCACTCTTAATTCAAATTCCATACGGTCCTAAATCGATTGTTGCAAAACAAATGAATAACCCTTATCTTCTGTACAATAAGAATCAAGTGTCCATCATTGGTCCTTTCCATTACTGGTTCCGTCACCCTAAGCAAACTCTATTCTAAATTATATCCAACCAAATTCGTCCATCCGTTTCAGCGAAGAAGTAACCAACTCACGCACGCATAACCTTTCGCATTGATATTATATATAGGATAGTATGTAAATAGGTACATCCAGCACACACAATCGCTTCGGCCGAAATCATAGTCGATAAAAATACCCTCGGTGCGTGAGTCCGACTCGCACTTGACCGGTTTTCAGTATTTGATACTTGCGTATTTTACCGTTACAACGATACAACAAAAAAAATGGTTCGCAGTTTTTTGTAATCTTAATTTTGTATAGAATAATACAAATTGACATTATCCCAAACAAAGTAGGACGAAGTTCTTCGACCAATGAGCGCGAGCTGGTTTTGCCGCTCCTATTTACACCCCCGGCGTCCGCGACACGCTGCGAAGAACTTTGTCGCTGTATATTATACTTTCATGTATAAACTAAAGTCGCACAATTTCACACTGAACAAATTTTACGATTTAGATGTTAATGCGTAATGTATATTGTAGTAGATGTAAGTGCCCAATTAGTTTTTAATTCTAAAGTTGAATAGGTAATACAGAAAAGTTAGGGTATTTAATTTTTTACATGTCAAATTTTCGGTACTGGGTGGTCAAGAAATAACTTAACCTTACTAAGCCTATTCGGATTCTGGATGGTCAAAAAAAAAACTTTACCCTAACCTAACTGTACTTACTCCCAGTACATTATAGTTATTATCATAGCTCATAGCTATTAGTTTATTTAACTTCGATACCATCCCCCATTTCAACTACTTAGAAATATTTTTTCAAAATCGCCAAAAGTATTTTTTTTTAATAACACCAATTTTAACGTTTCTAACTACAAAAATGACGAACTCTCATATAAAATTCTACATCCCCCTTTTATCCCTTAGGGGTAGTTTTTCCAAAATCGCTGTAAGCTATAAATTTAATTTTTATTAGTATATACCAATTTTCACGTATCTAACTTCACAAAATAAATGAGTTTTTGAAGGCGGTTTTTGTATTTTTAAAACATTTATTTTATTTTTGACTTTTTAGAGATCATAATAAGCTTATGTTCCTAGTCCCACTTCTTAGTTGATATTTAACTTTAAGACATTTCACGATGGCCGCCAGCAACGCCGCGGGGAAGTCATAGTCATATTTAAACAATTAAATGTCCTTCGTTGTAGTCGCTCAACTATCTTAATCGAGATATCTTATCACCACCCTTGAAAAAAGTATCGTTGAGAAGTTCCGGTGGCCATCTGTGGTCTTCATCATCAGTGCCATTTCACCAAATGATACTTTCTGAATGCAAATGCTAGATTTGTTACTAAAAATACTAAAATCGCTATATGTTTGCCTACAATATTTGAAGAGTTCCCTCAATTCCTCACTGATCCCCTTAAAAATTTACCCTTTAGGGTTAATAATATGAGCAGGATTAGTAGGATACTCGTATTAGTAGGATTAGTGGATAATAGCTTCTAGTCTTCGTCCGCTTAGATTTCGATTATAGTTATTCCCTCGGGAACTTTAAAATTTTCCGGGATGAAAAGTAGCCTATGTGTTATTCCAGGGTATAAGCTATCTCCATTCCAAATTTCATCCAAATCCGTCCAGCCGTTGCAGCGTGAAGAGGTAACAAACACACACACACACACACATTCACACACAAACTTTCGCATTTATAATATTAGTAGGATTTGACGCTATAACTGTATAGATATTTATGATTTCGACTGTACAGTCAAGTGCAAAGATATGTATCGACAGAATCCTCTCATAAATATGTTACGGAGTTCTTATTACACTGGAATCCTACCATATTGAGACATATTTTCGAGATGTTGCATTTCCCATATTTTCACAAGTTTTAGTCTAAAAACCAAATGATAATACCAATTGTGACAATTTCATCTTTAAAATAAGACGAAAGTAATTCAGGAGCCAGTTTCTTTTTAAAACTGTTAACATATATTTCAAAAAAAATAACAGGTGATTACATTGTTAATTATAGAAACATTATTAAAACTAAACGTATTTAAATAAAAAGAAAACTAAGTTACTGTAATAATTAATAATCCAAACAAATCTATAAAAAGAACACCCCCTCTAGCAAGTCCACCCGCGGCATGGTCCCTATGACACTGACTGAATTACGTCTCTGGATAGCTAGCCCGATCCTTTGAGAGGTAAGCACCAGCTCCAGAATCTCTGGATTTATAATTGAAAAAGAAACAATAAAAAAGACGAACTTTTCATTAAATTAAAATTAATTACTGTGTGGTAGTATTTTATTAATAATTAAAATTTTGTGTAGCGTTCAAGCAGCATCGTCGTAGCAGCGTAGCGCGTAGATAAGCTACGGAGCTACGATCCGGCCCACTGTCTATCATTTTTTATTTATTTTACAAGTCGATTTTGAACCAGGTCCTGCCTTTGGAATGGATTGAAATATGCAATATGATTAGGGTATGCAATTTAACCGGTTATTAACCATTTTTGTATGAAAATAACCGGTTAAAACCGGTTATAACCGGTTATTTGCATTCCCTAAATATGATGATATTCAAGAATTCATCTGATGATGGAGTAGGAAGGTGGCTGCAGGACCTTCGTTGTACTTACCACCTAAGGTAGTATGGACCTCTATTTTAGTGGTTATGAGCATGATGAATGTGTAAACAAAGTAAAGAGGGCGACGGAAATATACTCTGAGCACGTTTTTTTATTTTCTATCGAGTAAGTAAGGTTAACGTATAGTCAATAACAAAATGTGTATGAAAATTAGTATCAGCGCCCTGTGTCCGTTTTTAGCACTAAATTTTTATAGCAAGTTGACATTGACGTTAACTTTGTGTCATCATTGAGTAGTAAAGGTGAAAGTATACGAAAAATAACGTATGGAAACCTGAGTCTGCTTTAAGGGTTCATGCTACGGATAAATTCAGAACACATTTTTAAAACACAGTTTCGTAAAGGCGAGTAGAAAACGTGACGCATGATTGAAATATTCGTGGCAGGATTTAGTTGCACACTATTTCTATTTCCATTTAGTTTAATAGAAAACGAAAATCTAATAACTTTTGAATTTTCCCTTTTGCCAATTATTCCACGAACAAAGTCACAATACGAAGTCCGTGCAACCAAACACGATCACTTTCACTTACCGAATAGAATATTGGCCGTCTCCCTCGCACCCGCGGGCCGGTCAGCGCAAATGAAGCGATCGCGTGATGCGCCGTCATTTCTCAATATCTGCCTTCTCGTACAGGGTGATATAGTGCCAAATGTGTAAAAAAATATGATTAGGCTGTTTTTTACAAATAACAAAGTGTAATTCAAAAAAATCTTATTATTACTCTAAGTTAACCTTAGCCCGTAACCCTTCTGTATAGTGTAGCCACTTCGTGTAAGAGCTTTCTTCATTTTATAATTTCAATAAAATGAAGATTTTACGGTTATGTTGTACGTAGCTTGTGAATTTTTAACAAATTCATACATACATAAAGTCATTTGACACTTTGCAAAGTTAATTTATTGAATGCAATAATTAATTGATAAAATATAAAATTTTACATGTCATTTTACAGGTTTCTCATACATTATAACTATTCTGGACATTAAAATTATTATTTTTGTACGTTTTTATTTCATAATTACATTAATTTATAGTCGATACCATTAATAAAGAGCGTCTACGAACAAGCTCCTTCAAAAAACTGTCTCGCACTCTGTGAAGGCTTTGAGTTTACAAGTAAATTATTTGTCTCCACAGGTGTTTATGATTTTTCGGGATATCTCGTTGTGTATGTTATTTATTTTGATTTGGCGAGTCTCGTCCGATGTCGTGGATCACAGCAGCTCTTACGAGTTATCCATGCACCATACCATGAGTTGGAAACTGTTTTATTGCTTTAGTTTTCATAGCGGCAAAATTAAAACTAAAATACTAAATGCCACTTACTGTGCCAAATTGTAATCACATGAATATTTTGGACCACCCAGTTTGATCAAATTTTATTTCGTATAATACAGGTCAAAACCCGCGCACCCTGTAGCAGTAATTCGGGCCGCGCTGACGTGCGGCGGTTAAAAACGAATTACTCCGGAGCACCCTGTAGCCGCGCCATTTGTCATGCCCGGTGTGCACGCCCCTTATGTAGGCTAAGAGATAGGAAAAATAGGAAAAAAATAAAGAGATACGGTCTTGTGATAGAAGAGCCTTAGTTATAAAAATGTGTGAGAAATTAAACTGCGTAAAACAAATCTGTAAGTAAAATTTTACGCGACTTTGTGTGGTGCCACTTCGAGACACGATAAATTAAAAAAATACTTGCATATTTAAGCCAATTATACTTTATTTCATTCATTACTTCATGTTTTTCAAATAAAATACCCAAAAAGGCCGCAGTGGAGCTCGTGGTTTAATGATCATCACCATCATCATCATCATCATCATCATCATCATCATTATCATTATTTCAGCCAAACGACGTCCACTGCAGGACATAGGCCTCCCCCAAGGATCGCCACAACGACCGGTCACGTGCTACCTGCATCCACCGGGTTCCCGCAACCTTCACGAGGTCGTCGGACCATCTCGTGGGAGGTCTACCCACGCTGAGTACACTATCAAACTTAACTTGTTTAATGATGAAATACTAAAATTTCAAGCAATCACTTAAAAGAAACACCCTTACAAACCTCAGCTGTACATTGACTCTTGCACTATACTAATCCAGATGCCGGTAGTTTCTTTCCCAGTTCTTAACAAATATAAATTAACTTTATCAGCGCATCGGGTAATTCAATTTTAATTGCTATGTTTGTACGCCGTTAGGAACTGGAATCTGCATTCGTTTCACATAACACCTGGGGAAAATATATTCTAATTCACCACATTTAGTAAGTTACTAAATAAGGCCATATCAAGGTTTTTTTACATATCGGTATTATGGAGTAAATCTACCCTAGAAGACGCCACAAGAAACTCTAGCAGAACATCAAAGTAGTATACAATGCCACCCGCGGTAGTTAACCTTTGCGATATTGTGCTATTTGCTGATGATACATCATTGATCTTCAAGGTAGACCGAAAATCCGTTGATTATAGTAGGTTAAACGCGACGCTAGGTAAAGTACTTAATTGGTTTACTAGTAACAATTTGCTACTTAATGCTAAGAAAACTAAATGTGTTAGGTTCGCTTTGCCTAATGTTAGACCGGTAGAATCTAGTATTTTTCTAAATGATGAGTGTTTGGAAATGGTGGATAAGGCACTTTTCTTAGGAATAACTATAGACAAAAACTTGCAATGGAGTCCCCATTTAGCAGTACTAGCAGGTAAATTAAGTTTGGCAGCTTATGCTGTTAGGAAAATTAGACAACTTACCAATGTTGAGACAGCTCGCTTAGTTTATTATAGTTATTTTCATAGTGTTATGTCGTACGGTATTCTTGTTTGGGGAAAAGCTGCTGACATACAAACTATTTTCGTGTTACAAAAAAGAGCCATTCGTTCTATATATAACCTAAACTCCCGTGATTCCTTAAGATTATTATTTAAAGAAATTAATATTTTGACAGTAGCATCACAATTTATTTATGAGAATATTATTTATGTCATTAAAAATCAAGACTCTTTTATTAAGAATTGTGACATACATAATTTGAATACAAGAAATAAGAATAAAATTGCTATTAAAAAATTTCGTGTCCGTAAGGTATATAAATCATTTGTAGGTCAATGCATTCATTTCTATAATAAATTACCTGACGAAGTTTTAAAGTTACCATTTCCAGTACTTAAAAATTACTTGAAAAAGTCGTTGATGTCTAAAGCTTACTATAGGGTCGAAGACTATCTAACAGATAAAAATGCTTGGCCTAAATTAAACACCTAAATATCTTAATAATAACCTAATCATACCAATATATAAACATTGTGTATTGTCTAGGGGACACGGTTTCTGTAGGGGAATGTATCGAAACTAATTATGTGTTGTTTTGCACCGTCATAGGTAAGTATAATTTTTAATTTTTATTTATTTCTTATATTTACTATTTATGAGTTCTTGTAGAAATTTTGAGTTTTGACACATTTTCCTGCTCAACTACGCATGATATATATAGACATATTTTTGTTACATTCATTGTTTTATATAATACTAGGTTAAGTTTTATTTTTCGTTGTATAATATCATATCATAAGAAATGTTTAAAAAACGACTGACTGTTGAGTTTCTTGCGGCGTTTCTTCTCAGCAGTGGTCTCTTGCGAAGCGCTGGTAGATTATTGACGTGTAAAAGTGCCCGTGCGGCCTACTTACTGAATAAACATCTTTTATCTTTTTTTTTTTTAATGTAAAAAGTTCAAGTATTCTGCCTAAATTTAAAGGTTTTAAATCAACTTTACTGTATGTATCAACCCTTTGTTTTAACTAATATAAACGTTTTACTTTTTATTAGCCTAGTAAAAGTCAGGTTTTCCGGATAATCTCAATGTAATACAATTTCGATTATTTCTTCCTCCTTTTGGTAATATACAGTAGCGGCAAATAATATATCATATTTGTAATTACCTACAACAAACGTGACTCACCAAAATTGACAACCAATCAAGAACTAGTTGACCAATTGTATTGCTATTATTCAATTCGTTCGCTAATTAAATAACATTCAAAATGGTATTTACCTCTAACAAATATTTGTACATATCGTAGTTTATAAAAGTTTAGTATTTAAAAAACCATTGCTGACGTGTTCATACAAATTTAGTATGTAGTATAGCAATACAATTGGTCAACTAGTTCTTCATTGGTTGTCAATTTTGGTTAGTCACATTTGTAGGTAATCGTATGAAATGTGAGTACAAATATGACATTATTTGCCACTACTGTAGTCATATTAGGTATACATTGCTCCTCAATTATCTTTACTCTTTGCATCTTAAATTTTTTTTTGTATAAATTTATGCATCAGTCCGATCCTTAACTTTTCATAGTTCTGTAAATCCCCGCAAGTGCACACCCCGATCATGCGCGCAAGCGAGCACGTGCGCGATCCGTCTGAGCGGCGCTCGTCCGGCGGTAAATCTCAATTCGGCGCTGGCGCCGCGCCAGCGGGCTGTGATCCTTACAGCGCCGAGAACGGCCGTCGCACAAGACGAGGGGCAGCAGAAGGGGTACTAGTTCTCTGGGTGGCTAGCACAAATTATCCACAGCTTTTTACCAGCCTGAGGCAAAAGAGACGTACTGAGTGACCAATAATTACCTTGTTGCCTTTAATTAGCTTTTCGTTAATATAGTTCTTCAATTATAACCCCCTTACTAATAAACGTTGAGTAACGGTGGTATAGCTATACAATGTTTTGTCCGTATGTGTCAAATCCAAATGACACAATGACAGATAAGGACCAAACATTGTATAGCTATACTACCGCTCTACTCAACGTTTATAAGTAAGGGGGTAAATAAATAAATAAACATTACATTTTAGGGTTAGGTATGTACAATTTCAGTAACTATGACTGTTCCCAATATTTAAACCGCAGATAGATAAGGTAACTTCAAGTCAAAATTTGACAT
The DNA here is from genome assembly GCA_948252455.1 of Acleris cristana. Lineage (NCBI taxonomy): Eukaryota > Metazoa > Arthropoda > Insecta > Lepidoptera > Tortricidae > Acleris > Acleris cristana. The sequence goes on along the minus strand of OX411787.1, from coordinate 14,982,391 downwards.
TTGCCACTAACCTATATTGGGAATGAGAACTTGATTAATATAATACTATTATATATGTAAAATATCTTAGCGCAAGGCGAATAGTAATGAAGTAAAAACACACAGTTTAGCTTAATTATGTCTAAATATACTTACATTTAGACTCGAGATTGAAGTGTGCAAGTCTTTAAATCTAAAGCATTGTAATTTTCTGATCCAAAAAATACCCTGCTTACTCTACTGCGCATTATTCACGCTACACCAATAGACAATTCACAGCCACTTTTTGCTTCTTGAAAAATAAAAAGGCACGTAAAAGCAAAGCTATAAAGGTCAAATTGGCGCAATGGAGCAGTGCACCGGAATTAAATCGAGTTAATCGCATAATAATAAATCGATAATATGTATTTTGTATCGATTGTAACATGACGCGGGTTTTGTGGAAGCTTTTATATTAATGCGGATCTAAACCTAGCACGTGAATCAAGTTAAAGTTATTAAAGGACAGGGAAATTAGGTTATTTTTAATGAAGCTTCTTATGGTACGAGTGCCGAGGTTAATCTAATTCTAACTATAAAATTTAAGTCTAATTCCAGCAAGAGTACCTTAAGAGCTAATTTTTAGTAATTTAATAAAAATCTAATTTTAATCACAAAACTAGTCTCAAAATTATTTTGTTTTATAGATATTATATTTTGGTATTAAAATATCTTTAACGGTTTATAATAAAATTAGGATGTCAAGCGTTCACCAAACGCCAAGACTAATATCCGGAATGACCGTAACCATGGTAATAACAATGCTATAACAATTATTATACAACTGTTATTACCATGGCAACACTCATTATAGAATTGTTTTCCCGCTTCGTTTACGCTATAGGACCTATAGCGTAATCGAAGCGGGAAAACAATTGTATAATCCTATAATCTAATATAGTATAGGTGGTATTCTGATACTGTCAACGATATAAATATTAGCGGCTTATTACACTGCATGCAACAGTAATTGCCATAACGTCACTGTTATTAATGTCAACATACTTCTACGCACGGGGGTACCCTAACCTCCCGTACACCTAATTTCTCCGTTAGAATTTAATAAAACGTGGGGTTACCGCGCGTCTGCCGCGCGTCAAACGCCGCGTCATTCGTCACGCATGTCGCGCATTCTGTGATTGCATTTAGTAGGGAGAAGTGCCAGTTTTGAATTTGATACACTACTCTTCTGTTAGGTATTAAATAGAGAGCTGTCCACGTGGCAATGTAAAGTTTTACCCTTCATTCAATAACGAGTGGTAAACCTATTTTATTAGGGTTCCGAAGTCAAACTAGGACTCTGTCTGTCTGTATTTAATTAAAGTGCCTATGCTTTGTCATTTTTTGTCATATAAGGTCTAAACTTAAACAATGATTTTGCGTTTATGAATAAGGGGCAGCAAAAATATCTGTTAAAAAGAAAGAAAGAAAGAAAAAGAATTTATCCAGTAATACACATACAGCACCTAAATGTAAACAGTAGGTAAGCACAAAGGATTAAACATAGAATAAAACTTACCACTAACAGAAATAGAATGAAAGTAATTAAGGTGCTAATTAATAACTGAAATGGATCACCAGCACCACCCAGAATAAACTGTCGGTGTTACAGTGACCCGGTCAATAATATCTGACACTTTATAATGACTTCTACAAACTAAATCTTATATATGAACGCGTCAAGTTATCAATGAAAAACAACCTTGAAAAAATTACAAACACGATACTGTACCTATAATTGACGTAATTATAATCGGAGCCTCAATTGTAGGTACTATCACGAACGTTAATTTGTGACCCATTTCAAAAAAAATATGCTTGAAGTCGTCAATGTCATTAGAGATGTCAAGTCATTTGTAACTTTTAGGAAACTCAACCTTATTGTTGTAGAATGTCAGATTGACTTTGGACCTAAGGTGGGTACCAAATTAAAGTTCGCGACTGTACAGTGTAAAACTAAATCGCCTTTGACCTGTTATGGTATCGTTTTTAACTCGGCCTCCATTACTGTCAAGTACATAAGAGCTGTCAAAACTTTAACAATACGGAAATACGTCAAAAGTAGGCCGAGTAGAATCTCAACTCTGCGCCAATTCAACGTAGTTCTTTTAAGATGAATACAGATTATACTTCGTCAAACTACTCTCTTTTTACATGGATACAACAGAAGAAAATCACTATTATTACCCTTTTTCACGACCAATCAGAAAACACAATCCCTTTGACGGAATTGTGTCATTCTCCTCCATTTTTATAATGAAAACACAAATTCGAATGCCCCACTTCCAACCATCACTTTTCGGTGAAATCTAGATACGATACCAACTGACATTCAAAATCAAATCTAATACCTGGGGATTAAGGTTCACGTGAACTTCCACGTAGACTTTACCCCCCAGGGCGAGGCATCATGATAAATTACACCAATATTTCATTTGTCACACCATTATAACAATAGTATAACGTAAACACACACAGATAAAAAAAATTCATATAACGTTAGCCCAAAAACTGGCGTGTGAAAAATAATCCTTCAGTTTTATTTTAGGCTGTGACTTTTACAAGAGCTCAAATAACAAATTTAGAATCGGGAGCTACAAAAATCGCTTACAAATGTTGTGGACTTTAGTTTTATTACAATAAGTCTTCTTTTATTCTAAGTTGGTGATTTGTAGCTGTATTGATAGTACGTTGAGGATCGCTTTAGATACGATAAGGAATCATGTTGCGGCGTGATAATGAAGTATCATAGGTTGATTGGTTATTATTAATGATGATTTATTTTTGTGCTTGTAAAAATGATTAAAATAACCTTTATCTTTCATGTCATAACATTCATCAACTGTATTGTTATGGTATAAGCAGCCAAAGGTATTACGTCATTCTCTTACGTCCGCTCCCAATATTTCAAAAGCGGATAGCTCAGTTCCCAGCATTTCACCACCCTCAAAATGATAGTTGATTTATTTATTTATTTATTTATTTATTTATTTATTTAAAAAAGTTTGTAACATTCATAACAGTAGTGCTACCACAGAACAGAACCAAAGCGTTACAACCACATACAATTGATATAGGTGACCATTCGGTAAACATTGCAGAGTTAATAAGTTTTTACATCACTGGGCATCTCTTTATATGTATAAGCAAGGCCTCTATTCTTGGCGGTAAAAACCATATCGTCTTTGACCTGTCATGGTATTGTTTTTAATTCAGCCGCCATTACTGTCAAGTAAATAATAAGCTATCAAAACGATGACAATGCGATAACAGATCAAAGACGATAATATGGTTTTAACTACCTAGAATCTTGACCCTACACCTAGTACACTGAAATGTCTCATGTCACCTGTCATTGTCATGATAGTGAAAAAGGGGCCGGTTACAAAATGTGCCAAATTAAATTTTAAAGTAACAATCTATCCATGGTTAGAATATATTCAAACCCTTAGGGAGCGAGCGAGCGAGCTCACACGAGCAAATCAAATCAGAATACAAGCCCTAAAATATCTGCACGCTCTGACGGGATAACTTAAACCCGTGGGTTAATAACTAGTCCAAGTAGTATAAGTGAGTTCCAATTCTCATTGGCCTTGCGTAGACTAAAATTTTACATTATTATAATAATTTTAAGAGCTCGAGTGGTGATTATGATGGAAAACAAAAGAATAAGCCAACGCCTTTTTTGTCAACGTTTCGCACATAACGTCGCGTCGTTTGTTTCGTAAAGCCTTTTTAATGTTTATTCTGACTGATAGGATTTAAAAATGCTGGAACAGGCTTTAATTCTATCAAACAATCCTTTTCAGGAATGGCGAATGTTCGCTGCCATTTTTCGTTCAATTCAATAAATAATCGTCCGTCGAGATATGTGACGAATCTGCGGTGCAAGTTACAAGATTCTATCCTAAATTTAATTTTAGTGACAGTGGTGAAAATATTCTTTTTTACACCTAAGTATACGTTTTGTTTAAAAAAATACCGATGGGACGAGTATTAAGGAAAGAGAAGTTATTACCCGTTCCTTTACGAATAATTGGTCGTCACGCCTGAGTAGAAAGTTAAAGACACCCAGCCCTTATTGTCTAACGCACTCGCAATTGCAACCGGCTTCAAAGTTGAGCAATTGTTTTCATTTTGTATGCAGATTTTCAAAATTAAAACAATAGTGATTGCGACTGCGTTAGACAATAAGCCCTCTGGCCTATGTCTAACGTTCTCGCAGGCACGATCGTTTTCGTTTTCATACTTGTTTATTATCATTGGCAGCCTGAACAAGGCCCGACTGTGTGAAAAAGTTCATTTCAGTTCATTCACTTGTCAGAAGTTTACGAAACATCACTGTTTTTTTTTTAGTTAGTTTAATTCACATTTATTTTGAAGTCTGTCGAATCGACTTTGAAGTCGATTGCGAGTGCATTAGGCAATAGGATTTGACAGCTGTCATCTGTTGAGGTATGTTTGAGGTTATATTTTTACTGCGTTGACACCTGTCAAATCGGGTCTCTTAAAACGGCGCGACTATAATTACTAGCAAAGAATGATCAGGGCTGCCAACACATGTCATTTACTATTTTGACATTGCTAATGTCCACGGGCCTCATAAGTCGCTTATATTTGTCATAAGCGTTGAACGGGTAAACTTTAAAAAAAAATTGTTTGTTAACAAGATTCTGATGGTTGTGAATATAGTCTTGATACCATATGAGTCTAACAAGACGTTTGATATATCGACTAACCACGAGTTTTGGTTGATATTACTTATATATCACAGCTATTGTATTCAATAGTTGAAGTTGGTTTAAAAAAACCGGTCTAGTGCGAGTCGGACTCGCAAACCAAAGGTTCCACACCGCTGCACTTTTTTTAGGCTAGAAAATCTGGCATAATATCAAAAAATAATCAATTTGCTATCTCTTACGGTTTAAAGGACACCAACAGCTCTTTACAATTAGGACAGACAGACGGACAGCTGGGCTTAGTAATAGGTTCCCGTGACACCCTTAGGTACGAAACTCTAATAATAAATAATCAAACATACATACATACATGAACCCTGATTACATTAAACTCCTTTTTCTGGCAGTCATGTAAAAAATAAGGGTAGATTTTCGGTTCCGCTTCCGCTTATTGCGCCCGCTCTCGCTACAGCGTGTGCCCCGCGCCCCCCGCGCCGTGTCGCGCCCGCATCCAATATCCGTCCGCCAGCGACTTTGGGCGAGGAGTGCAAATGACATCTACGCGATTATTTTTATACCCGCACCGCCTCCGCGCGGTGTGTTCCACTCTGCGCGGCCTTGAGAACAATATGGTTTTTTCTTATGTAGAAGGCCAACGAGCGCTCAGGCCACCCGATGGTGTCTTAGGTTCGCAGGGCATGTACAGTTTCAATTGCGTTGCCAACCCTGAGAACTATGATAATTATAATGCTATATTCACATCGTCTGGCACTAAGGCTGTGGCTCCACTGAGGCGGAGATGAGCGGACTGGAGCGGAGCTGTGCCAATATCAACCAATAGAATCTAAACTAACGTCCGCAAGGCGCGCTCGACGTGACCGCATGCGCTTTCTATTGGTTAATATTGGCACAGCTCCGCTCCGTTCCGCTCGACTCCGCCTCAGTGGAGCCGCAGCCTAAATCAAGGCCGAGATTTTAGGCGGTAAAACCCATATCATCTTTGACCTGTTATCGTATTGTCAACGTTTTGATCGCTCTTATTTACTTGACAGTAATGGCGGCCTTTTGGGGTTCAACGTGGAGTCCGTCAAGGTGATCCAATATCTCCAAATCTGTTTAATGCTCTTCTTGAATCCATATTTCGTAATTTAGACTGGGAATCTATTGGCATTGCTATCAATGGCGAATTTTTAAACCACCTTCGTTTCGCCGACGACATCGTGCTTATTAGCGACAACCACGATCACATAGAACATATGCTAAAAACTTTGGACAAGGAAAGTAGAAAATGCGGATTAACTATGAATATGGATAAAACTTGCATAATCACGAATGGAGAGAAAATCTTAACTGAAATATCTTGTAATGTAATCAAATACGTCGAAGAGTACATCTACTTAGGAAGAAAAATTTCACTTAAAGAACAAACTGTAATCGAAGTAGAGCGTAGAATTAAACTCGCTTGGAAAAGATACTGGTCGTTAAAGCATATCTTCAAATCGAAACTATCGATGACTTTAAAAAAAAAAGCTTTCGACACAGTCATCTCTCCCACACTTCTCTACGGCTGTCAGAGCTGGACTCTAAGTAAGTAAAGAAATCATCCATAAACTTCAAGTTTTCCAGCGGGCAGTCGAACGGAGTATGCTAGGACTGAAACTACAAAATAGAATTCGGAACTCTGAAATTAGAAGGAAGACCAAACTGATAGATGTGGCCGATCTCACCTGTCGTCTAAAATGGCGCTGGGCAGGTCACGTGGCGCGCGCCAGCGACGGCCGCTGGAGCGAGCGCGTGCTGCACTGGTGCGAGCGGGGCCAGGCGCGCCGCCGCGGCCGCCCGCGCCGCCGCTGGGCCGACGACCTCGTGCAGGCCGCCGGCCGCGCTTGACCCAGGCTCGCTCAAGACAGGAAGCTGCTGTGGATATGCATGGAGGAGGCCTTTGCCCTAAATTGGGTCCCCAAAAACTAAATATTTAATTTTTAGTTTAACTATATTTAAAGTAATGTGTTAATTAATTATTATTATTATATTTTATTGAATGGTTTTAATTTTATTACGTTTCTCAGTAATCTAATCTTAATTGTGCATGATTTTATCCCAACTAATAACTCAATTGATTTTAGTACGAAAGTTTTAATTTTATATACCTATTTGATTGGATTATTTTATTAATGGAATGCTATAAATTATGTAGGTTTACCAATTTAAAGTTAAGATTTGTAATGTACCTAGCACAAATACTTTTAAGTCGCTAAAATTTGTTATTATTTAAGTAAATGAACTGTAATTTACTTCATTTTACGTTTTTGTGGAAATAAATGGCTTTATTATTATTATTATTATTATTAATGGCGGCCGAGTTAAAAACAATACCATAACAGGTCAAAGGCGATATGATTTTTAATCGCCTAAAATACAAATGCTATTGACAGGTTACTTTTAAGTAAATAAGAGCTATCGTAGCGTTGACAATACGATAACATGTCAAAAACAATATGGTTTTACCGCGTGGAATCGAGCCCTAAGTAGTTTTTTGTGTTTTATTTGATCGAAGGTTGCTTGTTGTTGGATGTATGAGAACAACTTTTGATGTGTGTAGTTAAAGCTATTTGAAAACGTGACGTAAATATGATTGAAATTGAAATTGAGATACTGTATTATTTATTAAACTCGTATAAATAACTCCCTGCTAGGGGGGTGTGGGGTGCGTTACGAACTAGAAGGTTGTTTTTAGAGCTATTGCATTGTAGACAACTGCCACGTTTTATTGTCTGACCTTTTTACATACTGAAATACCTAATGTGAAATATTTTACGGACCCAACCGGACCCCAACGTCCGGTCATAAAAAATACATTAAAACTGCAGCTGGACGCGTTATTACTCATTTTATATACGAATTAACGGCTTTCCCCATAAAAATGCTTCTATGGAGAAAATAAAGTCACGATATAATATAGGAGTATTCCAGGGTCCGCTCGGGAACGGACCCTGTTGGGACAGTTTTTTGTTCTCCGCTTTGGACTCCACAATAAATAGAATATGGTTTTCGTGCCACTGTGTGGAGTGAAAGACAGGACGTTTGTTTTTCTGGGAAATATAGGGCATATTTGGCATTGTTTAAGCGATGTACAGTCGAGGAGTTTGATTGTTTAGCAGTTTGATATAATACCAGTTTACCAGTTATGACATGGGTGCCTTCAAGAAAAGAGCTTACATTTCCCTAATTGGCCGGCAACGCACCGACAACTCTTCTTGAGCTGTTGGTGTTTATGGGCGGTGGCGATTACTTCCCATCAGGTAACCTACTGACATGCTCGTTTGCCTCACAAACTTAAAAAAAAAAAAAACTTCAATTTGCCGTGTTTGTATTTCCCACTATTAATCGTATCTACGGGGAAACCTGTAACACGGCTAATTTACGTATTATGTCAAACTGGTAAACAATCATTTTCCTTGACTATACCAAGTCTTTTTCTTTTTACCTAGGCTTGTTGACTGATATTTATGTGTAACTTAGCGGTGTACCATATTTTCAATAAAAAATATCGGGAAGTAATTTTAAACAATTGACTTAGTCCCAAAATAATTTCTAGACTTATTTTATGGTAAAATAAATACTAAAATACTTCCTGCTCATCAATGAAATATTTTGCCCATACCGGTAATTGAACCCGGGACGTTTCGTTAGGATCACTAGCAAGCTCAACGCGTGTCGTCTCTTCAGCCCTAATGTCTTCGAATTTATAGCATTATTAATAATAATGATCATTTGTAATTTAACAAGAGCTATGCTCTTGTCGATGGTTTAATTGCCACTTTGGTTTATAATATGGTACAGAACCAAATTGTAACCTATATGGTTAAAAACGAGATTTACTGTCATTAGGTTCAAATGGAAAATCGTCCATTTGAAATTATTCGTCAGTTCAGAAAAATGACCATTTGAAATACAACAAAAAGGAAAATTGACCATCTTGAAAAACGTCTAAAATGGAATCATGTCCCATGGTAAAATGGGTCGAAAAAAATAATGTCTGTTTGTATTTACGTACACTCAGAAATATAACCAATTGTAAATACGTCCTACCTGAAATTTGTACAATTTATATTACTTATATTGTATGGTCTTAATTCATATTACACTACATTCACTTGTGCGTATTTCATTTTGGTCATAATTTATAATAGACAAAATTCCATTGGGACTTAATTAATTTACAACGAAAATAAATTTGGTTGTAAATACTTTTCAGCACAATTACATTTTGACTAAATTCACTTTGGACACTATTACTTTTGACCCATTTTCAGAATGGTTATTTCACGTGGACGATTTTCCATTTGTACCTAATGACAGTAAATCAAAAACGAATAGACAACTATCTGCAAAATGTCTTAAGACGTTTATAGCGACCGGGTAAACAACGAAAAACATTCATACGAATTAGCCTCTATTCTAGGATGATTCTAGGCGGTAAAAACGACTCGGCTTTGACTTTTATGGTATTGTTTCTAACTCGGCTGCCATAACTGTCAAGTAAATAAGAGCTATCAAAACGTTGACAATATGACTACAGGTCAAAGACGATATGGTTTTTACCGCCTTGAATACCGGTCAAGGGAAAAAAAGACAGATTGATTTTAATATAATGTTAAATTTCAGGACGTTTTTTGTTTTAATGGATTGGAGCTGTCATTAAAGTTTGGCACCTAGATTCTAGATTTGGCACCGAAATTCAGATATTTAATATTTCTGAAAATTTGACCGGTTCACGTTAAACGAACTCGCAGCACAAAATTACAGATTTGAAGAAGCCTATGATAAAAAACTTAATTGGAAAGCAATTAAGAAAAATGCTTAGCTAACAGCCTAATCTTTATCTCAAAAAGCAATCTCGAAATTCTCAAAGAAATCATTTACTTTTCTTAGTAAACATTAGCTTTCAAATTTAACGGAACCCAAACTCGGTTTAATCAGCTAATTGCTTCTTGTAAATACTCGGAATCCTAGCTTTTAGGGTTAAACGGGCGGAACCTTTGGCCGGTTCCGTGGCGTGGCCAGACTGCAATCTGCAAATGGGCGGTGAAAACATCGTGTTTGGCTTATAAGTTTTGCTAAGTAATTACTTTAAGAGCAAATCACTTTATAGGTAAAACATAAAATTATAAATAAAATTATTATTATTATTAATCGACTATTATTTTTATGGATTATAAATTTATTCTCGATTAAAAGTTTTTTCAGGGCGCGGGAAACAGATTTATGCAAGCAGCGTAGATCCGCGACGCTATTGACTAACGCACTCGCAATCGCAACCGGCTTCAAAGTGGAGCAATTGTTTTCATTTTGTATGCAGAAAAGCCTTCGATTTTCAAAATTAAAACGATCGCGCCCTCAGGTCCTTGTTGTTGACCTAGGGGAAGGCTTATGTCCAGCGGATGTCTTTCAGCCAAAATGATGATGATGATGATGATGATGATGAATTAGTTACTTTTGATACTGTTAACTTGTAAAAATCATCAATCCACTAGCGTCCTTCGCTGCTTCTACTATGTTAATCGATTAGTACTTTAACTTGGCCGCCATACTGTCAAGTAAATTCTGTTAAACAATGTAGAACGGCCCAGATATAGTGAATATCAAATGATATCGTATTATAAAGGATGATCACGCTTTTATCTTACTTTCTCAGATAGCTTTCGTACTCATCCACTCTACTGGATAAAACGTAAAACAATATTACCTTTGACATATCGTTTGGTCAACGTCACGGTAGCTCTTATTTACTTATGGCCAAACCCTATATTCAAACCGCCTACAGATAGGCTTACTTCGGATTAAAATTTGACACATTTTGTATGGGCAAATGTCAAATTTTAACCCGAAGTAATCCATATCTATCCGCGGTTTGAATATAGGGTTCGGCCATTAACGGTAATGGTAGTCGAATTAAAGATAGAACGGAAACACGTGAAAGACAATAATTTAATTTTACCCTGTAGAATAGAAGCCACTAGGAACTTATCCAAATAAATACGATGCCGTTTGATTATTCACCACATGCCTTCGGCGTCAAAGTTCAACGATCCATCTCCGCAGATTCTTCCTACAAAACACCAACCTTTTTGTCCCCAAATAATTGTCATAATTCTACCCAACTAAAACAAATACCATTACCATATTCCCGGGTGTGAATGCGAAGCAGCCCGGCCGTCAAAGAACTTTAAAATTGCAGCGGGGTGCATAATTGCATAACGTCGGTCAGGCACCACGTGACAACTTGCGGTGTTACCCTCTATCAAATTTAAACTGACTTTGGATGTCGCAGAGTTCTAAATTCAAATGATATTGGATTTTGGAAGGTTTTAAACAGGGAATACCAGGGGTGAACGTTATAAATATAATAATTTTCTTAAAACGTGACGTTTGACATGGTTTGTGACGGGATGTGACGGTTGAAAGACATGCAGAATGCATATTGCGATTATATTTAAATTTATAAACATCTCATAGACGTACTATGGTAATATTAAACCTACTCGTACAGCCTCCTAATGCCCAAGGTCCTACCCATAGTACTTATTCACTTTGTCATTCAGACCCAGCTCCTTCGACAGTTGTGTAGTTGTGTCTACCAATATGACTTAATAGAAAACCCGCCAGTAGCGTACCACGGTCCTACCAGTAGGACTTAATGCAAAAACCGCCATTTTGTCTTCTAAGTACTTGGGTCTAAATGAGTATAAGACAATAGTACTACTGGTAGGACTACGGGCCGTAGTGACTACATGCTGAATTTTTCGTTGGGCCTTGGGATGATAGACCGAAGATACTAAGTTAAAGAAAAATAACAAAATTTATTTTCTAGCGCACGGACCCCTAACCGCTTAATAGAGGCCCGGGTCCGTGGCTTAATTAATTGTATTCTTTCTCTTTATAACCATTTTTCTGGTATTTACTCTGTGCCTTGAGCGCGTATCGCGTGCTCCGTCTTTACTGTAAGTACTTATAAGCTTTGTTTAAAACAAAAGATCCTGGGAAAACAACAGCGCCGATCTATTCTAGGCAGTAAAATCCTGTTATGATATTGTTTTTAACTCGGCCGCCATTACTATCAAGTAAATAAGAGCTATCAAAACGTTGACAACACGTTAATAGAGTTGAACAGAGGCTCTGGGCCGTTGACAAGTAATAGTATTGTTAACGTTTTGATAGCTCTTATTTACTTGACAGTAATGGCTGCCGAGTTAAAAACAATACCATAACAGAGGGGCTATTGTCTAACGCACTCGCAATCGCAACCGGCTTCAAAGTGGAGCAATTGTTGTCATTTTGTATGCAGACAAGCCTTCGATTTTCAAAATGAAAACGATCGTGATTGCGAGTGCGTTAGACAATAAGCCCTCTGGTCAAATACGATTTGGGTCTTACCGCCTAGAATAGAGGCACAGGCAAGGGGGCAGCAGCGAATTTGTTAGTGCCTAACATCATTGATCCATGTTTAACTATTACCATTATTCAAAAGGCAGATAGATTTTGCAGGTAGATTCGTTTAGCTTACTTAGTTGGTAGTGTGTAAGCCTGCCTACGAATCTAGCGGTCCTGCTTTCAATGGTATGGTAAAATATTAGTGTACGCGACTATTTCTTTTTTTATGTCAAAAAGGACACAGACGAAGTTCCTGAGCCTTGGATATTTCTTTGTATTTAGGCATGTAATTCTCTATATTACAACCTAGTACAATCCTAGAGCTAAGTTTGAGACTAGTTCCATTTGTAAGAGAATGACCTTTATTCATTTATCAATTTATTAAATCCCAAACTTTATCAGATCTTGAAAGAACTTATTAAACGTAAACACCTTTAATTCTACCGCCTCTAGTTTAATTTAAAAGTATACCTGTAAATTGCAAGCAATCCGTATTAGTTCTTCACTTACATCTATTTTGAACCCTCTCAGAATCGCACAAGGTTTCTCTCGTACCAGCCGGCAAGTTAAAACAGCCACAGTCAGAGCTGCCTCTAATCAAAGACGCCAGAAGTCAGCTCTTTCCGAATCCGTAATCAGCTGTGATCGGTGGCTGAGCACCAGTGGCAATTACTAGAGCGCAGCATTGGCTGCACTAGTGCATAGTGGTGGTATTGAAGTGTTCTTATTCTTATTTTACATGTTTGATTTTCTGCAAAACACATATTAGGTATATGAATGAACATAATATTCAACGCGTTGGTTAATATTTCCTATGCATTATTAAAAAAATGTATGACAGTACCTACCAACAGGGTGTTCGGCAGAAGGACCGACAAACTTCAGGGACTAACTCTGTAAGTCATACTCATCAACTTTTATTATGGGACCAACATCAAAATCGCGAAAAAAAAACAGCTGTTCCATACAAACTTTGCGAGCTAATACAGCCGAAATGTATGGAACAGCTGTTTTTTTTTCGCGATTTGGATGTTGGTCCCATAATAAAAGTTGATGAGTATGACCTACAGAGTGTCCCTGAAGTTTGTCGGTCCTTCTGCCGAACACCCTGTATAATCGCCGCATGAAAGACGTCATGGAAATCCATAGAAGAGCAATATATTCAGCAGTGGACGAGTATATGCTGCGAAGAAGAAGAAGAGGAAGAAGAAAAAGGAAAAGAAATATCGTATGAAAGCGTTGAAAATCAAAAACTTTGTACTTACAAATGAATGTCGCAATTTCCTCACGAGGTTGCAGTACTTAGTAGTAAACTTATTTGTTGCAGGAATAGTAATAAGTGCTTTGTTTTACTGCTGTCAACATTATCAATATTGAGAAACTTCATGGTTGTGCAAGCAAAGGCAATGTGTCAAGATTTACTTGTTATTTGCCTATTGCCTATAGTTATACGTCTCTGGTGATTGGTTATGACATACGGGACATTTTCATCAAAATAATGAGTGCAAGCAAATGTGTTTCGTGTTACAATTTAGTAAAATTTAGAAACAAGAATCATCACTACATGATTAATTATCTATGTACGTATTTTATTAAAGTACCTAGTTTTTTTCTGTTTCTGTTATTATTTTTTCGAGCCTCCTGCATTGTCCTTGCTTATTCTACTCCAGGTTAACTCGATGTTATCCTATATGGGATAAGTTCACCTACATACATTATCTATATTGATCCCTTGTAATTACGTACAATAAAGAGTTTACATACATGTACAGTCAACCAATTTGATTTCTAGGCCACTTTGGACTATGTTAAAGTGACGTTGACAACCAAATGTTACAGACTTCTTATGATTTGGTTTACAACGTCACATTGACAAAGTCAATAGTGGCCTAGGAATCAAATTGGTTGACTGTACCTACACCACATCTGCCAATTTACAACCTGCAATTTTAACGCCTATAGTTTTACAAGATTTCCACACCAAACGGCAGCAAATGGTGGTATGGCGAGTGAGTGGTTTACGAGCGTGTGACGGACAGACGGACGGATTTATTATTATAGAGCGCTGGAGAGGCGCTGTGTTTGACGACCGGGCCGACGTATCGCGGGTCACTGGATAGGGCATTCGTTGTGGTCGGGATATAAACGGCATCCGTGATTAGATTCCAGTAATGGTTTATGTTATGACTATTCTTTGACTATTTTTTTGCTGGTTGGATTATTGTTTTTCCTTTGGGCACTATCAACATTTTTAAAACTTGGACAATGATAAATTAATTTTAAATATAAAGTAATAGGCATGAAAGTTGGTTAATTACGTTTTTATACCACCCTGTTTTGAAAATAAATAGGGGACAATGTCACACGAATTCACCTAAGTAGTACAGTCACCAGCAATAATATATTATCCAAAATTGAACGCAAAAATATCTGACACGTCTTTATTACTAGAGGAATAAGACCATGTCAGATATTTTTGCGCCTAATGTTGGATAATATATTATTGCTGGTGACTATACCAGACAAAGCTGTAGGCTTGTACGGTTAAGAACTTTAATTGTTGAGCACCTATAGAACCCTGTTGCAAAAAGACAATCGTTAATTTCGACGTTATTTATTTCTTTACAATTGACGCTGTCATTATGACAGGGTTCTATAGGTGGTCAACAATTAAAGTTGTAGACTACTTATACTATGGGTAGGTACTAGACAACGATAAACTTTACGATACTTAGATAATTTTTTTTGTTAAATACACAGAAATCTATATATATATATATAAAAGACAAAACTGACTGACTGACATATCAACGCACAGCCGAAACTACTGTACCCAGAAACTTGAAATTTGGTACATGGGTTCCTTTCATGATGACGTAAGTGAGCACTAAGAAAGGATTTTCCGAAAATCTACCCCCAACGGGAAGAAATGGGGGGAGTAGCGGGAAACTAATTCTACGCGTACGAAGTCGCGGGCGTCCTCTAGTCATGCATAAAAAAACATAAGAGACATCGCCGTCCTTGTAGAATATAAAAAAAGGTAATCCTTGCTTTTATTTAAAACAAACTTACTAGTAACCAACTTTCAAACACACTACAAACTTCTATAAGGTTTATTGTCTAAGGCACTCGCAATCACAACCGGCTTCAAAGTGGAGCAATTGTTTTCATTTTGTATGCAGACAAGCCTTCGATTTTCAAAATGCTAGTTCGTTAGACAATAAGCCCTTTAAACAAGTGAACAAAGGCGAGAGAAATTTTAATATTCTCACACACAAAACTTTAGATGGTAGGCCACTAAGTAGTGGGGAGCTTTACATTTAATGTTTAAACCCAGAGAGTAAGACCTCCGTTTCAGAGCTCGGTTTACTCTGATGGCCTTCAATAAAATTAAATCTAACAGCGCGTGCAATATTATACCTACATAATATTATAAAGCTTTTACCCTTAATTTGGCAATGTTCATCACAGTGAACATACCATAATGTACACTTTCTTTGTTTGGAATGTGTTTTTATTTTTTTGCTGATTCAAAATCAAAAAGGGTTTGAATTCCCGACTTTTTTTATTTTTGCCAAATTAAGTGTTAAACATTTTTTAATTTTAACAGAAACGTCTGTACGTAATTCAAATTATATTAAAGCGAAAAAATTTCGTCGGTCTTAGGCAGGATTCGAACCTACATCTCCTCTGGCAATCAGGGCCAATGCAAGCGCATTACCAATTATGCCACCAAGACACTACTTAAGATCCACGAAATTAGCGATCGCTTACTTTTCCATACTAAAAAAGGTTAAAGCTTAAAGCTTGTTTTATAATTGAGAAGAATATTGAATCCATAGATTTAAACCATCGTCAGCCGTCAGTGATGGCAGGACCTGAGGGTCTGACAACTGCAATCAACTACTGCCTTCGCCGATCTATCTTTTAACTTAGCGCCAAGTAGCAGTATCCGCATTGCTGTGTTCTGGGGCGGAGGTTATTTTATTTTATTAATTTCTATTCATAATTATGCATACCAACGAAATGCATAATTTCTTAAAACATAATGTGGTCACAGTAAAAAGAATTATCGTAAAATGCATAACAACAAAAAAAAATATGTAAAAAAAAGTATGTTCTTTGAAAAATTCTAAATTCTATTTATTTATTTAGTAAATTGGCCACAAGAATGCTCTTTTACACGTCAGTAATATGGAGTGAATCTACTGGCGCTTCGATGATCGTATTGTACGATTATATTAGACATTATAATGTCTAATATAATCGTACAATTTGTTTTTATGCAAAACGTTTATTATGCACCATTATGCTAAATGTATTTTATGCAAACAAAATGGCACCCGTACATTTCTATATCAATCCATCTCCTCTAAAAAAGGTGTCCAAAATCGTCTACCCTATTTGTAGGTGACCTTTCTAGAAAAGAAGCAACCTTTAGCAAAGTTCAGCGGTGTTTACACTGAGCTGAACCTTTACTGACTACTCGGACCACCCACATTAAAATTATAAATACTAGCTTATTTCATCGTTATAGCCGTAATTATGACACACGAATGTGGCCTTTACTACCCACGTAACATGGCAAAAGTTCTATGTAGGTTCGATAACTTATTAAAGCTTTAAATATGGACCTACTTTCAAAAACAGTGGGACTAGAAGGTAATAATTAGGTAGAAAAATCTCGGGAACGCGTCATTGCCGGATATGCATGGGGCATGCACGAACATTCAGGCCACGTGATGGTCAGTAGTGGGCTCTGTGGCCCAAAGATATTTGTAACGTAGAGTCTGCCAATGCATTGCTATGCCTAAAGACCTTATTACCTTAGGGAGACTGGGACCTGGAAGAGCGAGCTTATCTCTATTATTTTATTTATTTATTTAGGAGATAACACAGAAACATAATAGAGTGTAACATAATTTGTAAATTGGTACTATAGATACAGATGCTTCCCTGAATGTCTCTCACTATGAACACAAGAGATACTAATGCAATGTACTTAATTAAGACTTAATGATAAAAAAAAGACATTAAACAACAGAAACACATTGAAATATTAATGCTTGTGTAAAATTACAACAGAAGCTTTAAACTGGGCGCGGGATTGTGAAAATAGGTCTATGTCATTAAGAAATCTATTGTTATAGCCACACAGCCTATATATGGGTGCACGTTTCCCGTCGTTAGGCTTAGTTTTGGGAAGACTGAAAAGGTGTTTAGACCTCGTTGATCTAAGAGGAGCACGGAGATGAATTCTTGACAGAAGTTCCTGGGCAATCGACCCTTTTAGCTATATTTAAATTATGAACGTCGCGCTTATGCCTAAACTCATGTTGAGTTTCGTACATACATGATATTCTCAAACATATACTGCGACGCGACTGTAAGAACATTGGTTTCTATAAATTTAACCCTAACCGAAACACGAAGCCCCAATAATTGATATATAGCACGTACAGCCCGTTTCTGTTATACAAAGATGAGCTGGATGTCAGCCGCTTTTCCCCACAGCAAAATTCCATAACTCATTGTCATTAGACTATGGAAATAATTATAGTACACAAGTCTCGCCATCTCGACGTCAGTAAGTTGTCGGATTCACTTTACCGCATAAGCTGCTGAACTTAGTTTACCTAAGTGCAAGTGTGGATATATGCGCACTCCTTTGCAATTTGAGTCCAGAGTGACACCTAGAAATACTGTTTTATCTTCGAATTTCAGTGTCTCATCCTTCAGTCTTATTCTAGCCGCATTCACTCGCTTCACATTCCTAGCTATATACTCGTACATAAAAGAAGAAACTGACTGGCTGACTGATTGATCGACGCACAGCCGAAACCGCTTAATCTAGGTACTTGAAATTTGGAAGGAATATTACTTGTAAATCCTAAAGGTGCACTAAAAAAGGATTTTTGGAAATTCCTCCGTTAAGGAGGAGTATTGGATACTAATTCTACGCGTACGAAAGTCACGCGCCACCTCAAATCCGCAATAATAACGCATCAGCACGTAACATTAATGACGTCGCTATGGTTAAAACCTGTACCTGTGGTTATTACCGTCCACAAAATGGCCATTACCGGTGTTAAAATCACTTCATACCATTTCCCGGCATGGCATCCCCCGCGTGCCACGGGAATTAAATTATTTACTGCGTTCCTCTTTTATTGCGCACGGTATGCACTTTTCGAATATACTCTCAAACAAAATGATGAGTCTCATTTTGTAGTTCTTATTTATTTCAGCTTGATGGTGCGTATTGATGTAAATAATATTAATAAATCAGGGGTCAAACTCATAAAAAAATCCCTATTAACTAAGCTCGAAAATCTAATTAAAGACCAAAATTTGACAGTTCCCATCTTTATTATTTTGTTATTTTAACACTATTTCATAAAAACCTGAATGTGAACTCATGTAACCAGTAATATTAGATGCAGCTGAAACCATAATGCAGTAATCACAGCGAATGTGCGCCCGTTGAGGTTAGGATTTTGGTCTTGAATTAGATTTTCGAGCTGGGCTTGTAGTATGGACACTAGACAACGATAAACATACTTATAATTAAGAAATACATAAACAAATATGTATAGAACATCTAACACTCAGGAAAAAAAAACGCGCTCATCACACAAATATTTTCCCATACCGGGAACCGAACCCGAGACCGGTAGCGTGGTAGGCAAGGTTACTACCAACTAGGCTTAATGCATCGTCGTGGTGGAGGAGCAAATATCAGGTTGATATACCAACAAGTTTTTAGAGTTGTTGGTAATTCTGTAGCTCTGCCTATCCCCCTGTGGGAATGAAGGCGTGAGTGTACGTATGTATGTATGTATGTATGCCATCAAGATTTTTAGTATAAAATTTTTTTGGTTGGGTCGTGTCCTTTTTGAGTATCATCGTAAATGGGCATACATAGCAGAAGTCTTATAATTGCTTTCGGGCTTATTCTTCTTAATTCGAGTCCTTCCAAGACTTGTTGCGCTATAGCTAGATGGGTCAAAAGTACACAGTAGCTAAACTTTTAACAGAATTTAACGGAACTAAAATTTGCTTCTAACAACCTCATACTGCACCACCGCAGCACTGCTGACTGTACCACCTACCCGTGTTGGAACAAATAAATGATTTTGATTTGATTTTGATTTAAATAATTTTCGACATTATTTTACGTAGTCCCATCTCACGCACAGTTTGCGCACTGCGGCGGCTTAAACCAATTTATACTGGCACGCGGCTGCGACTCCAGCTGCAGAGAGTAATGGTGATCCAGGCTGACTGTACCATGTCAGATTAATAGAAAAAAAGATTGAAAGTAATAGTTGAGCACCCATCGCTGCCCATTACAACTAGTGGCAAAGAGTACGAAAAGAGTGAAGGAATATTGAAGAGAGGGGAAGGACTTGAGCCTTACGAAACGCAGGGGGCCAAACATGTGACTATAAATAAGTAATAAGTACTGTCACGAACGTTAATTTGTGACCAATTTCAAAAAAACTATGCTTGAAGTCGTTGTCGTGAGATGCCAAGTCATTTGTAACTGATAGGAAACTCAACCTTATTGTTGTAGAATGACATGTTGATTTTAAACCTAAGGTGGGTCATAAATTTAGGTCTTTGACTGTACCAGGGAGCAATCTTACACAAATTGACCCAAGCTTAGGCTCGTAGGTTTATCGGTACGACGGAACTGTGAAATATCCAGAAATAAATTACTGGAAAACTTTTGTCGAGCGTGAGTATTTGTGCCAGTCTTGGATGACATGACATGTGTTCTATGTATTGAAATATGTATTTCTTCGTATAAGTATCGCTGTCTAAGGTATAGTACAAGCTCGGGGCTTTATTTAAGACTAAATCAATTTGAATGAAGTTTTTCACTGACAATTATTAAACTAAATTTAATCTTACATCCGACACTTAGTAACAAATTTTATAATACACGCGCTCAACCTAAAAATATATGCCCGGAAGGATCAAACACTCGAACTACCAGCAAGTCTAACCGCGGCGACCATGTTGTTATGAGAAGCTGGTAATACTCTGTTTGATCTGTTTCTGTGATTACACCGCAACCAGTAAAACCCTACAGTACCTAAAACTAGCTACAGCGTGGCTTTATAAATACTAAAATTCTCACTAGCCCTCTACATTTTGACAAAATATAAACAAACTTGGACAGCATTTAATACAAAAGTCTCATTTACGCCTAAAGTATTTGCCGAGCAACATAATAAGCGTTTTAAACTCGCGTTAAAAGAGATTTGAACAGCGATTACGCGTAATAACGCGGTAATAAATATTGCGGAGCCACTCCAGGTAGCCCTGCAGTTTGCTCCGGCGCGGGGTCCAAGGCAAGAGAATAAAGAAACAAAAACACAAAACGTCACAGCCGCCCTTAATATTAAACAAGGAGTAACTGTGGAGTAGCTCAGCCATGCTTTGTCCTTATCTGTTGAATTCAAATGTCAAAATTACAGATAAGGACAAAGCATGGCTTAACTTCACGGTTACTCCGCCTTTATTAATAAGGCTGCAAATGTTATAAATAAACTTCTTATTCTTCTCCTTATATTGCTTCTCCAACCAGTGAAGGTTAGCAGCAAGCATCGCATATTTCTCTCGGTCTTTGGCGAGGTTGAATAGCTCCACTGCACTTGTGACTCCAGTCCATTCCCGAATGGTAAACTCAGACTAAACAGAATATTGTTAAACTTCGACTAGTCTTACATGTTGTTTGGTAATATTTAAAAGAATAGCAATATCTAACATCGAGATCAGACGTAAGCAGTAGCAAGCAGCAGCGAAGGTAGTTTCAAGTTCTATAATGAACGATACGTACCAATCGTGGTAATCCATAGGATGCCTATGGTAGGGAACGTCTTGCGGCTAATATGATTATTAATACTAAATTCCTCTGTATTCAGATACGAACCTACTCACATACTTATATGCATCTTCAATCTTATTTAAAATCGACACTGCGAAGTTTTTTCTAATTGTGCTATAAAAATATCCACTTACTTTTAAACAGTATCTGACCATCTTGCAAAGGCCTTGCGTCAGTTTAGTTTTGCATTACTGTTATGTTAGTTTTTACCACTAAGCTCAAACACCCCGTCTCTAAATTGGTTACGCAAAGGTTACGCACTAATAAAATAAACGATTAGTTTTTTGTCATCGCTTCCGTCTGTGCCTTGCTCGGGATGTCCCCGGCTCGGCTCAAAACGATAATTTAACCCCTAATTAGCACTCGTTGTGTTCTGACAAAAATGACCTTTCATTTCGCGTTCTGTAAAATTTATTTTTTTATTTACGAGCCCCGTTTTAATCTTAACGAGGCTCCAGGCCCGTTTACAGACAATTCTGGCTTTCGGTAGAGTTTCGTTTAATTTATCCTTATTAAGAAAAGCCTTTTAAGTAAGTATAAATACCAGTAAATAAAGGCAATCTACAGGCAGAGGCATTTTCGTGGTCACAGCGGGCCATACTAGTATGGCTGCGTCTACATCGCTCGTCAAATGTGGATAAAGTATCGGTCACTCTCGTACTTATTTACGTGTCAGAAGGTGACGGATGCCTTATCCAAACTTTGTCACGCGATAAATTGCAGCCATATTAGGGCTCCGGGTCTAACCTAACCTAACATAATGGCACCAACGTTGGACGCTTCTATACTCGAAACTCGAATTCAAGACCAAAATCTGACAGTTCCCATCTTGATTATTAAGTTATTTTAACATTATTTCATAAAAACATGAATGAGAACTCGTGTAACCAGTAATATTAGGGTAAGTTTTATTGATAAAAATACCTACACTTAAACCAAAATGCAGTAATCACAGCAAATGTGCGCCCGTTGAGATTAGGATTTTGGTCTTGAATTCGAGTTTCGAGTATAGTTGAAGGCACCAATAATGGTCACTTCAATCTTAATTCCAAAATCATACGGTTATGAATTGATTGTTGCAAAAGAAATGAATAACCCTTATCTTCTTTAAAATAGGAATCCGTGTCCATAATTGTTCCTTTTTCCATTACTGGTTTCGTTAAGTTATGTCATAAGACTAGTGGTCTAACCTCCCGATCTATGCGGTGCGGTGGCCCTCACTCTCGTTACAGGCGTAATGTAAAAAACATGTTTTTAAACAACAAAACAGGGGTTGAAGGTTGTCACCAAGATTGTGCTTCAGGCTATTTTAATTTAAAAACAATTTCAAATGCATTTTTTTTTAAACCATTATGTTTTCAGAATATCTTAAACATTCATTACGTAGGTTAGGTTAGGTTAGACATGTACCAAAAAAACTAACTCATGCGGCGAGAAATGCCTTTCGATGACATGAAAATTCTGCGTATACGTTCGTTGAAAGGTGGTTCCATAGAATAATAGGTTTTATTATAGGTTAATTAAATCAAAAAGGACGAACGGACTAATTATTGGTAAAGTGCCATTACATTGTAATTTTCCCATTAAACGCGTAAAGCGCCGTGCGCCCTCCAACACACCCTTTCTTCCCACGCTGTAGTTTTTACAGAATAAATTAAAATAATTAATTCCCTCGGCTAATGAAATATTTTGCGCGCTCAGTTTCTTTCGCAACGCGACACCTGAGAGAATATTAAATTATACGAGGTATACAGCTTATGAACTTTGTTTGTTATTTATGAATATCTTACATATTTCAGGGTAAGTCTTTGAAGTCTTGTTTCCTTCTTATGGTTGAGTGTAGAAAAGGTAGAGGTAAACGGTAAACCTGTTACTACGCCATCAATTTCCGACAGTCTGTATGTAACAAAGATTCTTTCTCAAGTTTCAAACAGCTTCGTTCAACAAATCGTTTGATATAACGCTATAATAACTTTACTCATTCGGGTCTGGTATGTACAGTCAGTATCATATATAAGGTAACATTCTAGGTGCTCAAATAGTTCGGTAGGTACACCATACAACTAATATGGTGTACCGAACTATTTGAGCACTTTGAATATTACCTTATATAT
This sequence comes from Acleris cristana, assembly GCA_948252455.1. Classification (NCBI taxonomy): domain Eukaryota; kingdom Metazoa; phylum Arthropoda; class Insecta; order Lepidoptera; family Tortricidae; genus Acleris; species Acleris cristana. Next base: position 14,959,250 of record OX411787.1, on the reverse strand, counting down.
GACGCTGACTGTATCACTCATACTGCTTTAGGTCTAAGACGTCACTAATCCTAAGTACCTATTTTACCAAACGATGTTAAATGGTAATTAACGTCAATCTGCTAGTTCATACATTTTGACAGCTGTTAACACTCTAATCGTCTGTTAATTTGTTGGCAAAATTTGACATAAAAGTGTTATTAACGAATAATACGGTTTTAATTTATTCATTCCAGGGCTCTATTTTACTCGGTTAAACAATATTGCTTCTGACATGTTATCGTATTGTCAACGTTACGATAGCTTTTACTAGATAGTAATGGCATCTGAGTTAAAAACAATATGATAACACGTCTAAAACAACATGGTTTTCCGATTAAAGTAGCCTCAGGATAAACTGTAAAACAAATCTCACTTGACTCGAGCCTTGCCTCCAGGAAGGGCATGAATAGTATCTTTAAACGTTTGATGTTTCAGAAATATATCACATATGCGTCATGATAACACACATCCGTCCAAAAAATAATGCGCACCTTCACCTTAAAGACATTATTACACATACGACTGTAAAGTAAACTAATGTTCTTTTTTACACGACTGCCTAAAAAAAGGAGTGTAATGTTTGCAGGGTTCATGTATGTATGTACATTCAACCAATTTGATTTCTAGGCCACTTTGGACTATGTTAAAGTGAAGTTGACAACCAAACGTTACAGACTTCTTATGATTTGGTTTACAACGTCACATTGACAAAGTCCATAGTGGCCTAGGAATCAAATTGGTTGATTATACGATTCTTTATACTACCATAACTTCTAAACACCTGAGCCGATTTAGATGTGTGTGATATCGTTAGAATCCTTTCACAATCCCGGGTGACAAAGGATACCTAAACTGTTTAAATTGAAATAACAACAATGGCAAAATGATAATTATTAACATTGGTATATCGACGACAATTTTTAAAGGCTTGCTTTTCTTTTAGTTATTATTGAGAATATTGAAGTTTTCAGAAAATATCTGAGTGAATTTGGTAACAGCCCTAAGAGCTAAGAGAAAAGTCATCATAACGTTAAACTTTTTATTAATTCAACAATCAGTCCAGCTCTTATCACATCCAAAATAAATCACAATTTATCACTTTCCGTTTGAATAAATAACATATTAATACCGTCCATTTAAATTAGAAGCTAGTTTTTCCAAAAATGAAGTTGCCAGCAGCGTTCACGTCGTCAGACGCGAAATATTCTTGCCAAAGACTTTGGAACTCTGCCCAGGACACATTGGTCTTGCCCTTTGCCATCTTCTTAAACGCCTCGACTGAATCAGTCTTGTCCAAACCAAAGGACACATATACAGAAGAAAACTCTTCGCTGTCAATCGAACCGTCGTTGCTAGCGTCTTCTAAAGCGAAAATAAACTTGCTGTAAAGGGTCTGCCACTCAAGAGGTGAAGCAGGATTCTTGGCAAACTCCTCCCACATGGTAACCCACTCTTCAAAAGACACTTGGCCATCATTGTCAGCGTCAGCACGTTTCTGTAGACCATCCCATATCTTCAGCAACGAATCCTGAGTCTCCTTAAACTTGGCGTCTCCTGCTTTCCAACCGCGCAGTTGAGAAATTTTCTCACTGGCCAGTTCGAAATCTTTCTTGTCGATGGTACCGCTGCCATTTGTGTCGAAAAACGCGTTGAACACGTGAAGAAGTTTCTTTTTTCTGAAGTCGGACACCATTTTGGTTTTTGAATTTAGAACGGTTTAACAAATTTTTGTACAATGAGCCAGAACCGTTTGTCGGTTCTTTTATACGTTTTTAAGACTGCATCAAAGATACGGTTATCTGATTTGTTTACAGAATGACGCAAAAGAAAGCCGATTTAACTTTATCAAGTCGCTATCTCTCTGCAATGCAGGTTTTTATTTGAGTAAGTCATACCTTGACAGTATTTAAGCCTAAATAAGATAATAATCATTTTATTTTTTGTACTCATACTTATTTCGAGATAAGGTGGTGTTTTTTTTTAACTACTAACTTTAGCCCGCGACTACCAAGTCATCTAACTACATTATAAAGGATCTAAGGACTTGAAATTTGAAGGGAATGTTCCTTGGGGGTAATGTTTAGTATAAAAACAAATAGTCTAATTTTCATTTTACATCGCACAAATTGCATAATTTCGATCTCTATAATAAACCAACGATATCATAATTAAGATGCATAAAACGAAATGCATAATTTATAAAACTATAATTTTCATAAATTAAAAAATTAACATTTCTAACGGTTTTCATTAGGTACTATTAATGTGGTCACAGTTCTAACCTAACTTAAGCTAGTTATAAGAAATTGACTAACAATGCATGATAACAAGAAAATGATAGTTAGGTATATTAAATTAGTGTTATGTTATTCGATCGTATGCCAGATGAAATTATACAATTGGTTTTTATGCTAAACGTTCATTATGCTTTTCCTGGTTAGTTAAATGAAATTTTATAAAATGATTTTAGACTGATTGAAGCGCACCCGTTCCTAGAAATTACAGAAATTCATCCTCAACGGGTTTAAAATAGGAGGAGTAGCGGGAAAATAATTCTACGCGTACGAAGTCACCGGCGTCCTCTAGTTCATCATATCTTTCTGTCTGTTTAAAAGTTTGAATTTTTTCTAACATTTTAGAAAATATCACGTCCGTTGCTACACGAAAGAAAGACAAATCTTTATGTGTTGGTAGTCACAGCAACGGAACCACTTTTTGTTTCAAGTTTTCCCTCCTTTCTAATATTTGTCTTATACCAAAGAAAGTGTATCTTCGATGAGAAGTATCAATAACTTTGAAGGGTATTTTTTTTAAATATTAGTTTTAGCCGATATACCAATACACGTGCTCATTCGTCGTGTTGTTCTCATAGTCTTTATTATTAGTTTAAGGTTTATTGACCTTACATTTGTAATAATTTTATTTTTGCCAATTTTAAGAATTAATTGTTTATTACTTTATTACCTTATTATTACTTAATGTAACTTACTTTTAAGTATTATTTTGTTATTATGATTGAAAAATGACCTTCTGCTGGAGTTTCTTGCGGCGCTTCTTCTCCGCAATGATGGACTTGTCCGAAGCGCTGGTAGATTCACTCATGTTGCCGACGTGTAAAAGAGCCCTCATGTGGCCTATTTACTGAATAAATATTTTGAATTTTGAATGTTGAATTATTTTTTCATGTTCTTAAACATATAATCAAAAAAAGTAGGAAAATAGCATTTTTTTTTAATCCTCTTTATAAGTTAGAGTTAGTAGTACTTTTTAGTTCTTTGGAGGTCAATTTCTCCAAACAGGTTGAGTTTGGGCCGCTAAAAAAAAATACGTGTCTGTTATTTTAGACTACTCTCTAACATATATCAAAATAGACCAAATCGGAGCCGGACAGTTGGGTACCTTTCCTTGTCAGAGAGTCAGTTTTTTGACGAGTGACGTCTCCCCTAGCATTATCATTACTATCGTGGTACTAAGCCTACATATTTCCTATTCCATTAGCACTGGGTCTTACATAGAGCCGCGGCCGCACCGCTCTCTCCAAGCGGCGTCGACGTCTCCGCGAGGGTGACAGATAGTCGCATCCGTCATGTCTGTTGCACGCCGCAGGAACTACACTATAGTGGATGCGGCATGCAATGTGTAAAATAATAATTTCCTGTCAAAAACATTTTTTGTACAATTTGGTAGGGAAAAGTTTTGTTATTCTAAGTTTAGTGAAGCAGAGATCTTGTTGCCACCTTCCGTCTCCATCATCAGGTAAAGCTCCTAGATAGCAAAATATAATGCATTATTTATTTTCGGTTAGGCTGTCTGGAAGATTATAATTATGTATTTAACGATAAGACCGTCTGTTGACTAATTATGTAACATTTATATTTCGTTACTACTTTAACCGAACTTTAAAAAACTCGTATCTAATATTTTGAGATGTATGGGTTTGATCTTAATACTCTTCGCGTTTAAGTTTAAAATCGTACGTCACGAAATGTGAAAGATACGAGGTTGTTTAAAGCAATGGCGATTTATAATATCCTTTGCTTTCTGTAGGTGTAACAATAAAGAGTGTTTGTATTGTATTGCAACGGCTTTCTTTACTTATGTATTCCAAATTTAGTCCATACGATAACGAGAAGTGGATTCTAATTAACTTGGAAAAATTTAATAAGAATACTCTATACTCAATTATTTATTGCAATCCATAATGTATATACAGGTGGTACTTAAATTATCTTAAAAGTTACAAGATCATAATGGACCCTGTAGGGCACGACTTGTAAACTACAATTATCAAAATCTAAATCAAAATCAAAATCTTTTATTCGCCGTAATATGGTTACAGGGATCTTCCAAAATTAAAAGTAAAACTGCATATTACACCATTGCTGGCGTGCGAATATTTAGCTAGTACAAGCAAACTTAATTATTAAAGAACTCATTTATAGAGTAAAAGGGTCGGTGCAACAGCCATGCATGTAGATCTGTCTTAAATTTATTCAAGGGCTTCTCACATAGATCTCTTGGAAGCTTATTAAATACTCTGATGGCCATAATATAGGCATTTCTCTTATACATTTGCAATTTTAGTTTTGGAAGGTATAATTTACCAACATTACATTTCCTTTGTGTTCTACTACTTACATCTGTTATCTTTTTAAACAAATCTGGATATTGCTTTACAAATATACCTAGTTGCTATAATATAATACAATTAAAAGTTAAAACTAAACTTATTTAAATTAAAATAAAAACTAAGCTACTCAAATATTAAAGACGTAAATAATAATCACCACTATAAAAAGAACACCCCCTCTAGCAGGTCCGCTCGCGGCATGGTCCCTATGACACTGGCTGCGTTACCTCTCTGGATAGCTAGCCCAATCCTTTGGGAGAGGTAAGCACCAGCTCTAGGATCTCCGGAGGTGTCTATGAGCCGGGATGACAGGGCCTTAATAAAGCTTTTCATATCAGCTGACCAAGGTCCCATGGTCTCCACTGCAAGCGCCACAAATTCATAATTATTTAATAATGATGAATATTTGCGGCGCTTGTTGGTTTGGGCCTGATCAGCTGCTGCACCGGCCCGATTACGGGTTGACTGGACGTGGGACAGGGCGAATGTGTCAACACACGTCGCGTCCCACACCAGTGCCCTACCCAGTTTCCACGGCACCAATGTAGCTCCGTCTGGTCGCTTGCCATCGTCTCTATGTAAACCTGCTGGTTCCAGGACAGCTGGTACAGAGGCAGTGGCAAGCGAACGACGGATCAGATCATTAATTGTGCCATGCCGGTACAAACGGCCGGCACTTCTAAAGCATGAAAGGCCATGTCGTCCCAGCTCACTCACTTCCTTCCCGCACGTGCAAGTATGAGGTTCACAGATTCTAGCTCCAACCCGCAAACTTATTGCTATGCGCAAGCAGCTTGGGTCCAAGACTGTGCCTATATTGCGGGAAGGAAGAGCGTGGAGCCAGTGACCTGATTCGCCTGCAGAGACAGCGAGAAGACGGGCGCGATCTGAATCGTCCGGACTATTTTGTATGAGAGATGTATGAATTGATATGAGGCGAGGAGTATCCCATGCTCTTTGGATATGCCTCTTGACTGGCATATCCACTCCGGGACACGACTCACACCAAGCATCCCTGGCCTCCACCAGGTTCGCAATCTCAACGTCAAGTATCTGTGGGATATTTAAGATAATACTGACGAGAGGCAACGAACCATAAGCGGAGGACAGGAAAGCTGGTAGTGCCACGCTAGAAGAGCATCGAATACCAAGTCCACCGAAACGAATTGGGAGAACCGCTTGAGTCCAAGGCCTTGAACTAAAATGAATGTTTAATAATTTAGACAGAGTTGATTGAAGGGTAATGTCTATAGAAGCCATGATGTCTGGAAATTTCCAAATTGGACAACTCCGTAACAAATACATGAATTTTGGAGTGAAAAGACAAAAACGAATAATAAAAAGCGCCATAATTAGTTGCTTAATATATAGGCACGGCAGAGTAAGTAATTTTAACCTTACAAACAGGGGCTTGCATGAGTCCGTTATAAAAGCACCACAAATGGCTCTCACACACTTTTTTTGTAAAATGAACACCTTATCCACCTGCACCGAGTTTCCCCAAAACAACAGTCCATATTGAAGCACCGAAGCTACATAACCATGGTATGCCGTGAGACTAGTATCCTCTGGTGCTACTTGTCTTAGACGCCGAAGTGCAAATACAAAACTACTTATTTTATTACATACTTTATCTATATGCCAACTCCAATCGCAGTGGCCATCCAGGATTATTCCAAGAAAATTAGTGTGATTGACTTCTGCAATTAGTTCATTTTCGTATAATATGTTAAAAGCAATAGGTGAAGCCCGCTTAGTATGAAAACGCATAAATTGCGTTTTTAAGATATTCACTTCAAGATTATTGTCTTTGAACCAATTTATAACTGAATTTAAAGTTAGGTTAATCTCATTTTGCAATGTTTCTCTATCCTTTCCTTTTATGATAATTGAAGTATCGTCGGCGAATAAGATACACTCATGTTTTATGTTATCCGGTAAATCATTTATGTATGCAAGGAAAAGAAGAGGGCCTAAAACACTACCTTGCGGCACTCCATAACAATTTAGCCGCCAATTTGATTCAAAAGTTTTTTTGTGATTGTTGGCTAGTAGTCGAGTTATTTCTGTGCGTTGTGATCTTTTACTTAAGTAACTACTCAGCCATTTTTCTGCTATTCCTCGAATACCATATTTGTTAAGTTTATTTATTAGCCTCCCATGATGCACAAAGTCAAAGGCTTTAGTCATATCTAAAAATAATACAACTACTAATTCGCCCTTGTTAACACTATCCGTTACAGTTTTTATGAGTTTAAAAACAGCTAGAGAAGTGGACATATTTTTTCGAAATCCATTTTGTTCCTGTTTGATAATGTTTTGTTGATTTAAGTAGTGGTCCAGTCTGGAAAACATAACTTTCTCGTAAATCTTTGAAATATCGTTTATTCTTTACTAGGTAATCTATTAACATTATAACTTATCGTCTAAGTACCCAAGAATGACAGACATACAAAGGAAGCCAAGCGAAGTTAAATCAAATCCTGTAAAAAAAGTTTACAGAACCATTATCAGACAATATTGCTGTTTAATCGTTAACAGCCAACAATTATTTCTCATCCTTGATTAAAATCATACCACCATATTTAAGGGAGTCGAAAATGTCTGTATTCTAAAAGAAGTCATTACCATCCGCTGGATCTTTAATTATCTGACGAATAAGCAAGGGCTTTAAACTAAGGTGTTGTTTTTTTTAATTGAAATCAAGGAAAACTTCTTCAATGTTGAAGAATTGGCAGAATTTGATCAATTTCCAGTTACTTTTTTTTTCTATTAATAAACATGACTCGATTCTAATTCATGTTTGATCTAAGTGATTACGAGATAACATTTTGCGATGTATGTGTTAGATATGACTAACGTAAATTATCACTAAGTACGTACGTCAATATATTGACTTTCCCTGATTGTTAATCTTTATCCTTATTGGTTATTATGTGTACACGTAACTTAATAGTATTTACACAAGATTTCAAGAAATTACACCAATCATAGATATTTACAAAAAAAACTTAGAACAAAGACGAGCTTATCCCTTCATGGGAGAAATCCCAGCAAACATTTGGGTTAAAGAGGAAAAAAGTAACTTAGCAATACACAAACTGGTACCAAAAATAAGGACTTTAATAGACTTCCATCAGACTCCTCTTTATTTTTTATACTTTAGAATTCCATTATTTTGTTACGGTTGTCCGAAAATATTTAAGACAAAACTAAAAACATCGCAAAATTCCTAATTTGTTCCCAGTACCGCTACCAGACTTACAGTACAGCTCGTAACATTTCTCAATCTAGCCTTAAAACTGCTAAGAATTTTATACGCTAAGTGCATTCTGCTTCTTTCCTACATCCGACAGCCTAATGCGATAAAAGAGAGCAGTAATAGCCGTAAGGGAGCTGCCATGATGCCACTCATTTACCAAATTGTGGGGAATTCAGAATTGCAGGAATATAGAATTTTTTATTGCCGTCGTGGCGGTAATGCGGTTTTAGTGGTGTTGTGGTGGAATTGGTGTTTTGTTGAGATAACGATAGGTGCCTACTGAATGTTCGTGTAATATTGTTGTATGTGTCTTGTATATTTTAAGAAATATTTTTACTTGATGGCCCAAGAAGGAGGTTACTATTTTTGTATACACGTATTTAATAATTATGTATGTATAGCGGTATGTTGGTATAAATATCTGATTCTTATCTTAAACGTTTTGACGTTTGAAATTCGAGATACCGTTAAAAGGATAGACATAAAGAGGAGGAGTAAATAGTCCATACTCTACAAAGATAGTTTGATTTTCTATATTTGCTTTAAGTTACACTTGTTATAAATTACAAAAGCCCTTAAAAAAACTAAATAAATTAATATGCCTAACCTGAAAAATTAAAGAAATACGGTACTATTAACACGTTTCTATTACTAATATATATACAGTCAAGGAAATGGATTCCTAGACCACTTTGGACTATGTCAAAGTGACGTAATCAATCAAAACGTAAGACTTCTTATGATTTGATTTACAGTGTCACTTTGACATAGTCCAAAGTGGTCTACGAATCAATTTCCTTGACCGTACAGTACAAAATGTGTTATTATGTAATATAGTCTGTAAATTAATTATTTAATAACCACATAATGCCCGAGCGAGACACCTTTAGGTAATACTCGTAAATCATAATTATCTTCTCAAGCGTGAAAATATTTCACTGGCAATTCTCATTCAATTAATACGTACTTTTTCTGCGAAAGTAAAAGAGATAAGTAAGTAGATAATTTAAGTAGGTAAATAGTAGTAAGTAGATTATATAATTACACTTTAATTGTGTTGCGGCACTTGTGCTGCAATGCTGGTTTTCAGTGCATCCTTAGTTTGCGTGGAAATTTTCCACAAATTTATCATTTAAACTGTACTTACGGCTTCACGAAAGAACATTAAAATAAACATTGCTGATTAAGTTGTATGCCACTACATCATTTAGAGATATGTTCACTGGCGGAACGGACAAAGCTTCATTTTAATTTTTACGAGAACCGAGGACTTACTCACTTCGCCAAAAGAACATATTAATTAAAACCTCTGCGTTGTAAAATTAAAAACACATAATGCAGTGTTCACATAGCACAGAACAATTGCGGGCCCTTGGGCACAAAGGTTTTTGTCCTTTGTTTCTTGGTTGATGTATTGCGGGCCCGCCGGACCGACGCAAGACGGGGGAGCTAAATTATCTATTTGTGAGTGTGTTGCGAAGTCAGGGAGGGTTTGTAAGTCAGGTTGGAAACTAAGTGGACACGTATCTTTGTGCTGTGCAGCCTGTCCCGGGTGTAACAAAAAGGTTTATTAAAAAAAAGCCGTTTTTAGGAACACTGACCTCTAGCATGTTGTAAGATAATAAAACTTTGAAGTTGGAAGTTTTGTATGGAGATAAAAAGAATGCATTTTCTACGGGTCTATTATTTTATTAAAACACTTTTCAATGAATTTATTATTACGCAGAATTTTCATTTCATCGAAAGGCATTTCACGTCGCATGATTTAATTTTGGCATTCACAAGTCTAACCTAACCTGAAATACGTAATTCATGTTTAAGATATCCTGAAAACGTTATGGCTTCATCGGAAAATTGCGTTAGATGAAATGTTACAATCGATGAAGTCAAATTTGATAAAATGATGAGTCACCATTTTTTACATATTAAATTAAAATAATTTTAGTGACTCTACGGTTTTTTACTGCACGAGGTTTTAGTCACACCCCGTAAAACCAACTTTCTATTCTGTCTGTCTGTTAATTTTGTGTACGTCTGTCTGTCTGTATGTACCTATTGGCTGACTTCAAATGGATGGACTGATTTTAATGTGTTTATATTCAAAATCTAGTTTAATAGAGATTCTTAAAGTGTTTTTAACAACATTAAAGGTATTGGTAAAATAACAGTATTCTAAAACGAAATAAGTGATCGCTCATTTCGTTACTTACAGGGTCTTTTTTTCTGCAGCGGTGGCTATTGCAATAAATAATATACCCGTAGATCATTTTTATTATCAGCCTTAAATAAATGGTAGAAAAACGTCATTAAATTTTGGCGCAACATTAAACATTGAACGGTCCATTAACTTTTTGTGCATAAGCCGATTAGCTTGAGACTCTAAGATAGTACAAGTGCAAACACGCTTTTTAGTAGCCATTACAAAAACTGATGATTTTGTTTCACTTATTTAATCAGGTTTTATGTAGCAAAACAAGCGGGTAAGGCCACCAAGGTCTTCGATATTGGTTTTATGTGTAAGTAGGTGGGTGAATCAACTTTTAAGGTACCTACTCCTTTTCTTTTGCGGTATTAAAACTTTCCTGGTGACTTATGATTAATAATAATGTATGAATATTAAAATCAGACCACCAAATTTACAGACCTTACACGTTAAACACCTCAAATGTTTTTTAATCTTCGAAAAAACCTGGTAACGCGGGGCAAAATGCACATTATCCATACAAAACCTAGGGACAACATTGTCCGCTGAGTTACCAACTGTACCTATTATTATTTAAAACTGTACTATTTTAAATCAAATCATTTGAAATGTTACCCTCATTGGCAAATATTTAAATAGTTTTTCTAAAAAACATATAATTTGTAAAACATGTCGAAAAATGGGGAGTAGTTTAAAAATTGATTCACCCAGGTATGTTTGTTTGTGTAAGCATGATTCACCCCCAGTTTAGCGTTGTTTACCCTGTGATTCGTATCTGTGCGTTTATAAGGGTATAATATAAACCTTGTCAACAATTAAGCCTTTTTTTCACCTACAAGATAACTTTTGCAAGAAATGGCCGAGAACAGCTTGCACGTCACTTGCAAGCCAATTGCTAGTGTAAACTATCACTACCCACTGTCGAACGTTTCTCGCAGAAATTTTCGTGTAAACAGTAAAATAACCGACGTCGGTGCCTTTGAATAAATATTGAAAAAACAAAGTACATAATAAAACCAGTCAAGTGCAACTCTGAAACTTCGTATTTATTAGTTTTTAGGTTTTACTTAGTCATTCTAAGTAATGTTTTGATGATTTCTCAAAAACTGTGCTAGATAAAAACCTCGTCCTATTTTTCATATAGCATTTAGTTACACAAACTTTAGACGCATATTTTTTTTTTATCTCCGTGTAATAACGCTGGTAAATGCATGTCTAAACAATTTCATCTTACTTACCCTCTAACATCTTGAAGGGGATATATTGGTGCAGAACAAATAATAATTCGATACGGTCCAGGCACAGGGTGTCCCGGCCGCACGGCTGCACTAAATTGCAATATGATGTGCATTCAGAATATTGCACTTTTTCGGGGAACTAATAAAAGCTGGACACTAACCGTAAGAAACATAGAAGTTAATAATCAAAAAATGAAATATATCTTTAACTTGCTTTCATCCGCGACTTCATCCGCGTAGAATTTGTTAAAAGCTAAGTTCTTTTAAGCAAAAAAAACAAAGGACCATTTATTTTTCTAGTGCTATAAATGCAAAAGTGACTGTGAGATTTTGAATTTTGAATTTTGATTGTTCGTCCTTCACAATTAACGCCTCAACTGGTACAGTCGAGTTCATAAATATGTATAAACTTTAGTACCTTGTCTATTTAATATCTGTTTAAACTGCCATATATTAATTGTCACAGTAGTGATTAAAGTGACAAGGTACTAAAGTGCACACATATTTACAAACGCGACTGTACTGTACCGCGACTATAATTGTTTTTTTTTCTAAGAATGTCTGAATATTTTGTCCATTAAGAGGGAATAGCTAAAAAAAAACTGCGCTGACATAGTCATGAGCCAAAGCAAATTTTACATAAAAAAAAAGATGTATTAGTAATCAATTTCCCTTTCGTAAATATGCGTGGTTCTTTACTTACCAATAACAATGAAAACCTTCCCCAATTCCGACTCCATAGTTAAAAATAAAACCGCGGCGTATTTGCCCAAGAGATCTGGAGCGTGCAGAGACGTCATTCAGTCGTATCCGCAGCCCATACAGAATGGAACTGCCTTCGATGCAGCGGAATGCAACAAAAGAGCATACAGGTAAACGTCTTTCATTTGATATTTGTCTGTGCCAGAGAGCTGGGTGGCTGGAAGCGACTTAGAAACAAAACGTCAATTATTTGACATAAGTAGTCCGAGGCTAAGGTCTAGGCTTCTAGTATTAACATGACATACAGCGTTGACTACATATAGCACGCAAAAAGAAATATTGAATACTCTGGAGAACAAAATATACTTACATACCTTGTCGCACAAATATTTTGCGGTAGCCCCTTGTTTCACCGACACTCATTTCATAGAACGTATCACTTCGCAGAATTTCTGTTTCATAGAAGCTTTTTTCTGCTGAACTTGTGTCGATTTCAGGTTATCTTAAATATGATTCACGTAGGTTAGGTCAGGTTAGACTTCCACCATCACAAGATAACCTGATATCAATAAGGGTTCAGCAGATATTATCAATATTTTTACTTACAGAGGATCGAACCTGGGACCGCTATACAGTAGTCTAGGTTCTAGGCCAGTATTAGCTTACTACCACGTCTACATCTACATGTATCTGCTAAACAGTCTACAGTATTTATACAAGCCATATTTAAATTTTGGTTTTAATCGAGTTATCGAAAACGGCTCCTAACGATTATTACGAAAATTGCGGAATAGGGGTTTTTGGGTTAAAAAAATCGATCTGTTCAGTTGTCATCTTCGGGATACTTCGTTTTCAACCCGAGTGACGCTCGATCTCTCGGATACCCGTCATGTGAACATACTCTGTTAACATATCACATTTTAAAAGTCACAATTGAACTAATCTGACTATTGAATGTAGGTCAAAACCTCTAGTCCATTTCGTTTAACATATCTACTTCATATACTTCTATTTATCATACTGTTAGTGTTATGGCTGCTCTTAAACACCTAACAGTAAAAGCAATATAACATTAACAATATGATTACGATAAATATTTTTATGGTAAAAGCTAAACGGCGCTCAGGTCACCCAATCGTACTTGAATGAGAGGTGTCAGAATTGGCTTCGTACCTTCCTTGCACTATAGTAAAGAATAAGACGCCCTGCCTCTTCCGGGCGCTTTACTCAGCGCTGTGTATTATTTTTAATCCAGCCCGCGGCGACCTCGTTGCTCGCTGCTAATCCCGAGACGGGAGCCCGGCTCCAACATCACACGTCATCGCTATGGAAGAAAAGTCTGAAATGTTCAGGGTATTAAGAACGATTAGTTATTGGTTTAAGATTGTTAGGTGAAAGTCAGCTAGTTTCGTATAATTTAGGCAAGCGACGATCTTCGTGGGTTAAGATGGTAATCGATTCCCGATAGTGGGAACTATGTATCTTGGATGTTTGTGTATAAAGCTGCGACCACACCGGTGCTTAAAATACGATGACGGTACGGAATCGCAGTGACGCGTCGTATCAGCACCGTTTTTGACGCAAGCTCCACACACCAATGCTTAAAAAACGGTGACGGTACGGAATCGCAGTGACGCGTCGTATCCGTACCGTTTTTGACGCATGCCCTCTACACCAATGCTTAACGGTGCGTATATTACGGTACGTCAAAAACGGCGCCATGTTGTTACTATGACCCCGTCGTTTGTTTAAGCAGCGGCGTGCGTCAAAAACGGTGCTGATACGACGCGTCACTGCGATTCCGTACCGTCACCGTTTTTTAAGCATTGGTGTGTGGAGCTTGCGTCAAAAACGGTGCTGATACGACGCGTCACTGCGATTCCGTACCGTCACCGTATTTTAAGCACCGGTGTGGGCGTAACTTTATGTAGTAGCCATATAGGTACTGTACTAGGATAGAGAATGTGGGACGAGGTTAATTTGTATAAGGTTGTCCTGTTTTTTACGCGATTGCCGAAGGATATATATGTATGTATGTAGGTACGTATGTATGTATCGTTCTTTGTTCCCTTGTAAAGGCTGGACGGAAAGCCCGATTTGCAAAGCGGGGTGCCGTTAGATTATTCTAAGCTTCGCAAAATAAAAAATGTATAAGTAAGTACATAAGTAATAACTAACATTAGGTTCATGGAGAATATTATCCAAAAAGCAGTTGGGATTTTTAAAGCTTGCTTTTTGTTATTCTAAGATGGGCATGGGCATGGGCTGGGCTTTCACGGACGCGCCGCGCCGTTTATCTCGGCGACAGATGGAGTGTATACAACTGGATGGGCGTAATATTTTGACCACATTCACGGGCGCGCCACGCCACGCCTCAACGGTGCGACATCACGGAGCAGACTGATTAGAAAATGGTAGCCAGAAAACGCATTCACGACGACGCTATTTGGCTTGGCGCGGAGGCGTGGCGTGTTCTAACGATGAATATCGAAATGCATGATAGTTCCATTCGGATTGCGCGTTGGCTTTCCGTCCATTTGGAAATCCAGCGGACCGCGCCAATTACTTTTAAACGCCACAGTTTTGGCATTTGGTGTTTTGGCGCGGCGCTGCTCTATTCGGCTTGTGGGAGCGGTTGTGAATGCCCAGCTTAAATACTGATTAGTGCAATGGATCCGTGCCAAGACCCGCGAGCCCCGATCGTACAACCTGCGTATTATTTGCTACCCTACTTAGCGCGTTAAGGCTGGCTGCATTACATACATACAGCAGCGGCATTCAGCCCTCTATTCGAGAGGTCTACAGACACATAATATCATGTTTTGTAAATGTAGATAATAATAAAAAGGTTTTTAAACCTAGGTTTTCATTTGTAATTGTTTTGTTTGTTTTCATTTCTGTTTTGCCTACCGTTGCGCCCTTGTTGTTCAGACTTTTATCATTAAAAGTGATTAGCTTTTGCCCGCGGCTTTGTCTGCAAAACAATCAGTTATCGCTATACACGTGGAAATATTAAAACCTAGACCAAGCATAAAATACGTACAGGCCAAGACAAATTGCATTAGGTTTATGTTAGATTTTAAAACTGACAAAATATAAATCTAACGCGGCTGCACGGCAAATTACGTCAATCGTTGTTAAAACGTTTGCGGGATGCATGTTTCTAGACCCACTCACATAAATTATATCATATAGGTACCTAGTTAAAAGCAATGGCTCGGTATTATGGCTACTCTTGAGCAAACGTAGACCATGAAAGTTGATAAAAGATGGAAAATGCGAGTAAGTTCGATATAGACATGAATCAGACCCGAAGACGTAGACTTTCCGAGATTGGTGCCAAGTTTTTGTTTAGTTAGTAAATTGTTGAACACTTGTGATATACAGGATGTTGACAATGAAATAACATGCCAATATCGAATAAACTAGCTCTTAAATGTTCTAGAAATTATAGCATTATAGTTATGTGTCCAGGATTATGCATGAGTATCCTACTGTAGATAATATATACTGTAGTATCTGAGTTAAGCAGCAGACGAACGGACAGACGGACGTGGCGAAACTTTAAAAAGGATAGTTCTTCCTAATTGTCGTTTCTTTTAGCTCCTGAGTGAAAACTGGAGAACACTATAATAAACGGATAACATGTTTAACAATAACAAGTCTTAAACTATTCAGTCAAAAAAAAACTGTCAGAAGGATTTGATGTGGCATGGCAACCGGTGGAACTACAATATTCTAAAGTGAAAACGGGGTCCCCTTTGTCTGTTTTTTTTGGAATAATTGTGTAAGGCATAAATAACTTTTAGCATACGTGTCAATAAGCAGAAACGCAAATGGCATAGAATTGTTTCGAAGAAATCATTCCGCGTAAATTCAGTTGGCCGAATGATCTTTATATGAGTCGAATGTTCGTGAGGAATAATCAATAAAACGCATAAAGTTATTAAGCAAAATAATGTTTCAGTATAAACGTTTTCAACATAATTAGAACTAGATCAGATAAAAATGGCAGCCAAATGTTCCCGGCTTATAAAAAAAAGAACCTAACCTATCCGATTCGCTTCGGCCCCGACCCATGTTGCTCGCTCGCTTCGCTCGCTCCCATTATGCTACACAACATTATTCAATAATGACCACTAATACTAAACGAAATTATTCGTACCTAATATAAGATTTTTATTTTTTTCTTTTATTATGACATTTTGAACTTATACATTACCGTAAAAAGTTCCCACTACTCCCACGGGTAATTATGCTCCATGGTTATATTGAGGTAATCTGTATCATAACTCATTCTATTGCTTTCATTCACTTCGTGGCTGGATTGTATAATTACATCGATTCTTTTTAGCAAATTTGTCATTGACCCTGACTTCTAAGTAACAAACGAAATAGTCACTATGGAGCATAGGAACCCATGGAGGTGCCAAGTAGGAACATTATATGGCACTAACTCCTTAGTGATAAGATTTTGAAATCTCGGTGCATTACAAACATTGCACTATTGCACTTGCGTCGTCACGGGCCATTTGCGGCGATTATGACGTCGAGTGCATTCCGCGGCTAAAGTACGCAATCGTTGAGTGCGCTCCACACGGCGCCATCTTAATTCTCTTTAATTTTCCTGTTAATTTGAATTTTAATAGTAATGGTATCCCACTATTATTGTCAGGTCATATCGGGACATGAATTAAAAAATATATATACACCAGTTAAAATAAACAAAATAATATGAAAATAAAATATAACGAGAAATTAATGTGAAATTAACGCCGTTGACGTATGACGGATATAGTAATTCATTCACACCATCATCGGTTAAACGTCAACGCCCGAAAAATAACCCAGGGCACATTTTAAGGGTATTTGACCCAGACCTATACCATAGCCTATACCTATGCCGTAGGATCGACATTAGCTCTGGTTTTTTAAGCTGTCAATGGCCGTGTGTTTGTGAATTTTTATACTTACATAGCTCTGGAATAGATCGCCGCCGTCAGGGAGGGAAGATGGTCGATTAAAAAACCTCCGACTGTTACTTTTGATTTATATACATAAATACATACATACATAGATACATACATACATACATACATACCTTCACGCCTGTTATCCCAGACTGGCGTAGACAGGGCTACAGAATTACCAACAACTCCAAAAACTTTAATTTATATTATTTACTGATTATACTCTCATTCAGTTGTTTCGTTGGCGAAATTACTACGAACCACCATAAATAAAAAAAAACCCGACCACAGCAAAGCAAAGGTAGGGTAATGATTTTGACACCCTTATTATTATTATGCACGTATGTATGATGTATGTCTGTATATTAATATGTTTGGATGTTCCACTCTAGCGTCTTTAGTAATTAATTTATTAATAATATAGGTAACATTGAAACTGTTTAAAGTATATGATATAATATTTGTATATTTATAATTGTATATGTACTAGCATTGGATACTGATCGACCGATTTGAATATTTTTTGTTGTGTGTGTAATTATCAGGACAAGATACGGACACTACAGATAGTTTATGTTGTTTATTGTGAGTCAAAGTTCCCGAGGGAATAACGATAGTCGAAGTCTATGCGGATGAAGTCGTGGGCAGAAGCTAGTATTTACATTCATTACCCTTCCTTTTCTTTTCTGCTATCAGGTAAAAATGTCTTGCATTGACTACGCTTTGTTTCATTTTTACATTTTATTAAAAAAACAAGACAAAATGTAGCGCAAGTTACCAGAACTTGACCATGAAGGTGCGCTGGGCGGGATCTCGCAAACGCCGCTTAAAAGAGAAAAAAACTAAACGTCACTCAGGCTAAAGTCAACAGAAATGGTGTAACTAAAAGCAAACGACAAAAAAATAAAGCAGCAGCAGGGCCACAAGAGTAAATTATTCCTGTAGCAACTTCGTCTCACCTAGCTAATGGCGGCGGTGGCCAGGATTACAAGGGTCGCCCTCGATTTAGCACTTGGTACGTATATCACCAATGTGTTTTGGGCAACGTCGAAGGAAAGAGAGAAGCCCTAAGCTTCGTTACTTTGGTCAAGGATCTTATCTTATCTTACGCTACGGATGAGCTCTTTCGGGTACGCTTCGACCCTTCAAGATCTTTTATGCTATTACCCCCTTACACAGCTGTTCGAATGTTCCTTGTGATATTTATTCTTTACCGTCAGAGCATCGGGTAATGTAATTAAGTTAGAAAACCTCGGTGACTTTGGGGATTCGAACTCAGTACCTAACGATCACGAGCTGACTTCCTAAGTCCACCGACGCTTCTTGCCAAGGAGAAGGAATGCCACCTCGGCTCGTGTCATATCAGTTGAGGGGGATGGTGCAGAATAGAGGAAAGTGGCAATTTCGCCACCGAAAAAAGCGTGGGCGTGATCGTAGGGAGCGTATGACAAGACGTGATGAAGTAAAATGATGTTGTGTTTTCTTTGGGCAGGGACCGATCATTATAGCGAATTATGCTGTTTACTGACACGATGATATTGATAATAGTATAATAGTTATAATTACAGGGGCAATCACACATTTTGTCCCAATTTAGCTCTATAGACTGGCACTACGGGTATCGGTTTACATACAAGGTTCGCTTTAAGAGATTCCTTATAGGGATAAGTTCACCTTTGTACATAATTTATATTCATTTAAGTGTTTTTTGTGAAACGATTTCTTTTGAAATAAAGACTTTACTTACTTAAGTATGTAGAGAAATGCAAGGATACCTACTTAAATACATAGAATACATCAAAAACTCAAGACCAAATAGATACTCGCACACAAATACTTGCCCGTACCAGGATTTAACCACCAGACTAACTACATCATCAATTAATTCACTAACAGGCGTATTTCTTTTGCAGGTGGGATAAAATTTGCACAACCTGTTATAAGCAGAGCATGGTGTGCCTCGAAAAATCTTATAATAACTACTAAAGCTCGCCCTTTGGTGGATAACAGAGTGGTGCTGACGCTGGAGGATAAGATAAGCTCCTTTACATGCTTTATACAGGACAAAATGGAAGCGATACGAGATAAACAGTATTATGGTGAAAAGGAGTATCTTGAACGACAATTAAAGATTATAGATGAGAAATTAAAGCAAGGCAAGAAATGCTGATTTAATTATTACTTAGCTCTTATTTATTAACGACGTAGCCCGCGCCTGCCTGCGCCTAGAGTACTTTCATCCCGATTGGGTTTAAGTTTCAAAAAATCCATAGGGTTGTTCTCCCCAAATTTCCAGTTGCTGTGGGCAGCGCTGCGGCTTAGGTTGTGCCAGTCCGGAAGTGTTTTATATGTACACCTACAATTTATACCATCAAATATAGCGCGGGGCAGAGAAGTAGCGCGGGGCTGGAGCGGCCCGTGTCAACGCATACCGCTGGCTGGCGGCAGCTTTAACGCGTTTCTAACGCGGGCCCTTAACTGCCGCGCTGCCCTACTCCCGAAGTAAAAAATAAATTTTGTGACCAAAAGGTTAACTAATGTTTCTCAAAACCATTTGCCGAAAGGTTCCGCTTTAAAAAAATGTTTTCGCATCAATTCGTATGTTTACAAATCTAAACTAACCTAAAAAGTAACATTCACAAAAATTGCAAGTTTGTGAAACGGACCCCTGGCCATAATGGTAATAATAATACAACGGGTGCCGTGCCTCTGGACTGCGATAGTTCTGCCTCGCGCTGCTTCTGCCGCGCGCCGCATCTGCCGCGCACTGCGCTGCCGGCTGTGCGGGCCGGCAGCTCGGGCAGAAACAGGGCAGCAGCGGTTTGCGCTCAGCCTCGGGCTCGTATTTGTGTATGTGTATGTATAATGTTGTTTTAATGTTGTATAAGGTTCGGTGCTTAATTATATTTTTTGCTATAATTGCTTTGTATTACTCTACTACGTTGAATAAGTCCTGCTTCTGACCTGCTTTAAGAGGGTGGCTATAAGCTCGTCGCTTTATAATTTGTGGATGAGCATTACGAACGAGTTGTTTTTGTAGAGGAGGAATTGGACATTGTTTATGAAGTACCTTCCCTGGAGCTCTATTCTACTCTGTAAAGCCATATTTCTCTTAACATAACATCGTATTGTCAACGTCATGATAGCTCTAATTCACTTGACAGCTCTATTTTATTTACTTGCGGCGTTTCTTCTCAGCAGTGGTATCTTGCGAAGCACTGGTAGATTGTTGACGTGTAGAAGTGTCCGTGCGGCCTACTTACTGTATAAAAATCATTTTATCTTTTTTACCAATACGATAACAATCTCAAAAGTAATATGGTTTTATGGTTTTGGTTGGAGTAGAATAGAGCCCTGGGGGCCTAATATGGCTGCGTTTATCGCGTAACAAAATGTGGATAACACATCCGTCACTTTCTGACACTTTTATAAGCACGACAGTGACGGGTGCTTTAACCACATTTTATCACGATATAATTTAATATTGCCTAATGCACTCGCAATCGCAATCGGGTTCAAAGTGGAACAATTGTTTTCATTTTGTATCTAGACTCGCCGTCAGACTGTCAAAATGAAAACGATTGCGATTGCGAGTGCATTAGGCAATAAGCCCTCAGAGGGTCCTGCCAAGATGCGTTGCGCTGACTAGCGTTTCTATTCGTTTCGTTCTTAAACCAATAGCGTCACTGGTAGATCACGTGGCTTTTCGTATCACGTCATCAATGCATCATGGCAGGGCCCTCTGGTCTGCATAGGGTACTGTGGGCTCCGTAGCGAGAGCAGCATCATCAATGCCGACCGCTTCGCCACGTGGCCGGGGTTATATGACATCACTGAGCGATACGCCTACTATTGTAAATTAGTAGTTTAGGATTATTTCCGGTAGTTCTTTGTATGTTCCTTGGAAGGAACTATTGCGTTTTTTTTCTCACTAGTTCCTTCACAAGAGATGAAGGACGTGCTGTGACTTTTTTTTCGTCATTTTCCTTTGCGAAAACTGCGAACTACTGCGACTTTTCCTTCGGTTTTGTTCCTTTGCAAGAGCTGAAGAAACAACAGAGACCATTTATCGCATTAGTTCCTTTGCAATAACTCAAGGAACTAATGTAGAAAAAAAGTATCGCGAATGCGTTGAGGTGCGCAGCGGACCTACCACTTTTCTCTCCGCCTCTGGAATCACCACTTTTCTCAACTCCGCCCGTTCCGCCTAAGTGGAAAGGCAGCCTTACGTTGACTCTGAGACATGTGTGGTAAACTATTATATCGATATATCGATATCATAATTGGTTAATTTTTATATCAAAATTACGCAATATGTTATGCAAAATGAAAATTAGTACTTACATTCGTTTCTATGCATATCCGAGGTAAATATTCCGAATCACACTGATAACTTCGTGAGTCTATAGAACGGTTTGGAGCAAGTGTAAGCGGAGCAAACTCGAAGGCACGGGCGGGCCATTTCGATAATTACTGGGACCGCCCGCGCACTTTTACCGAGCATTTTAGAGCGCGATACTCGACGGATCATTTAGCACAACGAAGCCGTTTGTGGAGCAATTAAATATGCCTTAAGTGGTTTGGTACGTACGAAGACAGCTTCCAGAAAGTAGATAAAATATACAATGTTTAAGGCATCAGAGCCCTTAGTGTAAGCTAGGAAAAATAACGCGTTTGCGTTTCTCGTATAAATAAAATTTGATTCGCGTCGTGAACTGCAACTTATACTCAAGGCTCAGGACTGAAGTTTCAACTAGATATTTAGCGAGTCTGATTGATCATCAGGGGCCCGTTTCTCAAAGCGTATTAGTCTAATAATATTAGTGTTTTGTCTCGTAAATAAAACTAAAAAATGAGACAAAACACTAATATTATTAGACTAATACTTTTCGAGAAACGGGCCCCAGTAAGAAATAAACATAAATAAATATCTTTTTACTCTCGCAGATTAGGCAATATTCTGAATTTTAGGATAAATTCAAAATCCGTCATCCGGGTAGGCTATATTTTTTGTCCGAATTTTGAAATAAAATAAAAAACAACCTTTTGGTAAGGAACCGGAACGGGGTAAAGTTTCTTTTGTTTTTGTTATTTTTTATTATCGTGCAAATCCAAAGGAAAAACAACAAATTATTAAAAGACCAACCAGGTACTAGCTGTTCGGTAAGAAACCCTCAGTGCGCGAGTCCAACTCGCATAATAAGTTTATTATGCTTCCTTTGTAGCCGATTCCCACTGATATTTTATCTATAGGACAGTTTCGTTTCTATTTCTTTCTAATCATTAACTGATGTTATTGTTCTTTCGATCTAGCAAATAGAGTCATTTAAGGTAACCAAAGAAAATAACACCAAATTATTTCTAAAAATACATTTAATTATTATAATAAATCTATAATACATTGTTATATATCATGCAATAATATATTAATTTAAACATTATAATCGTCATTTCAGTACAATAGGATACACGCATACATTATTTTATTGTGTCTTTGGAAGTTAGTTAAAACAAATTCACTTATAACACAAAATAATTATGTCATACGACAGCAGCGACACTAGGCAGTACTTTGCCACAAACCTACCTATGTAAGGCCCGCTTGCACGTAGATGTAACCCTAGGTTAACCCCAGGTTAAATTATGCAAAAACGTCAGATTCATAAGAATCTGACGTTCTTATTATTAAGAACTGTAAATTTTAACAAATTAACCAGTTAACTTGGGGTTAACCTAGAGTTAACATTTACGTGCAAGCGGGCCTTAAGGGCATCACAGACTAACAGCACAATATAAACAGTAGCTCGTCTTCAAACAAAGCTATATTGTGCGGCTTGCATGTGTGCAAGGAAACTCAACAGACCGAACCAAGCCGGTTTAGTCGGGGCCGCGTTGTTGCCACGTTTGGTTGTGTGTGTATTAAGTATCGAGCCACGCGCATCGACGCAACCCTAGCGCCCGAGCGGCTATAGGTAACAGAAACTCTAAAATGGCAGGAGACGAACTACTTTTCTATTTATACTGTGCTAACAATCTACCTGTCAGTCCAATATCTGTAAAGTAATGTATGAAACTTTAATTAAAAATATGTAAATATGTTTAATTAAAGTAATGTAAGAAATTAATAGTCCAGTATTCTAATACAATGAACTGACAGAGGCCCTTTAGGTTGTCTTTCCACTAGATCGAAGCGGAGAGGCGCGGAATGAACCAATCAGATTGTTCGAGCGTTCTGCTCATTGGTCGTATTCGCTTCGCTTGAGTGCAAACGTAGTCTTAGGGTTAGCGTTGTTGAAAATCATAATGGATAGATTTGAGTATAATGCGTCAAATTTTGAATCCATATTTCATTAAATATTACTACAAATATTCGCCATGTGGGTGACGCAATGGACCCGAATCTACAGTGGCCTCTAAACTTCCTAATTTTATTTGGGTGTCGCTAAAACACTTTGCTATTCTATGAGCAGCTGTCATTATCAAATGATAGCGCTAATTTGAATCTGACGCTTCTTATTTTAGGCGGTCTATATTATAGTCAGCTTGACATTCTGGAATAGCACTTGTTAAATCTGCCGTCTAAACTATGTCTAAAAATTTGACAATTTAGTTTCAGGCTATTTAAGCGATGTGCACGTAGAATCGGGTCCACTGAGGATTATAGTGGATGATTGTCGACGCAATCTGAAATAGTGTCGCTACTTAACAATAAGTACTATTAATTTAATTATTATACACTACCCTTGCGTGGGTAGATAATTGTTAAACGAGAAATAAATATAACTTATTAGAAAATAAGTAAGCAACAAATGGCAATTGCACAACTAATTATTTAAATGCACCAATTAACGATAGTCTCTAGCGCCAACTTTAATTACAAAGTCTTAAGATAACGTTTCGCTTCAAAAAGTCGTACTAGAAAAAATCGTCGATACAAAGTTAATTAACTATCTAATTATAATTCTATGGTACTGTTATTATACGACTGTACCCTTTCCGGAAGATTATTTACTATGTAGTATTACAAAAAAAGGCACCATTGTTGAAATTGACGGCACGCGTCAAAAATAATTCATTTGAAAATCACTAGCTACCTACATGGTAAAAACATAATATCGAAAACGTCGTGAAACTGAAGAGGTAGCGGAAATGCTGTCAGCATTTGGCATTACGATGTTTATTGTCATAGATTTATTTTTATAACTAAGAATAAATGATTTAAAATCTATGAAGTCACGACTCAACCCTGATAAAAAGTCAGTTTGAGGCAAAACATAGACATTTTTATTTGTGAAAACATTGGGCATAGTTGCCAACTACTAAAATTTTCAACATGCAACCCTGAGAATAGTAGGTATAAGGTATTATATCCCACTACAAACTTGGTCTACTGAACTCAAACTTAATTCGCCGAATTATACGTATAACTGAGTACAAAACTTCACTATCACTGGTTTTCATGCGATCATGCTCAACTTTAAACAACAGTTTTGGAAGAGCAGATGCAGTGGGAAGTTTCCAGTATATTATTATCTTAACATAGTTAAATAGTGCGTGATTTGGGCTGTGTTGGGTTAAGGAGGCTCTACGTGTTTTCCTATAAAATATTTCGTGCTTGCACTTTACAAAATCATTACTCTAAATGTCATAACTATTCGTCCCAGGGTAAGTGAATTTAACAATTTTATTTTGTTATCTTTTGGACGTAAAAGTGAAAAAAAAATTGTTACAAAATTTTACTACCACTTATTATTTGAGTGTACCATAAAATTTTTCGACGTTTCATATTCAGGTGGAGTTACAGCGAGTTCTAGATCACATTCAATCTATTTCTTATCTACAACATAACATAGCTATTGTCGTCCTCCTTGAAATGGGAAAAGAAAAAAAGATATGCCGTTATATATTCAGTGAGTCTAAACAAGAGATAAATTGAATATTATCCAGCGTTAAACAATCGATAGGTTTAGAACCAATGTCAGTACAAAAGTTTATTGGTTTCGATATTCCGACTGCTAATAACTTCTAACAGTTCATATTTTTGACATCTAATCTTTATTGCACAAACATTATCTTTGCGTACATAAGGTCAACTTAATGTCAAAGACACTCTATTTTGACCTAATGGCAAAACCAGTATGTTTTGCAGGCAGTGCAGATCAGCTTTTCAAACTTAATAAATGTACAGTACTACCAGTCTTTTACTGCTATCGGCAATTAACGTTTTTAACACATTTATAACTCCTCACTTTTAAAGTAACAAACTAACAATGTAATCAAATCTTGGAAATTGATTTTACCTTTCTGACTTGAAATTTGGCATTTTTATGCAACTCTTATAACAATACAATACCATCGAGCTTGTATTAGCTATGGAGACCGAAGGTGGCTATAGGAAATCCTCAGCGGCTCATAGTAGGTCTTTGAATAGTGATTTAAGTACACCGCAACAACGTAGTTTAATTAAAAAAATAAAATAAAACTAGAGTTACAAATAAACCGTCGGTTCTGAATGCGAATAACGATAGCCGAACTGGAAGTACTGCACTTACTTTTGACGTGAATCCCGGGCGCTCCATCATGTTTCAACATGGCGCGATACAGCCATTGATAACAGCGCCACCTGTGGGAGGGTGCGCGCACTATCGCGCGTACAGCTGCAGCTGCGCGGCGAGCTGGAACAGCGCCTTGAGCCCCGGCAGGAACGAGGCGGCGGCGGCGAAGTCGGCGCCCGTGGCCAGCGCCGTCGTCACCGCGAGCGCGTTCTCGTAGTCCGCCGCCTGCGCGTACTGCACGCACGAGTGCAGCGAGCTCAACGCCGTTTCGGATAGCTACGGAGAATTATAACATATAGGGACGTCCGCAACTACGTACAAACAGCATCAAAATAAATGATACAATTCACTTATTGAGAATATGATTAATTTAAAATAAATTTATTTGTGAGCACCCGAGGCACCCATAAAAAAGGATACAAAATTCAAACTACAATGTAAATATTTATTGTATTAAACCATGAATCTAAGTTCAGTACACAGCAAAAAAAAGTACAGTTCATCCAATTTAACTAAACTTACTTTACACGGCAATTCGTGCATGCGTTTTCTGTCAGTCAACTCACTTAAGAGTTTAATAAATATAGACGGGCGATTACCGAGTCGTCTTCATCACATTCATGTTAAATCTTATTAGAATAAGGATATAGTTAGTTCAATATTTTAGAATAATTCCATCTTCACTCACCCTGTACTCTCGCAGCATGTCGTAAAGCGTCTCCAGCCTTCTCTGCACGTCTTCTAACTTCCGTTTCATTTGCTGTTAACAAAACAAATAAGTTTGAAACAATCCAAGTTTTTCTAGCTGTATTTATCGATTATAATACCTATTTATAATCGTACGAACAAAACCAAAAACCAGCTATTTCTACGGGGTAAAACTATGTACATTGCTTTTCATATAGGGGCTTCTAAACGGGCCATATTTTCACTGCAATATGTGGCCGGCAACTATTGGTGTCCCTCTCTTACTCGTATGTTAGAGAAAGACACCAATAGTTGCCGGCCCCATATTGCAGTGAAAATATGGCCCGTTTAGAAGCCCCTTAAGCTATCGTATTGTTTTTAAATCGGCCGCCATTACTGTCAGTCAAGTAAATAAGAGCTATCATGACATTGACAAGAGCAATATGGTTTTACCGAATAGAATAGAGCCCCAAGTAGACTTAACGACGATGTCTCTCCAAATCCATGTGTGCGTTTGCCTTTTCCATGCCAAAAAAAAAACAACTGGTCCATTCTCGAGTTGCCTTCTTCAGTGAACCAGCATCGCTTGACTCCCTCTCATGTGTGAAGGTGTGTGGCGACATCTAGCGACAACTTACAACAACCAACTTGTCAGCGCCACCAGTGGCAGACAGCGCAACTATATCTGACAGTGCGCTACATCGCGCTAACGAAGTTTCTCCAGTCGGTTGACTTATTATACAGGGTGTAATCGTTAAGTGTAGCCAAGCGATTATTCCGTAAATATAATAGATAACAGAAAGCTTTAAACTGATATCGAAAGTACGTTACCCAATGAGTAAAATAACATCAATAACTTTTTTTAAATAAAAGTAGTAATATTAAAAAATTTAGTACGACGTTCCTTGAGGCCGTAATGTCCCTACAGTAAGAGATAAAACATTGGGTACAGTAAAACACGACTGATATGGCTTACCGATGTACCTGCGCAGATGACATATTTTCGAAGCGCGGGAACTAATCACGCGTTGCGCGTCTGTATTCTATGCTATTAGTGGTTATTAGTGACGCCATGTTGGCGCGCCCGCGTGTCATTCAGGGTTGTACACTGTTTTATGGACAATTTTTGTATAGAATTTCGGATCATATAAAATGTTTATCATATTATAAGTTCATAGAATAATCAATACGCAGAATACTTACTTTGAAGATATTTAAATCATATATTTTTGTTACAAATACAATTCAATGCTTCGATATTCATATAAAAGAAATTCAAATCAAATATTCTTGATCCTCATATTATTATTTAGTTAATGTAAAACTTATTCTTATTACCAAGAATAGTTTTTGATTTTGATGCAAGTGCGTGTTTTTGGTGGGGTTACAGTTCTAACCTAACCTAACCTACTTTTCTGGTAGCAAGTTGTTTCTGATGGGGTCGCAGTTCTAACCTAACCTAACCTACTTTTCTGTTAGCAGCTCATTTCTGACGGGGTTGCAGTTTTAACCGAACCTACGAGTACTTTTCTGGTAGCGATTTCTAACCTATTCTACTACCAAACAAATAATACTCGTTTAAAAATAATAATAAAACGAAATTGTATAAATTCATTGAATTCTGTTTCTGTGAAATATGTTTAATTCAAGTAAATATTCGCTGAAACAATAATATAGTAAATAAAAATACAAGGACCAAATATTATATGAAACATTTTCTACGAAACGAAATTCTATGAAATTTCTGTCTGCGAAACAAGGGAATACCGTCATTCAGTCAGCCGTGAGTAAGATGGAAAAAATTGATGCAATTTAATTCGCACCTTATAACTATTACGTACAAGTCTGATCGTAGATTTTAATCGTGCTTTCGGGAATCATCGGATTCGTCGTTCGTGTCTACACAAACGAATATTCACGACACGCCATATAAATTGTGTTCTACTGTAACGTACTTTCGATATCAGTTTAAAGTTTTGTGATATCTGTTATATTTACGGAATAATCACCTGGCTACACTTAACGATTACACCCTGTATACCACTTCCAACTTCATCCCAATGGACTTCGGTCCCCATAACACCCGCCTGCAGAAAGACCTCTCTATTGTCCTCTGTTCCTACAGGTGTATCTTACCGGATTGGTGGCCCTGCTGACGCACTCCGCGCGTATCGCGTCCAGCACGGTCTGCATGACGGCGTGCTGCTCCGGCAGCGCCGCCTTCTGTACCGGAGCCGCCTCCACCGCGGGCGCCGGCGCGGGACTCAGCGACTGGAATGAGACTTTGTTTACGAGTGGATAAGGCTGCCATTGTCACAGGCTAGGCTGTTGTAGATAGATCGTTGTTCAATTAAATGTGGCCGTAACAACCTGTTGCAAAACTTTTTTGCTTTTATTGTACTCTTAAATTCTGTACTAGAGCAAAAATCACAAAGGTGTCTAATTGTATTTTAAAATGTAATTGTATTGAGCCTAATTTTGCATTTGAGACTGTTCGTGGTGGGCTATGGCCTATGTCAAATAGTGGTCGTGTTTCAGCAAACATAATAATGATGCAGTGTTGCAAACTTACTGCATTGTATCAGCATTACATTAATATAATGACGACTCTGACATCAATAATGGTGACTCGAAACGACAGCTGCAAAGGTAATTCTAAAAAAAGAACCGCAATTGTAAGCCAGCAATATTTGCTTTGAATCAAAGTGTTAAAACAAGATCACAATATTAAAATGCTGTTGTAAGATCTTTACGCAATAATAACACAAATTCGATTTTTTTATACACTGTTTTAAATATCAAACCATGTAAGTGTGTCATGATTTACGAGAGCTGAATAAATAATAGATTAAATTTCTTATGCCCGTGTTTTTAGGTAGTTCAGATCGAAATTTGCAGAGTTCACTAACCTGTTGCGGATACTGTTGTCCCTGCGGATACTGCCCTTGGTACTGGTCATACTGCCCGTACTGTTGTTGGTATTGTTGTTGGCCCGCGTACTGTTGTTGGCCCGCGTACTGTTGTTGGCCCGGGTACTGTTGTTGGCCCGAGTATTGGGGAGCTAGTGGAACGTGTTGCGGCTCGACCCCGAACAGTGGGTGGGTGATTGGCGCTTGCTGCTGGACTTCTTGCTTTGGCTGTTGAGGGAATTATAGATACGTAAAATCGAGTAGTTTTTATGGCGGGATTTTTTTGTCATATAGTGTGTCAGGTGATGAGGTAATAATAATATAATAACAAATCTAACTTCAAACAACTATTTATTTATAATAGCAAATTCAGGCTAGATTTTATATAACGATTTACAATATATTCATCTCTATAACTATCTAGTTATGATAGTGAAGATGACGAATAGTTTCAAGCAGTAAAACTCACAAAGTCACGCTAAATTATTATTGTATGATTCTAAAGACACCTTCTACGATCGTGTCAAAAGCTTGGATCGACAGCTGCATGTCTTTAAGTTATTTTTAATTATTTGCTATGCCCCAGTAGTGCTCATATGTACATGACCTCGTAATTGTATGGTGTGCAAAGAATTAATTTCAGGCTTCAAAGAATAAATTTCAGGCTTCTAAAAAAGTTTTTTAACGATATTTTTTCTCTAAAACTTAAGCAACACTCAAATCTGGCTTTACAGCAATTTTGAAAGCAAAATTTTCTTTGAAGTGATAACTTCTTATGGGAGGGTAAACCGCTTCGTTACGTAACGCGTTACGGCTTCAGTCTGTCTGGCTTCCCTTTCTCTCACGCATACGGCAGCGGGGCGGGGAGGGCGGGGTGGTATATTGCAACTTAGATTGGTTTAAGTTATCACTTCTGTCGGGCGTCCCGAGACGCACACGTTTTTTTTTATATAATCCTTGTGCTGTTTTAATGAGTGAGTGTCAAACACAAAAATGATGCATTAGCCTAGTTTCTGCTAATGTAGGGTAAAAAATAAACAACAAATACAAACTAAAATTGTACACACGATTAGTTAAAAGGCCCGCAGTATTCAGGTTGCAAGAACAACACCAAAAACATAGTTAGCAGGGTCACACCGAAATGATCGGGAATACAGTACTTTACTTACGTAGTTAAGTACATAAGTAGTTCAATAATGATTTGATTGCTACGCAAATACGGTATTTAGTTTCATATGGACAACATTTCAACGGGAATCTTCTAAATTGGGACACAATTCGATAGTATCAAAAAATACAATTTGTAAAATAATTATTGTACAGAGCTACTTCTTCTTCTTCTTATCGTGTCGACGGCGTGTTAGATGTGAGCTGACCAATATTCTATCATGCGAGCGGCATTGCCAATGGCGTCATATAGGTCCTGCCGCGTGCAGATTTTGAGGCACGGTAGGAGATGCGCCTTGTCCTGTGGTGAAACGCCGCAGCTGCAGTGGCCCTCGGCGTTGTAGCCCCACTTTACCAAGTTTTCTCGGCATCTACCGACCTGTGCGCGTGACCTTTTGAGCGACTTCCACGTGTGCCACGGTAAAGAATGACCCAGTGGAAGTCCCTCCACAGGTGGAACAAAGATCGTCAGATCAGTTCCTCTTCCCACAGACGGGAACGCTCAAACGCTGCCACAGCTACTGATTAATTTCACAGTACGATCCCCCAGTATGATCAAAAATTTGTGTGTCCTGAATCTTAGATTTAAATACCTATTTATGTATTTATGTAACTATATTATTTAGCTTCGTATTGTTGTACATCACCTATTCTCCAAGGCTACAGCTTAATTTGGGACTAGGTCAGTTAATTTAAGATTGTCCCCTATGATTTGTGTCCATATGAAACTAGATCGATCACGAAAAGTTCCATGGCATCATGCACACGCTAGATGGGCACCCGCTACCTCGTGCAGACGGCGGTGCTCGATGGCGAGCGCCCAGCGCCGCGTCCCTGCGTGCAGGGCCGACATCTCGCCGTCGCCGGGCTACGCAACAGGCCGGGACATCACGATCATTTCCATTAAACACGCGAGTTGGATCTTGGCAGGCAGCCCTCATTTGTAAACCATTAAGTCAGCGATAATGCTGATATGAAACGCGCCGCGGCATCTCGAAGGGTGCTTCTGAACGGGACATTTCCGCAATTTATGGTCTGCATAATGGCCGTCTTGCTCTAAATACGTATGTAAAACGAGGATCAGACTAACTACAGCAGTTTTTTTGTTAGTTTATACCGCATTTTAGAACAAGAATTCCAAATTGTAGCCAGTGAAAACTTGCAAAAAGTGTCTTATTTAGAAGTTGTGAAAAAATTGCACAATACGTATTTTTATGCTTTGGGCGAGGCAACAGGAGCGCGGGTTTCGCTCGTAGCTCAATCCCTTACATTAGTTACTTTTTAGTTAGGTGCCCGAGCGTAAGCGAGTGCTCTACAGTTAACACTATTTGTAGTTTTAAACTAAACGTAAAGTCAACATTATCACTAATACAGATTTCGATCGTTGCAACGACCGTGGCTACGAGACACCCACCTTAGGTTTGCCAGACATTTGAGGCGGGTCGTTCCACCCCGGCGCCACGCGCTGCGCGGGCGCCTCCTGGTAGTAGCTGCCGTTCACTTGGCTCGGGGTCGGCGCAGGGTTCGACGGCGCCGCGCTCGGGAACTGGCTCGGGTTGAGTTGGCTCGGGTTGAGTTGGCTCGGGTTAAGTTGGCTAGGGTTATGTTGGCTAGGGTTAAGTTGGCTAGGGTTAAGTTGGCTAGGGTTAAGTGGTTGGTTGTAGGATTGGTTGAGCCCAGCGCTGGGCACGGTGGACCCGCTGTACTGGTCGGGCAGCGGGCTGTTGAACCCGTACTGAGGCTGCTGCGCGTTGTTGAAGCTGTACTGGTTGTACAGTGGCGCGGACTGCACTGATGGGTCCACTTTGTATTTCGATTTTGAGGTTATTCCGCCTGAAAATACTAGAGAGATTAATACAAAATATAGTTTAAAGAAAAACGTGGACATTTCCGTCCTATTCACTGCCTAGGAGTTACCGTATTTGACCCCTGACGCAAAAAGGAATGTTATAAGCAGGGGGCGTACTTTTCATGCCGTTGACGCAAAAATGACGTCACGCTACGTAGAGTATGAATCCAAATGATTTTATTGTAATTATTAACCAACATTTAATCATGTAAAAATTAGTTAAGTAATCTGTTGACGCATAGAAAAATAAATACCTACTGGAGGAGGAATAGTGGAAACTATTTGATTGAGAACGGCAGTAGCGAATCTTCGGGTAACATAATCATTTAAAACAAACGATTTTACGTTGTAATAAAAATTAATATGATTAAATATTCATAAATACAATTATGGCATTGACATTCATAATAAAAGAAAATTAACTCAGTTCGCCATTTTTAGTAATGAGTACCTAGTGAAATAAAAATTGATGCCGCCGTGATCTGTATTTTGATTGCGATTAAGCTGTATTTAACTATAATTATTTTACCGCATCTTATTTTACATTGTTTTATTTGTATCAGTTAATACATACCTAAACACCTGCCAAATGAAAGCAAAGCACCCTGTGTGTAAAATTTCGTCATTTTGACGTCATCGGAATCAAAAGTACGCCCCCTGGTTATAAGCTTTATAATTATGTTCGTATCTTCGTAGTTTCCAAATGGATGTGCACAATTGTACACGTAATAACATAACAAAAAGCAAGCTTTCAAAACCCGACTGTTGCTAACTAACTTTAAATCGTTAAAAATGATGAAACAAACTTAAAGACGATTTTTAAATACCTATTCAACGATACCCCACTTGTCATAATTCGTTGACTTCGTTGATTCGTTGCGTCTGGTTGCCGCCATATTGATTTTTTATTACTGTTATATCTTTAGTAACACTCACAAGGACAAATCGATTGCCATAAGAATCATAAAAATCGGTCCACGCGTTTAGTTTCTAAAGTGCCACAAAGGAACAAACATACATATGTATACTGATAAACACATTACCCTCCTCCTTCGGCAGTCGGTTAAAAAGAGCCCTGAGCGACCTACCTGCGCAGTGAGCAAATTACGGACCAAATTGGTGGGCGCGACGGGGGGAGTGTAAACCGCTCCGCTTTGCTGCCACGCTATTGGTTTGTCAGTAGACGATATGCGCAAACATCCCCTCCACTAGCCGCTCGGAGCTCTTTTTACGTGTGTCGGCCTGTAAAGTCATGCGGAGTGATTGTTACCAGCGTGCGGGCCGACGCTGCCGGGGCGCGGCGGCTGCGGGGGCGGGGCGTAGTTCTGCGCGAAGGGCGCCGGCGCGGGCGCCGCCTGCCACGGACTCGCCTCGAATGCGGGCGCGACTGCCAACAACACATGCATTTTATAAAAGAATATAGAATTAAAAAATTCGTATGCTCATTTAATTTTGCTACCCAGATTAAATTACAGTTCCGTCTTTGTTATATTCTTGACTTTTCAAGTAACTGAAAAATCTAGAAATAGATTCAAACAACATACTTGCTACATCATATACTTAAATTCTTACAAAACCGAGATTTTTATTGAAAAATACATTCTAATTTCAAAATACATAATATTTCAGCACGATCAACAACAAAATACATAAACGTACTCGTATTTAGCAGCAGACTGTCAAAAATGTACAGTAAAAGAAATTGATTTCTAGACCATTTTGGACTATGTCATAGTGACGTAATCAATCAAAACGTAAGAGACTTTTCATTATTTTATTTACAGTGTCACTTTGACATGATCCAAAATGGTCTAGAAATCAATTTCTTTGACTGTACAATGTCTGTGAAACTATTGATTATGACATGACATTTTCTTCCCTTAAAAGGAATAAGTCAAATTACCAAATGACCCTGTATAAGCTAGTTCACTTGCTAGCGTGGCACTGACCTGCGCTGTACGTGTTGGAGACGTCTTGATGCGCCACGAGGCGCTTCTGCGGGCCGCTCACCGTGCGCGTGCGCCCGTACTGCTGCGCCGGCTGCTGCTACAACACAAAAGTCAAAGTCAAACACGCGTATTCACAAACAATACTTAAGGGATCCTTCAATGAGTAAACGCACTGCGTTCAATACAGCTTTGTAATTTATCCTTTTTGACCGACCTTTTGTTTTTGAGACGGTTTGAACCACCGTTTGCGTTTGTGAGCACTGTGACACCTCATAGTGACGTTTGTGAATACGGGTGAAAGTCAAAGTTCTTTATTCTTCAATTTAAGCATAATATAATGCACCAATGAATGTCAAAAAGCATTACCATCGGTTCGAAAAATAAAACCTTTGCTTCGAGAAGAACCAGCTTAAGAAACAAGGCAAGGTATATTAAAAAAAAAACTTTTACTTCGCAGACTTGGGACTGCAGGCTATTAGTCTATAAGGTATCCTTTAGTTACGAGCTACAAGTGTTAGGCGAAACTACATATTTGGGGAAAAGACGGAAGTTCGGTTGGTCGGCCCCATCACTACCCACCCCTCAAAGAATTTTCTTGTTTTGAAACCAAAATCCAGCACACGTGTTGATCACAATCACAACACGGACAAGTACGAACAGTTTTTTTGAAGAACTTCCTGTAACTAGTTTTTACCTTCCGAAACACAATCGCTCCAAATGAAATGAAATGAAATGAAATGAAATGAAATTTATTGCGTATAGATTAAGGTTACAGTTTGCAGGTACATTCGCTTATAATTATGTTTCACTTAACCCTACCCTTACAGGTGTACACGCCTTATAAAAATTAAAACTATAACAAACAATAACGACAAACAAATGAAATGATATAATATTATAAATTTAAACCATTTTTTTTTAAATATAGAACTGTTATAACTATATTATATTATTATTATTATATTAGGTATATTAGCATTTATATTTTCATAACATGTAAATAAATAAAAAATCAATATTGTTACTCTTTATTATAAATTATCACCAAGAAAGTCTCTCACACTGTAGTAACACTTGTCTAGGAGTAATTGTTTCGTCAAATGAATAAATTGCTTGAGACTCTTCTCTTTAAATGCGTCCGGCAAGCTAAGCTACACGTTCTTCACAGGCATGAATCTCAAAACAGGGTACAAGTTAGCCAGTTCCATCGAACAAACACGCGTTTAATGTGCAAGAGAACACCTGACTGCAGACAGCCCTGGGCTGCTAGTGTTACTCACGTGGGTCTGTCTGGTCTGCGCCAGCCCCAGCGCGTAGCTCAGGCGGGTCCGCAGCGTGGTGTCTTCGACACCCTCGAGGCTGTTCAACGTGGACTGCAGGCAACCCTGGGCTGTTAGTGTTACCATATTCTTAGTCTGATATACTCACGTGGGTCTGTCTGGTCTGCGCCAGCCCCAGCGCGTAGCTTAGGCGGGTTCGCAGCGTGGTGTCTTCGACACCCTCGAGGCTGTTCAACGTGGACTGCAGGCAACCCTGGGCTGTTAGTGTTACCATATTCTTAGTCTGATATACTCACGTGGGTCTGTCTGGTCTGCGCCAGCCCCAGCGCGTAGCTTAGGCGGGTTCGCAGCGTGGTGTCTTCGACGCCCTCGAGACTGTTCAACGCGGATTGCAGACAGCCCTGGGCTGCTAGTCGCGACGCGTACTCCGTTAGGACCGCGTCCAGTTTGCCACCGCTCTAAAATATAGAAAAATATTAACTCGTTTTTTTATTTTATTTTACGATCAACGAAAAAAAGCAAAATTGAAGTAAGTCGTTGACATACAACGCGGTCACAGTATCTGTGCACCTCGCTGGAATGCGACGCCGCTCCCCCTTCGCCTTTCATCTCCCCGCGCTCGCCTCGTCGCGTCAGTACGGTTAGCGCATCATACCCAGAGCGCCTATATGACGTGACGAGGCGAGGTGCACAGATATTGTGACCATGTTGTACACGAAAGGAATATAGAATCAAGAAAATGGAAAGAATAAATAGTAAGCAAGCATTTAATCCTCTTTCAGCACTTGATTTTACGATAGCCAGTTTCATGATGTACGAAAAAATAAGGCCGAAAACGAGACATATAACAGCAAACGCTTGTAATAAAACTCACCGGCATCTGCCTTCCCCTAGCTGCAGCGGCTCTCCTCGCCAGCAGCGCCAGCTCCGTGAGCTTGGCGAGCGCCGCGGCGCCGCGCCCGCGCCGCGCCGACCAGCGCGCCAGCAGCGCGTCCGCGCTCATCGCGCACAGGTAGCAGATGGTCGCCGCCTCGGAGAGAGACGGATCCGTCTCTTTGGACAGACGGTCGCCGAGCATCTCTAAAAATCACATTTACAGTAAACATTTAACTGCATTTGTACTAGACCGTTCCTAAAGCAATACAGACAAACTTAACCTAAAAACAAGGTTTTCGTGCTACGATATTTGGCTACGAAACCCTAAAAAAAGGCTAAGGGCTCATAATAACGCTCCTAAGAAGTCCTTCAGTCGGAGAACTATGAACAGATGTGATATTCTGGTATTTAGCGCGTGAAGCAAGATTCCCTATTGGGCACCTTCTTTTATAAGATTTTGCCAGCCTCCTTTTATAAGCACTTTTATGCACACTACGGAGTGCCCCAAGGCAGCATATTAAGCCCTACCTTCTTCCTGATTAGTAAACATGTCATCTTAAATATTCCAATCAATAAAACCGACGTGCGACATATCACCTATATCCATGATGACATTTATGACTTAAAAATTGTAATATTTTTAGGTGGAAATTAAATTTTAAAATTGAACCACCATTTTCACTTACCGCAGTAGTGCGCGAGCGCCTCATCCTCGCAGTGCGTGACGAGCGCAGCGAGCGCGTCGCGCCAGCTGCCGGGCGCCGCGCCCTGCACGAGCAGCTCCCACCGGGACTGCAGCAGCGACCCCGCGATCAGGCACACCGGGTCCTGCGCCGAGTGGTTCAGGTGGTACTTCTGGACTTTGTACAGGAGGTCTTGACTGCCTGTGTAGTAGATTTGGAAGGGATTTAAACCGAAATCCATTCATAGACATACTTTTCTTGAATCACTAAGCTTGATTTGACATTAGCAAATTATTAGTCCATTGTATTGAGTGAACTAATATTATTAGTCTAGTAAGTGTTGAGAGTTGCCCCAGTTAGGTAATGATAATAGCACTGACCTAGAGAGGCGATGATGAGAGCGTCGGCGACCCGCTTGGCGTCCAGGCACAGCTCCACCGCTTCTTCCAGGTTCCCGCTCACCAGCGCGCGACAGATTAGGCTACTTGAGTCTGTACACAAACAAATTGCGATAGGTTTGAAAGACGAATATAAAGATGTTTCTTCAGTAAGTAGGCATTTGTACTCGTCAAAAATCCACCAGCGCTCCCCAGAGAAGAAACGCCGCAAGAAAGTCCAGTCTTTCACCAAACATATTAACTCGTAAACTCAAACAAAGCAAATTTTAAGAATTAAAAGAAATCATATATTCAGCTGAAACAAACCTTCCCCGGTTGGTATGACGACATTTTGCGGCGTCGAATCGAGCTCTAGATTTGCTAATTTTCTCTCGATTAGTGTATGTGCGTCCTGGAAAGAACGTGTAACATATTTAAATATACAATACAAAACATAACATTTAAAAGTAAACTCACATTGACGTTAATTAATTTAAGAGTCAGAGAAGAGGTTATGTTAAAGAGTAGGTATTAAGTGTTAATAAAAAATGCATAGTGTAGAAGGAGTAAAGAATTTTGGTAACCTCACACACATAGCTCAAAAACTTTGTTATTATTTGCTGTGTCAACGATTCCCTTTGGAAAGGGACATTAGTTCCCGAATGAAATTAAACCAATTTTGAGTACTTGGTTGGTAGTAAATATAAAAAACAAAACTAAGCTGCTTTCAGCTGAATTATATCTTGAACAAAACACTAAGATTTTGTAATATGTAGTAACAAACCCGCTAGATATACGATATAGTAGTCCCATGAGTTAATAACTTTTTTATAATTTTCTGTCAGATATTTTTGAGCCACGGGGCAACGTCACACACTCACCGAAAGGTCTGTGCTGGTGTCAGTAGAGAGTTCCGCTTCAGTTTCCGTGGATTCGCCCTGTGCGGTAGCGTGTTAGTCACAAACAGAAATATATAGGCCTTATGCAGTCGGTGCAAGTTCTGAATTACAGGTATGTTGCGTTATGAATAAAGTCTGCCCTAGTAAGTCAAAAAGGTGCAATTGCAACAGAAAGCGGTAATAATATATTATTTGTATAATATAAAAAGTAAATTCGATCATCTTCCTATAATAATAAAGTAACATTTACAATAAATAAATAATAATAAATAATAAATATCAGGGGACAATGTCACACCAATTGACCTAGTCCCAAACTAAGCTCTAGGCTTGTACTATGGGTACTAGACAACGATAAACATACTTATATAGATAAATATATACTTAAATACATAGAAAACATCCATGACTCAGAAACAAATATTCGCGCTCATCACACAAATATCTGCCCTTACCGGGATTTGAACCCAGGACCGCTAGCTTCGTAGGCAGGGTCACTACCAACTAGGCCAGCGCGTCGTCAAAATAGGATCTTGTATTACAGTTGCGCTCTTTTTATCTTAAGAGGGCAGGAAATGTGCAAAGAGTTCTAGATATTGGAGTAAAATAAGAGCAAGTTAACTGTGTAAGCGTCACACTTAGTAAGTTGTATGTTGGTACTATAGTAATAAGGTCTGAATGTATATACAAAAGAAGGATGGGCCATTTAGTATCAGATCTGGGCCTCTATTCTAAGAGGTTAAAACGATATCGTATTTGACCTGTTATGTAATTGTTTTTTACTCAGCCACCATTACTGTCAAGTAAATAAGAGCTATCAAAACGTTGACAATACGATAACAGGTCCAAAACGATCTTGTTTTTACCGTGTTGAATAGAGGCCCTAGGCCCTACTCCTGTGGCCGTATTAATATACTAATATCGTGGCGTCAAAGATGACAGTTGTCTATGGCTTGACGTTTTTACTGTGACGTGTCTTGAGACGGACATGGGGTGTACAAATATTGTGGCTTATTTATTTACAGTCAAATAGTTCTGTCATTTCTTGCGGAGGGAAATTTGCACACAAATGCAGTTCAGCACACCTACATACAAAAACACAACTGTAATGATGACACTAATACATAAAAAATGGATCAATACACCGACAAAACTTGCACACGTCGTGCAATTTTTGTGTACGAACGAGTCACAATTCACACATTGACACGATAGGGCTTTCATCTCTTTCATCGGCGAAAAGTCGGATTTGTTGCTCAACAGATCCGAAAACAGAGCAATTCGGCATTCTATGTGTAGCTAACGTTCACTCGCGCGACTGGACTCTGTCTAGTTGACAATCCGAGTGGCAACTAGTTTTATTAGATGCGCATGCCCGCTTGGGCTTGTACTTTGACAGAGGGGAAATGGTGCGAATGTCTACTCCCTTCCGTGTTGCTCGAAGTATTAAGTGTTATTGTGTCTCTTTTTAACTAGAAAGACAGAAGTATAGTCGAATTTTATTCGACAGATGTCAATGAGTAAGGGCTATACTTACTCGACTGAGCCCAAAGCTTTGGTCTGGCTGGTCGCCCACGTTATTGACTCCTTTAAATTTGGAAGTTATTTCATCCTGCTTGAAACCTGTATAGGAGAAACCGGTGAATAAATAAATTATTAGGAGAGTGGACGGAGCAGGTACAGTAGACGCCAAAGATATTTTTCTTTATTCCATTGAAATAAGATGAAAAAATGTAAACGTATTTTTGACATTGACTATACTTGAATGAATATCGACAAAGTGTTTAATTTACTGAGTAAGTTGAGCATTTATCGAACAAATTGAGCACTGAGCACAAATCAAATAAATTAATAATTTATCGACCAGCTTGAGCACTGAGCGAGCACAAACCGAACCACCTAAGCACTTATCGACCAGATTGAGCACTTACCGAGCAGGTTGAGCACTTCCGTCCGGAAGCTAGGCAGGAAGTTGGCTCGGAGGAAGAACCACGTGTACCGCTCGTTCTGGTCCGCCGCCGCGTCGCCCTTCGCGCGGCAATATCTGGATACACGGCACATTTGTGTTGTATCATAACATAATATATTCACCAGTACGGTACTGCAATTTACAGTTCATCATAGAAAAAACATGACACAAATAAGGTAAACAAGCACACAAGTCACTTGATGATATCACTGAAACCCTACACATTTGCAATCTCAAGACAGCAATCCTAAGACTGCCAATACGTTCGGTATAGAAAATGGTAGCATGTCGACATGTAGTGTATACTCACTGCGCCAGCGCGTCCACGGCGCCGGGGTCCTGGCTGAGACTCGAACCCAGGACCACGTCCAGCTCCGCCGCCAGCTCGATGATCTCGGGCTCGCTCACTACCTGCGCGATAGATCAAATACAAACACTATTAAATAGTCATTGAAATAAACCACAAATGAAAATCTTGACGCGAGCCATCTTACAAAAGCTGTACTGCCAATTCAGCAAATATTCTATGCGAGCCTCCTTTAATTTGAAGAAGAAGAAGACATTTTTTAGATCATGAATTTGTATTTGAATTATCCTTATTTACGTACCTGACTGATATGCACTGTCGTTTGCGGATGTCCTTCTTCCGGACAATTTTCAAACGTGACCAATTTCCCTCCGAACTGCAAAGAAATTAAAAATTAATTAAGTCATTGTCCTTAATTATTCTTTCCTGCGGAATCCTTTTTTAATAAAGTTGCTCAAGAAGTGGTATTTTTTGTAGCTGCATACCATGCTACTGTATCATGCTCCTTGGTAGAGGTGATTTATAAAACGGATGTACCAAAAAAAACTACGCGCAGGGAAGAGCACAGTGCGTATTTCCTGAGATAGTGCCCAACAGCTGCAAGGCTGATAGGATCATGGTTTGACGACGGTTATGTTTGATTTATAAAGGATACTGATCAAGAACTTAGTTCCAAAAGGTTTTTCGGTGGTTTTGGTGCTGGAGGTAGCATGGCTATGCGGCCGGTAACTGAGAGATGTAGCGTTGAACGGTGTTAAAATGTTTTGGCTTTATCTATTTTACTCAATGCTATGTAATCTAGCCATAACACCAGTAAATAGGAGCCGGTAGGTTGATGTTCCTGGACAACTATCAAAAGAGTCCAGTAAAGTTGAGGAGTTTCGAATTTGGAATCAGTAAGTGTCCAGTAAGTAAGTATGGAAATTCCATAACATATCATTATTAGAATTTGTAACTATCTGTACAGACTATGACAGCCTTCAAAAAGGCTATTTATACTACAGGGTGTCCGGCGGCAGATTTACATTTTAGAACTCGATTTTACAAAAAGTAATAAATGGTGCGGGGGAGTGGGGGGCGTCATTAGAATCACCGAACGTGCGGATTTGTTAGACACGCAGTGGTCAGGAGAGCTTCGCTCGTTGCTGTCGAAGAGTTTTTTAAGGGTGACGATTTCTGTATTATTGCGCGTTGTTGGTTTTGTTCGCACTATAAAATTCGCCGCTTAAGTGATGAACCAACTGTTAATTTGATTCGGACCTGGTTAGAGAGGTTTCGCGCAACTGGTTTGGCCAGGAATTCCTCCCGACCCGGACTTAGTCGCTCGTCAAGCACGCCGAAAAGTGTAGAAATGGTGGAAAAAAAGCTGACGTGAAAATACGCGATTTTCAATAAGGAAGCGCGCAGCGTCTTTGAGGCTTCCGGAAACAGCCGTCCATGAAATTTTAAAAAAGGATTCAAAATTCCATCATTTTAAAATTCAAATTGTGCAACAGTTGAAAGATAATGATTTCACTACACGGAAAAAAATCTGTGATGTTATGTTAGCGAAGTTCCGAACTGTTAATTCAATTTTTGGAGTGATGAGGCCCATTTTCATTTGAATGGACACGTAAATAAGCAGAACTGCCGTTATTGGGCGTCGAGAACTCACAATCCACGACAGAAACACCAAAAACCACTGCATTGTCCTCGGGTTACTGTTTGGTGCGCTTTGTCTTCTAACAGAATTATTGGGCCGCCATTTTTCTTTGAAAATGACCGAGGCCAGGCAGCTAATGTGAACAGTGAGAATTTTGGGCGAATGATCATGGACTTCTTTTTACCAAAACTGCGAGCTCACCCATCGTACTCGTCACACACATGGTTCCAACAAGATGGCGCGACCCCACATACGGCCAGAACTTCCATGTGTTTGGTTCATGAAGCTTTCCCCAAAAAAGTTATCAGTCGCTATGGGGACATCCTGTGGCCTCCAAGGTCATTTCTTTTTATAGGGCTTCCTCAAGGGAAAAGTTTATGGCCAAAATCTGCAATTGATTGAAGATTTAAAAGAAAATATTCGTTGGGAAATCGGCGCGATCGACCCAAACCTACTAAACCGTGTGGCGCAAAACACTAGGCTCCGTTTCGAGCAGTGTTGGCAGCTCGATGCACGACATTTGGACGACATCATCTTTAAAAAGTGAAATCCGCATTAATTATCTGCATTTTAAGACAAATTAAAACGATATATAAAATAGTTTTTTTTTTATTAAACTTTAAAAACATAAATCTGCCGCCGGACACCCTGTACATGAAAAGCTGAACATTCAGCTCCAAAAGTACCAAGGCATCATAAACCAAAAGCGTGATCTCGTTCAGATCAGACATTGCGCGATTTCTCTTCATTTACGTTTACGAGAGCATCTCTGTTTTATGCGCGTCTAGCACATCTCGACCGGTCTGACGAGTTGTGAATCGTTAAAAAATAAATAAAAAAACCGGCTAAGAGTAGGACTAGCGCCCTGAGGGTGGTGCACATGTGGTCATCAATATTTTAAAACATATATATTTTTTAATCATTCTACTTGTTCTATTTTTGAGTAAATCACTATACATGCCTCGACCATTAAGAGCCATCTTGGACTCGTATGTATAAAAGTCCTCGCCTGGCGGCTCGAGCTTTTACCTCATACTCGTCCAGGAAGGCTCACTTACTGGTCTTTGCAGTAATGTACTATTTAAGTGATCGAGTTCGCCACCACCTATATTCATATCCATTTTATAAAGGGTGATGATGTTGGGTCGGGACGCTCGGTCAGAGTAGGCGGGCGACCAATTATTGTTTTCATAGTGCCGCACTCAGAGATGTCAATTATATTTAATGCTTGATTAAAGTTGCTGCTGTCACTTTCTTTGCTACAGCAAGACCACACGTCACTAAACAAGCATTAA
Source organism: Acleris cristana (assembly GCA_948252455.1). NCBI lineage: Eukaryota > Metazoa > Arthropoda > Insecta > Lepidoptera > Tortricidae > Acleris > Acleris cristana. The sequence continues at coordinate 14,915,780 of OX411787.1, read as the reverse complement.
ATTTAATTGACGTCTTTGAGTGCGGCAGTTATCACTTATTACCATTACCTTAAACCACCAGAGTACCAGGACAACATAGCTGGCGGGAGCTGGCCAATGAGTGCAGCCCGGAGCTTCTAAAATGAGGAGTATCTCTGTGTTATATCCTAAGAACCTGTATTCGTGAGTAACTGACCGAGAACTTGGCGCCGGTGGGGCGGCGCAGCCAGCGCGGCGCGCGGGGCAGCAGCGCGCGCGGCGCGGCGGCGGGCGCGGCGCGCGCCACGGCCGGCAGCTGGCCCAGCGACGCCGCGCCGAACGCCTCCAGAATGTTCGACTGGTTCTGACCGCTCTACAGAGATACAACTAGATTAGTAGAGAACACTCATGACACAACACATTCTTTGAGATTTTAACAGAAAGAAACATTCCGCAGAAACTTGCTAACAGTAATAATGTTCGCAATAATACGAGCCCCGCAATGCGGAGCTCTATCGACTTTTCTAACACTGCGCATTAGCAATGTGGTAATTTTGCGGTTTAGACATTTTGCGACCAAGTCATTCTACTACTAATTCAAAGTAAAATGAGCATCAAATTTAATCAAGCAATGCCACCAACAAAATTACACTAATCGTTTTACAGAGCTAAACGTATCAGAATGCAACGAATTTTAGAAATAACAGAGACATTTGCTATGCAATATTTTAAAATATTAAAATAATAAATAAAAAAAACACTATCTCAAAAAGTACAAGATTTATTCGTTCAAAAAGAAATACATTAAAAATAACTATCCCCTTGTTATGTATTAAGACCCTTACACTCGACTTCTAAACACCCTACATTAATGAAAACCATACTCATATACTCACGCTCTCAGGTCTCGCGCTGCCGCCACCTCCTAGCAGCGAATGCACGGCGACCTGCTGCTCGAAGGAGCTCGACACCAACAAGCTGGGGTCGCGCGCGCACCACGACACGTCGAACACCCACTGCTCCTGCTGGGCCACCTCCATCAGGAGCTCACCACCCTGGGAACACAACGACATTTACAACATGTATCACTTGCCAAATCACCGTTCGCGTTTTAATTAGTCAAATTCGTATACAACTTGATTATTGATTGATTGAGAGTATGGCGACCTAGCGACATTTAACGGCAACTTGCATCAACCAACTCACCAGCGTCCGACAGCGGAATTGAAATGTTCTACATCGCGCTAACGAAGTTTCTACAGTAGGTTTACATGTCTACCACTTCCAACTTCATACCAATGGACTTCGGTCTCTAGGCATAACACCCGCCTGAAGAACGATTTCTCCATTGTCCTCTCTTTTACATTGGTGACCCCGACGTGATAGTCATCCCACATTGGTGACCCGACATGATCGTCAGCTTACAAGAAGTATTGCAACGGATTTTGCTCAACATATCTGGTGTCGGCTGCGGCAAAGCATCGGACTTCACTTAACATCTCTAGCAACATCGCGTGGAGTTTGTGGGTCGCAACATTATCGGACTTCGCTCGATATGTCACAAAATATCGCACAATGTTTGAGGTCCTGGACGAATGGCAAATCATCGCAGTATCATCGAACTTCGCTCGACATGTCTGGCAACATCGCGCTTTTTGTCAACCACAGCGTATGGTAAAGAATCGCAACGTTGCTAAACTTCGCTCGACATCTGGCAACACCGTGCGATATTTGAGTATCGCAAAGTATGGCGAATGAATCGCAACATCGCCAATCTACGCTATACATGTTTGGCAACGCCGCACGTAACGTCTTCCGCTTTCGCGCAACGTCACTTGCCTTTTCAAGCAGTCCGCTTGTTTGTTTGTTTGTTTGTTTGAATTGAATAGGCTCTGAAACTACTGGACTGGATTTGAAAAAATCTTTCACCATTAGAATTCTACATTATCCTTGATGAACATAGGGTATGTTTTATTTTTCTGCGCGGACGCCGGACGGAGTCGCGGGCAACAGCTAGTAGATAATTAAAGAGGCGCTCACCGGCTGCGTGTTGTTGGGGTTCCAGCAGAGCACGCGGCCGTCCTTGCCGGCCGACAGCAGCAGGTCGGCGTCGCGCGCGCACCACGACAGCGCCAGCACGCCCTTCTGGTGCCCCTCCAATGTCGCTAGTGGGGACGCCGCCAGTCTGAAACAAGTTTTTTAAGTTTTTCTATTCCCAAATCTTAATATTACTTTATGATAACTTAACCTTTTCAATGTTAAACCTAAAAGTGTCACTTCTTATACGCAAATCATTTTTCAAAAGTTATGCAAAATTGAACTTAAACCGTGCAAAGGAAAGTCTGTTTTAAATTGTGCCTGGATGTACGTCCGTGACGTTGTAGGCACGACAGCTCATGACGAGTTTAGCGTTGTTGTTTAAAAGGTTTAAGTTTAGGACTCGGTATTACTCGATTTTTAACTGATCAGAACGGAAGTGAAAATTACATTGTATTCCAAATTTCAACCCACCCAAGAAATAGATTTCAAATTGTCTTACGCACACCTTTTCTACCTTATTACTCATGTATAAAGTTCAAAGTTCTGGAAAAGGGCCGAATTTTACGTCCCCGAAACCGACGTGCATGCATGACTCGATGTATGAATGTGAAAACGAAAGAGATTTGTCAGGATCGTAACAGGTGGAAAGAAGTGGTCTCCCCCCTCTGGGAAACAGGCGTGATTTAATGTATGTATGTATGTAAAGTTCAAAGTTCCTGCAAAAGTGTTCGCAGTAACGAATAGCCCGTATGAGGTTCACTGACCTGAGATCCCACAGCTGTATGACGGGCACCTGGTCGTCCTCGGAGGCGACGCACAGCTGCGTGGCCACGGCGGGGTGCCAGGCCAGCGCGCGCCAGCGGCTCCGCGACTGCGAGTCACTGGAACACGATGTATCCTAGGTATCGCTCTTACACCCGTATTCACAAACGTCACTATGAGGTCTCACAGTGCTCACGAACGCACAGGATGGTTCAAATCGCCTCATGAAGAAAAGGTCGGTCGAAAAGGACCAATCACAAAGCTGTATTGGCCGCAGTGCGTTTACTCAGTGAAGGATCCCTTAAGTATTGTTTGTGAATACGGGTGTTAAGCTATCTGCATCTCCAAAAAAACTCACTGGTAACTATTATAGACCAGCGATCCGGCGATAATGTTGCAACAGTTGCAAGATCAAGGTATTCAGTGCATGGAGACGATCAAATCAACTTGAGCTGTTTAAAAGCAGTGGTTTTTAAAAGATGCCAACTCAATTCCTCTCCGCTACGAATACTTTGGGAGATTAGATTACTCTTAGATCAACAACAAAACATTTCATCAACAAATCGATATCTCTCGTTCTATCAATACTTTTTCTTAAAACGACAGATAAAAAGAATTTAATTGAAAAAGTAAAACATTACATAGATCAGCTTTCATTTTACATCATCATTTATATCATCCTAAATGTACCCACTTCCCATAATAATCCACGTGATGAAATAAGAGTTACGTACCTTAATTTCATAATAGGCTCATTTTTCCTCAAATCCCAGACTACGCATCTCGACGAGAACGTCGAGCCGAGGATATGTTGGACCTGTGACCAAATCAAACGTCCAAATAACAATTCATACAATTTCAACCTTTTCATATCAAAATAAACAAACTCAAAAAAAAAGACCCTCGTTTGCTAACAAGGATAGGAGAATTACTTTACTTGTGTCATCATCATCATCGCCATTTTCATCACCTCTGTCTTCGTCATCTTTATCGTCGTCATTACCTTTATCTTTATCGTCGTCAGTCAGATGTAGTAGCCGTCGGCGTCGTCGTCCCGTGTAGTCATCTTTGCCATCATCTTTATCGTCATATTTATCATCATCGCTGTCGTCGTCAACTCATTTTAGTCTTCCTCGTCACTGTCGTCGTTATCTTTCCATCGTCTTTGTCCTCTTTTTCATCTTATTTCTCTATCTGTATCGCATTATTTTTTACCCATATGTATCGACATCGCAGTCGACACCTTTATCTTCGTCGTTATCTTTATCATCATCCTCATAATTGTCGTCATCGTCGTCATCTCCGTCATTATCGTCAAAATCGTCATTTTTGCCGTCATTGTCGTCGTCAGTCCGTTGTAGTCGTCCTTTATCATTATCGTCGATCGTCATCATTATCGTCACTGTCAATTCTTTTTTATCGTCATACCTGCTGGTTCCAGTGCAGCGCCTGTACGTGGTCGAGCGGCTGGCTCTTGTTCCCGGGCGCCATGGGCTGGCTGGTGTTGTTCAGGTCCCAGATGAAAATCTCGCTCTCGGACGCTCCGGACGCGAGGAGATTCTTCTGGTACGGGTTTATGTCTAGCGCTGATACGTGATCTGTGGAAGTAATGATTAGCATTAAAAGTAGGTTCAGACCTACAAACTCACAGTGAGAGGCGGCGTTACTGAGCGTTCCCAGAAATAAAACGTTTACGCAACGCTTTGACATTACTATTTAGTATCAGAACGTGCCACAATTTCTAAGACCATGTCATATAACATTACATATATGACATTCAGAAATGAGACTACAGGACCTCGGGGGTGAAACACTCACTGTTGTGTTTGGTGCTGCTCCCGAGCAGCGCGTTCTCCGCGCCGCTCAGCAGCTTGTCCGCGCTGTAGAACTCGAGCAGGCCGCCGTCGCAGCCGCCCACCACCACGCCCGCGCCGGACCATACCAGCTTGTGGAACCTGGGAACAGATCACAATTCAATGTCTAAGCTCCTGTACTAAAAATAGGAAAAAATACGGCCATTCAAAAAAAGATCTATCGCAAAGAAAGTAAGAAGAATTTCTTTTGTTTTTATGACCAATGATCACATTAGAAAATTGATTGTATTTCACAAGAATATTATTATCTTAGAAAATTGATTGTATTTCATTCGCAATATTATATTCCATTGATAAATTTCGTTAAACGGTGGGCCTAAGGAGGCTTAGCTATAGAACAGGGTTTCCCAAGAACTGTGGCGCGCCTCCCTAAGGGGGCGTTAGAAGTTGGCAGGAGAGGCGCGAAAACTTTAAATTTTCGAAAAGAAAACAACAATATGTACTTAACATAAATATTATAAAACACGTTGATTTTGATCGGTCTGTGTATCACAATGCGACGTCCATGGTCGATGTTGTTAAAGTAATGTAAGTATGTTTGTTTTTTTGTCACACACAAAGCAATTCAAAGGGGGCATGAAAATATTATTTACTATATGGGGAGGCTCGACGTAAAAAAGATTGGGAAACCCTGCTATAGAATATAATAAAAATAAATGTTGTTTAAGTCAATAACTACTCTTTGGCTAATGTCAAACATTCCCGCACCGAAAACCCCAATGTCTAATAATAACTTAGTTCAGTAGACTGAGAGAGTTTATGTGACATGCAGCATCAGACAATTTCTTATTTTACAACAAAACTGTGGTTGTGATGATTGTACAAGAAGTAATTGATAATATAATAATAGTATAATGAGTGTTTTTGAAGCCTATACCCACAGCACAAGCTAAGACTGTACTGAAGGTATGCATAACAATAAATACTTACATACAATAAATAAAAGCAACAACAGTGAAATAAGCATTTAAATAAACATTAGTGAATAATAAAATGACACTTTTGTGAGATGAGAGTGGACACTTTCTTTCATTTACACCTAAATACCTCACTCAAGTTGAGTGAGTGAGAGAATCAGAAGGCTACATGTAGGTTGAGTGACTCAACCTACATGTTGCCTTATGTTACCAGGAGTGGAATCACAGATAACCAATTATAAGTTTAAGTTGATGTGTTTCTTATAAGAATAAGAGAAATTTTAGTGTGTAAACAATAAACAGTTTACAAAAAAAATATTCCGACGAATTGAGAACCTCCTCCTTTTTTTTGAAGTCGGTTAAAAATATGATATCATGTGTAGCCCAAACTAAGCTAAGCGGGTATCTTATGAGTAAGTATGACAAATATACTGTCAGTAGTAAACATTACTGGTATAGGTAAGGCCGCAGAGCATTCGAGCCAATCTGTTTTTGTGTTTTACGAAAATAGTCATAAAGATTAGCATGTGGCATTTTTTTAATTATAATAGCTAATTGTGATTAGGTTCACAATACCTGGAAAAGAAATGCTTTTTGTAATGTTACATGTATTTTTTTGGTAACACAGAAGCGGGGGCGGTTTGAACGGTCGTGGCCTTACCCGAAAACCAAAGTGCATGTAGTAAATATCATTCTGAAATGGTTATAGATTATGTTGAATAATTAAAAACTTGAATATCTAACACATTCTTGCATTCCAAGTGACAAAAGCAATCAGATATTTTCCAATCATGTTAAATCAGCAAAAAGAATAATTGTTATTACAAATGTACACACATTATAATTAAAATATTGCATTGATCATCAGTTGTTATAAAAATATGAAAATTAACATATGACCTGATTTTTCAGTTCTTTAAATATAAAAGAATTGTCTTCAGTCAACATTTTTCATCAAGCATGATTTTATTTAACGAAAAGGCCAGTTGTGTTATGATGAAATGAAGTGTTAAGTAATAAATAAAAAAAAAATAAAGAAACATTTAAGTAATAAACATTATAAAGACCTCCACTGATCGCAAAAGTACATGGTTTTATGGAGTAATAATGTTAAATTGGTTTGTTTAGTTTTCTTTACATCTTTGCCTATTAAAATTGAAGCCAACAATAACTCTGTACCACATAATTAAAGTCAAAACTTACCAGTCCCAGTTAGATTCAAAATACTATTACAAGTAGATTAAAGGGTGCTTACAATAATCAATCTATCTCTTATTATTATTATTAATTAGCCTAATACAGTGTCCCACTGCTGAGCAACTCCCTTGATTTCCACACCTCTGTGTCCGTGGCAATCTTTGACCAATCCCTCAAAAAGAAAAGTGTCTAATCTATCTCTTATCTTCAGTTAAAGATTTGTAACCATACTTGTCATCATTAAGATTAATGAAAGAAAGATATACCATGTTATGTCAAGTCAAGCCTGTTTAAACAAGAGACTGAATATTTGAATGTGCCGTAACACACAAAAATACAAAACTTACTTATGCTGCGTCTGCACACTGGCCTTCAGTTCGAGATCGAGACCGGGGTCTTCTAAATTCAAAGCATACAGCTCCAACTGCGATGTCGAGCTGAAGGAGGAGTCGACCTGCTGCGCGGCCGAGCCCGTCGCCAGCAGCACGGGCGCGAGCTCCGCCGGCGACCAGCTCACGTTCACCGTCCGTTTCAACTCCTTAACCTTCATTATCACGCGCCGACCCCGCTAAAACAAACCAAACACGACCACCGAATCACCGAATTATGTCACCACTATAACACCGCAAAAAACACTACATAAACAAATAAAATATACATCCAAACAGTCCCAGTAGCTTTTGGAAGGTTTCCAGAACGTCCCTTATGTTAAACTTACGGTATTTAGACAAGAAAAATAAAATATTTATCATAAAAACACCGAGTTGGCACTTCCAACGTGGCTGACGTAAATACGCTGTCAGTTTGACAGCTGTATAGAATGGCCGCTGCGTTCGGTTACCGCTAGGTGGAAATTTAAAAAACTAGGTAGATTCGATTATTATATTCCTGTATGATTTCAATTGATTTCATAATTGAATAGTTGTTATTTCGAAGCAATAGTATTCGTATTTTCGTACAACAGTTTCTAGTCATATTATTGTGTAGCGCCGTTATTGTACCGATCAAATATATTTTGCTATTAGAATCTCCTAGGCGACGTTAATTTATTTGTATTGATTGGAATCGAATACCCCTACTGCATACAACCCACTACTAGTTATTCAGTTTAATTATTATCTCGAATTTGCGTCAAATCTTTTTAACGTATTGCAAAGGTTAGAAATAAAGTAAAAAACAATAAACCATTCTGGCCACATCAAATTGACTGGCTAATATTTATGTCAGAAAAACTTTCTATCTTCTATTACTGACAGAAAGAAAAGTTTTATCAGAAATATAATTGCATTTGTCTAACGATATATACTAGAAAAATGTTTATTTTATCTTCTTAACAGTTGACTGCTTTATCGTGCAGTGTAGGTACGCCACCTACATACCTACGTGATAAAAAGAAAAGCGAAAGAAGAAAAGTAAGTACCTCCCCTATCTATAATAAAGTAGCGAGTGAGAATTACTAAAGCAACCATTATCGACTACCTAATTAGATTTCAGTAATTTAACTGTACATAAAGACCTCCAATATGTAGCGCGAAAATTAAAGCTTCTTTACAAAACCTGAAAATGTGCTTTCTGCTTTCGTCTTTCGCCAACTCCGCTGTCTCCGTACCTATGTATATAACAAGGTAGGTAGGTACTACAGACACACTCACACATGCATACATGCATTTTTCACCTTTCATTTGAAGCATGACCTTTTTGTTATTCTTAGGGTTCCGTACCAAAATGGTACAAAAGGAACCCTTATGGTGAGACTTCGTTGTCTGTCTGTCTGTCTGTCTGTATGTCACAGCAGGTTTTCTCAGCAACTACAAATGCTATCAACTTGAAATTTGGCATAGTTGTACAACTTGCTTGCCCTCGTCTATTTGTAGTAAAAAAAAATGAAATTAATTTGATTAATAATTGAAAAGGGCTCTAGAATGGGGGGTTCAAAAATGAAAGTGGTTCGATTATAGCAAATGGGGTGTCATAATTATGAAAGGTCTTAATCTGCAAATATCAAAACTATTTTTTTTTTTAATTCTGTGTTGTACTTTTTGATTTATAGCCAAAAATGTACAAAAAATGACCCTTATCTCCGAAGTTTATTAATCAAAAATTCTGAAAAAAATCCTGCCGTATAGTTAATTACTTATATTTTCTGGGAAAAATAAAATAAAGTGTTCATTATTTACAGTTTTTGATAAATAACAAAAAAACTAAGATAATCTGCATTAAAATTTAGGCTAGTCAAAATCGACCTTATTACCTGGAAAATAAAGCTTATAACGAAATGAGTATTTTCTTTTGCGGTTACCAAGCATATTATCTTCAATACGGAACCCTCGGTGCGCGAGTCCGACTCGCACTTGACCGGTTTTTTTTATGTACCTAGTTATTACTGTACCCAACATTTTGTATCAGTTTGCGACCGTCCCGTCACTAGGGACCAGTCTGAGAACCAGCGCCAGGCATCTCTGCCTAGCACATGCTGAGATTGGGACCCATTGCTCAACCTAGTTACTATAAGTTTTTATTCTTTCTCATGTACCTACTAACTTTATTTTTATTACTTTTAATTCTTTTATATTTGCTCAGTTTAAGGTTGTGGCAATAAAGATTATTCTTATTCTTATACTTATTCCACAGACTACTTAGATATACTACGTTTATATCTACCTCTCTATCTATGCTAGCGTGCTGTAGGTACCTAACTGTAACCGAGTAGTTACGCATGAAAATTTAACTTTCAAGGTAATAACGAAATAGTAAACTGATTTAAGTAAACATAGGTAGGTACGCATTTTGTTTCATCTTTATCCCTAATTTTATTTATTTATTTATTTTATTTATTATTACAAAGTAGGTAATTACACAGTAATACGTAAATGACATAAAATTTGCACTAAATCGGTGTGCACAGTGCACACTACGCAAGCTATCCTTGATAAGATGCTGTTATATTTTTTAACTTTCATATTTGAATGTTTTAACATGAAATTAAAGTAAATGCCACAAAACATCAAATTCCTGAAAATTCTATGGCAAAATGTCTGTGACTGTGACACAAAACGCAATAAGCTTTACAAAGTACACATAGTATCTACATGCAAAAAATGAGTAGAGTTTTGCAACTTATGACCTATGCCAGCGCCGCGGACTAATAAGAGATTTATCTGAATTAAATCCTGCACACACATTAGTGCAAATCTAGGTACAAGATGATTCAACTATGTTTCACTCGCCAATGTTAGCTGGCATATTATTACCCGTTTGTTATGCTTTGAAGAGTTCTACGTCAAACCAACCTACTACCTACCTACCTAGATTGTCCTCTATCATTTATTTATTGTTATTTGATCCCTCCAATGGCTTTTAATTGTCAGAGCCATGCCGATAGTAATGACAAGCGCGGAGTGGGCGCGCCTGCACAGTTGGATGGAGACTGACAGGCACACCGCCGAGGCGAAGCGCCAGTGGGAATACGTACACCGGCTAGACGAGGCCAGCAGCAAGATGACTAAGAACTGGCCCAATTCCCTCGAGGTAAGGCGACAACAGCTGGGGCACGTTTTATAAAGCTACAAGTTAGTTTACAGGTCTAAACTGGCAACACTGCTCGAATGGCTCGTCGTCATTGGTCGAGGTTGTGTCAATGGAAACTTGTAACCTGTGAATTGTAATTTGTAGCTTAATAAAACAGGCCACTGGGGTTAAGTTAGTCCTCCATAGGTGTCTGTAATAATCAGCATCATTTCGAGTGTGGAGTGGGTAAAATGGACAGCAGCGGGCATAGTATGGTTGCGTTTATCGCGTGAAAAAATGTGGATAAAGCATCCGTCACTCTCGTACAGTTGAGTTCATAAATACGTGTACACTTTAGTACCTTGTCACTTCAATCGCTGTGACAATTCATATATGGCAGTTTAAACATGAAATTAAATTGACAATGAACTCGACTGTACTTATAAACGTGTCAAAAAGTGTATCCTGGCTTTTACCAAATTTAATTTGACAAGCGAATCATTTTACAAACTTTCACTTGAAAAATTTGTGAAATTTGGTAGGATTGTGTAATCCTATGAACCAAACACAGAAGTGCTAATACCGAAAGGAAAAAAAAAGTTTTGCAAACCCTACAGTGTCTTATAATCAAATGAAAAGCTTGTTATGAGGACCTCAAATATATTTTTGTTATTATTGTAAAATGAATAGTATTGATTTTATTCATAAAAGACGACGAAAATTGACCATCCCCCCTGATCTCCGAAACTACTGAGCCTAGAATTTTGAAAAAAATACAAAATATACGTACGTGTATACATTGCTAGTAGATTACCTACAGGAAAACCTATAAGAATTCTATGAATTGAAAATAAAGTGGTAACACTCAATATCACTTACGAAAAAAGTTCAGTTAAACACCACCAGATAGCGCTAGTAGCAGTTAACTCGCGTCTTACTGTGAGGATTTCAAATGTGATATTTTGTGTTATGGTACGGAACCCTTCGTGCGCGAGCCGACTCATCATGTCATGACAAGCGCAGACGGACCCCGTTCCTATGGACAAGCCCAATTTAATGAATAGGAGTTGACAAGTCAAATTGACTTTGGTTGAGTAGAAAGCGAAACATAGGTTTTACCTCTATAAATAGGTATGTTGTTAATTGGAAGATGAGGAATTTGAGTCGGAAACAAAATTGCAGTCGTATATAACCACATCGCATGCCCAAACTTTCTGCGTTCTGTCTAGGCATGCCCTTACGGCTTATAATGTTCTGGTACGTCTTTGTCCAGAACGTGAATAAACGCAATGAGGAGATACGTCGCGCCCGTCTCGCGGTGGCCGAGCAAGCCAACGCCAGGTTTTATGGGCGCTACATGAAGCGCAAGCGCGAGGAGCGCGCGCGCCTTCTGTACAGCGCGCGGGACATCACCTTCAGGAACAAGGATGCGCCCAAGATGTTGTTCGGGTACCATATCTTTAGACTTTAACGAACACACTCGCCCGTATAGGAATTTATATTTTATATTTATAGTTTGGAATGTTTAATTGTAGGTATATGCGCATATTTCCTACCGATGTATTTTTTCTCTGGTGACGGGTGGAGCGATAGTATGTGGGCTAAGTAAGCTGTAGATTTGCTCTTAGCACGCCCGTGAAACACCCTATATTTATACTTAGGACACTGGAACTACTCATAGTTCCTACGCAGCTGTGTAAGTCTATCAATAATTCAACTGACCTACCTAATTATTACCGTCCACTTCCCGCCAACTTGTCACGCCGAATCACTTCCTCAGATGTAAATGGGCCTTCCTCAATGATTTCCACCTTCTGAGGCCCGTTTCACGAAGCTACAAGTTACAAATTACAAGCGGAAGTATCTTTCAAACTCTTTTTGCTAGAAAGAGAGTTCCGCTTGTAATTTATAACTTGTTGCTTCGTGAAACGGGCCTCTGGTGGTCCTTCCTTTGCCACCCAAAATCATGCTGATTTCATATGAACACCGAGCACGTAGGCATTATCCCGCGTTAGACCAGGATCTTGGTTGAGCTGCGCCAAAGTGCTTTAGGCCCGGTTCCCACTATGCCGGACCGGCAATTTTGCCGGATGCCGGTAAAGGTAGTGGCTGTACAATTTATATGAAGCTGTTCACATTATGCCGTGTGAACAGCGTCATAAGCCTCTAGCCTTACCGGCATCCGGCAAAATTGCCGGTCCGGCATAGTGGGAACCGGACCTTACACAGTCATCTAGATTTGAGAAGTCATTTACCCAGGGGTTTTATTCTCTTAAAAACGGCGGCGGTCGAACGAATGAGCGAAAGCGCAGCGGCGAGTTTAAGTAGTCCCCTCCGAGCAAACAAAACACATTGCATTCTCAATTGGGCAGCTTTATACGTTCGAGAAGCCATACTGCCAAATTGAATACACGCGCTAAAATGTGTTTTTTTCGCTCAGACGGGACTACTTAAACTCGCCGCTCGGACATTCACTCGTTCGTCCGTCCGTTCGTTGTTGTTGAGCGAATCACACCCCAGGCTGGATTAACAGAGGCTCTAAATGTCTCTCCCAATGCGCCATGGCGGTTCTCCTATATCACCGCTTCACCTAGTCACTGAGGCGACTTACACTTTTACCTTTTCTTAAATTTGCTTCACTGTTAAGTGTTAATGCGACACAAACACAGCCTTTATGCAATTTATTCCTGTTTTCAGTGCAGTGATGGAGACAGTAATACAAGGAGAGAGGGCAGCACAGCTCAAATTCAAAGCGGAGCGGGAAAAAGAGAAGAAGGAGATGAAAGAGAAGGATGACAACGAGATCATCCGCAAAGCGGCCGAGTGGCACCTGGGTAACGCGGAGCGACTTCGGAAGCGGTTCGAGGTCAACAAGCAGCACCAACAAGACATCTTGGTCCAGTGAGCGAGTTCAAATTTTAATTTCTTAACATTAGAATTTTATAAACTTTCATGTTTTGTAATCCACTTTGGTTGCCTACTATATTTCTACCACCGATGATCGCGTCACTATTAAAAGACGAGTTGAACAAATCTAAACTCGACGGTTCTACTATTAGCCATTGAGAAGTTCCTTTGGCCTCGTCTTCTGTCTCCATCATCACACCCAGCTCGATAGATGTGTACAGGTTATTTATTTGCTGCGTGAGCATGATACCGTAACTGGTCACTAAGAGGCATTTTTTTTAAACAGCTTACATCGTAATAAAAAATATCTGTTGCAACCTTAGGATATTCGGTAACTATAAAAAAAAATTGTTTCTCTTTTATAACCCAAGGGCTTCGGCGTCATCGACGCTTACTGTCTTGCGCCTAAAGACAGTAGGTATTGTGAGTGGGCAAAGCCTTTCATATCCCAGGCAGTAAAAAGGACAGGGGGGTTATTATGACATAGCTATACAGTACGCTGAGAGAAAAGGACAGAGCTATATAACTGCTATAGCTCTGTTCTTTACGCTCGCCGTAAAATGAACTGCATAGCCATGTTATATTAATCCCCCAGACATGACTTCTGAAGCTATCCTTTTCACGGCTGAAACTCGCCAGAGGCCCTACTTTGTAAATCGAAGTTCGAAGTTACGTTAGCTCCATCCCTTTCTCACGATTTAGTCTCGAATGACTAGTGACAGAGATGGACCTAACGTAACTTCGAATTTCGATTTTCAAAGTAGGGCCTCAGGATTCGATTAAGCCGCGTTTATTGCTATGAATAAAACATCCGTCTTGTAAATTAATAGTGACTTCTTACTTATATTATAAATGCGAAAGTGTAACGTGTTGGTTAGTTTCTATGTGCCGTCTCACGCCTCAACCGATTGACGTGGGTATAAAGGTACGGTCACGAGCGTTAATTTGGGACCCATTTCAAGAATAATAGAATATTTAGTTGTACATTCACGCGCGAGTCCGACTCGCACTTGGCCGGTATTTTAAACTATCTGATGCCTTTATTCATTTGACAGACTCTTAACACGTATTTTACATAATTAACTCCCTTATCATCTACCTCCTGTTTAGCTACATATGTATGTATGTATGTATCTAAACTCTTTATTGCACAAAATTATAAATATTACAATAAATGTGTGTGTACATCGCGAAAGTAAAGATAATCCACCGTAGATATGCCAATTAAATGCTGCCTACTTCGCAGAGCGCGTGACATGAAGGAGCGCCAGCGCAAGGAGTACGAGGAGGAGCTAGCGTTCGAGAAAAAGGACTGCATCGAGGGGCAGAAACAGATGGAAGCGCTGGCCAAATTCGAAGCCGAGTTGGTGAGTAATTCGTAGTTGTGTTTGACAGCAAGCTCGAGAGTCATTCGTGGTTTTGTTCGATGCCACCAAGCTCAAGAGTCATTCGTAGTTTTTCTCGATGCCACCGAGCTCGAGAGTCATTGGTATTTTTGTTCCATGCCACCGAGCTCAAGAGTTATTCATAGTTTTGTTCGATGCCACTGAGCTCAAGAGTCATTCAAAGTTTTGTTCGATGCCACCGAGCTCGAGAGTCATTCGTAGTTTTGTTCGATGCCACCGAGCTCGAGAGTCATTCGTAGTTTTGTTCGATGCCGCCAAGCTCGAGAGTCATTCGTGGTTTTGTTCGATGCCACCGAGCTCAAGGGTCATTCATAGTTTTGTTCGATGCCGCCGAGCTCGAGTCATTCGTAGTTTTGTTCGATGCCACCGAGCTCAAGAGTCATTCGTAGTTTTGTTCGAAGCTACCGAGCTCAAGAGTCATTCACAGTTTTGTTCGATGCCACCGAGCTCGAGAGCCATTCGTAGTTTGGTTCGATGTTACCGAGCTCAAGAGTCATTCATAGTTTTGTTCGATGCCGCCGAGCTCGAGAGTCATTCGTAGTTTTGTTCGATGCCACCGAGCTCAAGAGTCATTCATAGTTTTGTTCGATGCCGCCGAGCTCGAGTCATTCGTACTTTTGTACGATGCCGCTGAGCTCGTGAGTCCTTCGTAGTTTTGTTCACTGCCGCCGAGCTCGTGAGTCATTCGTAGTTTTGTTCGAGAGTCTGTTTTTTTCGAATACTTAATTTCAAACTTAAAAAATGTTTATTGCGTGAATTTACAATAAAAGGCCATGACACAAAATTTTGCACACAGTGTCACACAAATAATTAGTAGTAATTAGTCAGCTGCAGAGAAATATATGTAAACCCCATTGCTAGGAAACTTGTATGCAGGGGGGTTACTTTTCTCTGCAGCTGACCGTACCTGGATGACCGAGCATTTCTCGTTAAATTTTTTTCCTGAGTTATCTAAAAATGGAAACTAGATTTCATGAAAATCTTCGGAGCCGTTTCCGAGATTAAGATTATATACATACAAGAATTGCTCGTTTAAAGGTATTAGATATTCCAGACTCACTCTTCAATAATCAAAAATAAGAAAAGAGCTACGTTTCCGCTTAGCTTTTGTAAGAAGCCAACATCCATTTCCAATATTCAAATCGTGGATAGAGGCTACTTCAAATTAAATTATCAACCAGTTTGTACGAAAAACTATACTCTAATAAGTGCAAGTAATCTATCCGCGGTTTGCGTATTGGAGGTGTTAATGTCTACCTAAAATTTACTAGAAAGCCGCGGAAAAGGCCCGTATTTTTGCGGACATGAAGCGCGCGAAGGAAGAGCACGACGCGCGCATCGCCGAGAACATTGCGCGCGACCAGCTGGACGACCGGCTGATCGAAGTGCGGCAGAGGTCGCGCGCGCGCATCGTCGCGCTCCGCAAGAAAACCGAGAAGGACGTGAGTATCATCGCACACTAGAACGCCCCGGCACCAGATCACCACCGCCATAGCGCAAAGTGAAACATTGAAAATTGGACTTTGGGACTTTGTTAATACGAAGCTCTCTTCTCAGCAGTGGTTTGCTCTTGGGAAGCGCTGGTAGATTCTTTGTCACTTTAACGCCTTTGCCAGATTAGTGCACCAGTTCAAACATGACCTCAAAGTGAGAAAGAACTAAGTGTGTAGCTACTTATAAGGCCGAGGCCACCGCTGAAAGTGCCGCGAATTGCACAATAATAACCGATTAATAGGTAGTTATAAAGTTTTATACTCTCTCACGTCGTTTATACAAAATACTTATCTAGAGCCGAATGCACTTAATTCTATATGAAACTTTTCCGACCTCTGCTCATAATCCATTGACCGGTCTAGATGAAGGCAGCTAGGTGGGGGATGCTGCAGAAAGTCAGCCAGATGATGCAGTCGAGCCAGGGCGCGCGCGACGCGTCCGAGGAGGCGAGCCTCGCTAAGGCCGTCAAGCAGTTCGACGCCGCGTAAGCGCATCTAAAACCCCTTCTAAAACATATTGATTATATTCTCTTTGACTCCTTCCACACAGTCGAAACAACCGAGAATATAGATCGGTTCCCCAAACTGATTAATTCCGCGTAGCAAACTTTCCATCAGCTTTTTCCCCCATTTAAGTTTTCTCCAATCGCATTTTTCCGCAATTTTTTTACCAATTGCATTTTTCTATTTTGCATTTTCCCCACTTAGTTCAAAATCGATTTCACTGAGTCGACGAAGTTCCTATTTCTGGGTGCTTGGCCCCTCGGGCCTTCTGAAAAACGAATATAACCTAAACTTAATTCGATCTATTTCGACTTACTTAATTTCAATAGGAAATTTTGCGAGTGGGTTAAATCCAAAATGGAAAATATGCAATTAGTAAAAAAAATCAATGGGGTAAAATGCGATCGGAGAGAAATTAAAATGAAGAAAAATGCGAATAGAAAGTTTGCTACGCGGAAGTAATCAGTTCATTAAGGGAACCGATCTAAGCTTTAAGCTGGTCATTCACGACCGCTCCAACAAGCTGATCCGAGCAGCGCCGCGCCAAAATCGATCCGTGAATGTCAAAACTGTAGCGTTTAATGCTGATAGAGAAAATTCGGTGTAAATGGCGTAGTTTAAATGACTATTAGATACGAGTACATCAAATCCCCCGATACGAACGACCCCTTCTTTCGGATCTGATGTCTCCTTAATGGCCCAAACGATTGTCATGAAGCTAATAGGTTCATCCGTTCAAGAGCTACGGTGTTACAGACAGGCAGACACATACACACACACATAGCTGTCAAATTTATAACACCCCTCTTTTTGCGTTGGGGGTTAATGAAGCCCCGTGATGAAGGAACTCGTCGACTTTGCACTGAAACTATCCATACCGATTAGTCATCTGTCAGCTGTGCGCTCGTGTGCCTTCCCTGCCGTATAATATTTTTTATCGTCATCATCATCATCATCATCATCATTTTCATATTTTTTTTAACCAAATATACCTAGTAAATTAGATTCAAACCTTCAATCCGGTAAATACCCGAGTTAAATGCTGAATTAAGCTGGGCATTCAGAGACGGTGTGTCTCGGCGACAGATATTATGGAGTGTATTAAATTTTGTCGTGACCTTTTCTTTCCGTCACTTATATAAACAAATAAATTTTTGTTTATATACCTAAGTGATGGAACGAAAAAAAGTTTGAATTGTTTGGTTTGTCTGAGTTAGAGTTTGAAGTTTTGAAGTTTGAGCACGGTCTTATTATTTATTTATACACTTAATCATTGGCTTCATGTCCATTTTGAGGTAGTGATCTCTATTTAATATCGTATTTTTTGATGAAAAGCACTTTCCGTAAAAAATCCAATTAGACAGACAGATTCCTGTAGTGAAGATTTTTTTTGACGTGATAACGTCTTATAAATCAATGAACCGGCTGCACGCACGAAAAAGCGTGACTCATTTTCACGTTCTGCCTGAGCCGAGCGTGCAAGTGAGAGCGCGGAACAAGCGATAGAGAGGCACGATCGTCCTGAGCGTTCGGCTTGTGTTTTCTTATGACGTTAGGTATCACGTAAGATTATCGTCCGTAAACCGACTTTACATAGAACCAATTTTTTCGAACTATTTTTGACATTGAAGATGTTGTGATGTTTTGATAGATTTGAAGACTTTCGTCTTTGTCGCACCCAGCGATACGATACGATGATGATGATGGATATATATTCAACCGTTTTAATCAACTAATTAGAGGTAACATTATTCTCTCTCATTACTATTTCATCCTCTAAAGAAAATTACAGTCAGACTGTGGAACAGACTATACAATGGATGGGCGTAATATTTTAACCACATTTACGGGCGCACCATGCCACGCCATTCAGTTTCCGCTTCTTTACGTTCTAGTCTTTATTAGAAAATGGCAGCCAGAGAACGCATTTACGACGACACCATTTGGCTTGGCGCGGTGGCGTGGCGTGTACCAACGTTGAATTTTGACATTCGCGATAGATCAATTCGCGCCAAGTACTTTTAAACGCTACAGTTTTGACACGGGTCGATTTTGGCGCGGCGCTGCTCTATTCGGCTTGTTGGAGCGTTCGTGAATGCCCAGCTTTAGTTTTTAACACCATTTTTATGTTACAGCACCGCCGCGAGAGCACGTCGGGACGAGCGCAAACGGCTGGATTCCATAGAGAGCAGGCAGCAGGATCGCAAGAAGTACCTTGCTGACGAGGAGCACCGTCTGCACGAGGAAAAAACGCGCCGGCAGTGGGAGCTCATGAACCGGTGAGACTTACTTACTTACTTTTACTTACTTTAATACTCGTACTTACTTTAAAACAGGGGTATTTTACCATACAGTTACCTATAGTAAATTGATATTCTTGCGCTACAAGTTATAAAACCTATCCCTGTAGCGGACCCGATGAGTCTGGCCATCACTAGACCTCGTTTTCTTGGGGCACTGACGGGATTGAATGTTTATTTTATCGACTATCTAAATGTCGATGGTATTGTACTTGAGCTATATGTCATGACATGTCACTGACAATGAGCCAAAGACAATTACAACTACAAAATAATGAGATCAATAAAAGTCGCGGGTGTTCATTTTTCCACAATAATAACAACAGGTTATCGAATCTCGTAATACTAATGAGGTTATCTACTTATTTTTAAACAAGAAGTTTTAATACAAACACTACCTATATTGAAATTGAGCAGAGAATTAAAAGGGAAAAAGCAATGGAATAATATAAACTACAAACATCGATATTGAGACTGTCGATAAAATAAAAATTCAATCCCTACGTCAGTGCCCCAAGATAACGGGGTCTACTCGTCACACTCATCACATCACAGTTAAAGATGCGCCCCCGGTGCTGGGGCAAACTGGGATGATCCCTTGCACACCTCTTACAAAAAATATGTACACATAGACCTTATTGCCATCATAGTAATAAGGTCTGTGTACATATTTTTGAGACTTTGGGGGTCTTTTTCAAAAATATCGTACAAAATTAAAGGCTTATTGAAAACAAAATCACGATCGCATCCTTTGTGTAACGAAAGTTAAGTAGTCATACAAACTATATGGGTAACTTTCGATACACAAAGGAATTCATTAAGTTTTGTTTTAAATCAAGCCCTTAAATATGTATAAAAAAATTAAAGCCACTCTTGGGGTGTATAGGTACATATTTAGGCCCTTGAATGTATACTGAGTTCAACTTATTATACATATAGATACTACAAACCTTGCGGCTTACTATTTGTGCTTAAATGAGACTTACTTAATCGCCTAAAATAATCATCTCTTTCTCCCGATCTGGTCTTAAATACGGTCTATTCCCACTAGTTCCATTATTTAAAGGATTTCAGATAATGGAACTAGTGGGAATAACTTATAACCCCACGTAACTATCCAGATTTAAGAATGTGGAGCTGTACGCTGAATATCTGGAGCAGTTAAAGGAAGAGAAAGCGCGCAAGGTCAAGCAGTTTAAAGAAGACACTATCAAGATGTGGGTAAGTACAGTTTTATTTAAGAGCCCACCTACGGTGCCACGCCCCCACAAGAATGAAAAGGGATGGTTTGATGTGCTTCGAAGAATGTGAGATGGAGATAGTTCACGCGCGCCTTGATGGCAGTATCAAATTCAATTAATTGCTGTTTACTTTAAAACCACAACTTTTATAGAAAAAATGGTTTGCCAGGATTAAGAAGTTACATATACTCAATGATTGAATCGAAAATCATCGTTAAAGATTATAGGGTTTCGAAGATTCAACCAAAAACATGCAAAAACTGTCGAGGATTTTATTTCTAATCACTCAATTCAGTGTTTTCACGTTTGTCAGTCTCAAGAATATATGATCCAAAGAACAGATACAAAGGCGTTATGGATATTGAGATCCAGATCGCGGAATACTACAGACTTTATCATAGGTGGCCTCTTAACTACTTATTCACTTAATCTTACGGATGAATCGTTTCACATTCCAATGGCATTACAAAATACAGGTTTAGTTATACTCAGACTGTGCATCATGCTAGTGTAATTTTTCAATAACTTTTAATGGTTTTCCATTTTCGTACAAATCCTACTGCATAATTGCACTGCACTATCCATTAAACGGAGCCCCGCTATGCGGAGCCACACAACATCAATAGATCAGGTAGTTAGCGTCATATTATTTACAAACCATACTTGTATACTTGGTAAGATTATTAGGTACCTATAAATCTATTTCTAAGCTGGGTTTGCCCTTGCACTTTAAGCTACCTAATAAACTTACCAAGTATGGTTTGTAAACAAATTATGCCAACTACCTAATCTATTGATGTTTTGCGGCAAATCTACAAATGTCATTTCACTCGAATTATCTTATCTTATCATACAGACGGTCCCTTTCGGATACACTTCGATCCCTTTAGGATTTTCTGTGTAATTAAGTATAGTTCCGGAAATAAAAATTGGCCGCTTGTAATCTTCACTAAGATCTTTTTGTAAATATCAAACAAAAGGTACTTAATCGTAAAACTGCCCTCGTCCTTCAAACAGCGTGGGTTGAAAGGTTAAGGTTAAGGTTAGGTTCGGTAAGTCTTAACGCAGAAAAAAAAACCGGTCAAGTGCGAGTCGGATTAGCGCACCGAGGGTTGCGTATTTAAGATAATATGCTTGGTAACCGCAAAAGAAAATACTTATTTTTTATGAACTTTGTTTTCTAAAAAATAATGTCCATTTTGACCAGCCTAAATTTTAATACTCATTTTCAAAGTTTTTTTGTTATTTCTCAAAAACTGTAAATAATGAACACTTTATATTTTTCACATAAAATAGCTATAAGTAATTTATGTATACGTCAGGATATTTTCGGATTGTTGTATTAAAAACTTCGGAGACAAGTGTCATTTGTACATTTTTGGCTATAAACCGAAAAGAGCACCGAGCAAATAAAAAATAAAAAATTGAAATGTGCAGATTGAGCCCTTTCATGTGATACCCCATATACCTACTAAAATTAAACTACTTTCATTTTCAACACCCCAGTCTAGACTCCTTTTCAATTATTTATAAAAATACTTTCATTTTTTTTTACTAAGAACAGATGCGGGCAAGCAATTTGTAAACTATGGCAAATTTCAAGTTGATGGCATTTGTAGTTGCTAAGAAAACCTGCTGTGACATACAAACAGACAGACAGACATACAGACAGACAGACAACGAAGTCTCACCATAAGGGTTACCTTTCTACCATATTGGAACGGAACCCTAAAAAGATCGCAAAGTAGATAACAGACGGCCAAATCATATTTCCTGAATATGCAAGAGGGTATCTTGCACACTCAGCTGTTCGAATGTGCAGGTTTCCTCACGATGTTTTTCCTTCACCGTAAGAGCATCGGACAATGTAGGTAATTAAAGTAATTTAGAAAAACTCATTGGTACATGGTGACCGAGGGGGTTCGAACTCGGTACCTTACGATTACGAGTCGACCCCCTAAGCCATTAGGCCACCGACGCTCATTCACTGGAATTACTGTGGGTCGGCAGAAAGAGCGCGAAGAGCGCGACGCGCGGGAGAAAACGGAGAACCGGCACTTCTACGGCGAGCTGGCGCTGCAGAAGCTGCGGCACGACGACAACCGGCTGCTCACGTACGCCGACTCGCTCATCGAGGAGGCGCGCCGCGAGAACCGGCCCACACTTCCGCTCCGCCTCGCCGTCAACGTGAGTACATTACTGCTTTAAGGTGCACACATAACCGCTCGGCACCGGATCGGCACCACCTCAATTCGAGCCGTTTTGTATTCTATCAACCTAGTTGGAGGCCTACCCGCGCTGCGTCTTCCGGTACCCGGCCGCCACTCGAGAAGTCGTCGACCCCGTCGGCCATCTGTTCTGCGAGCGAGCTTGCCGTGCTGGGCGGTGCCGGCTAGGAAGCATCACCCCATCTCTTCCCGTGGGTGTCGTGAGAGGCGACAGAAGGATAAACCGGGGACGGGTAGCGGAGTCTCTTAAGTACTTAATCTAACTGCGGTCGCCGATCCGTATGCAAGGCGAATCCCCCAGGGGAGAAACAAAAAAAATTGTCAAGAAAACATCGGAGGATTTTATCAATTCAAACGTTTCAATCTTTTCCCTTCAGGGATACTGCAAGATGTACGGGCTGTATCCGGCGCGGCCCCTGGCCAAGTCAATGCGCGAGCACTTCCCGCGGTACCAGCCGGTGGACATGTCGCGGCCGGACCCGGGCTTCCGCGCGCCCGAGCCGCCGCCGCCCGACCGCGGGCCCGACGCGCCCGACGACGAGCCGGCGCCCGCCCCGCCCGCGCCGCCCGCGCCCGGCAAGCGGGACGGCCTGCAAGCTGCCGACAAGGTAGGGGAACCTCCCGTCTGCTGGGCACATAGAACAGAAACCAGTAGAAGTGTCAAGTGGGCGTATAACGTGTGACACGGTTATCTAGAATAGGAAATAAATCCAGAAGCATGCCTTATTGTGCTATAATAGAATGTAAAAACGATAGCCGCACCAAAAACATTTTCCATGGTGGCGTGTTGTTTTTACGATAGTTTGAGTATTGGCGACAACAGGTCTGATACTAAGCGAAGCTCATGCCACTATATTCCGTGGTTATGCACCTACCGATCATTGGTCCCATGAACTTTATTATAGGTAACGTAATATAGAGACGATGATAGGGTAATTCGACAAAAAAAATTATGCTGCCATTCGATTTAGTATATTGAGCAACTACAATCCGAGAACTGCAAAAGTCAAAAATGATGTCACAAATCTGTAAATAGTAATTTTATTTAAAATAAACTGCATTTTAAGTAGATAAAATTGCCATACAAATTACATATTTTTAATTAAAAGGCAAAAGTTCTTCTGATAATAGGTACCTACCATTGAACTTTCTATTCGATGAAAAAAGAAACCCAATTTTTTTGAAAACTACTTGTATAGAATCTTTTTTGTTTGATAGAGTATACTTCCGAGGTGGTCCCATTGTCACCAAGTTTGAATCTGAGGATCCGTAAGGAATTGAGGGGACGCCTCAAATATTATAGGCATACATATAGCAATTTCAGTATTTTTAGTAACAAGTCCAACATTTGCATTTAGAAGTATCATTTGGTGAAGTGGAACTGGTGAAAAAATGTTAATAACTTCTTGTACCTAAAGTCCTAAGTAGGTACTTATAGGTCAGTCCAACTAAAGTCGGCGATTCAAAATATTTCTAACCAAGAGCCGACTTCAGTTGAATTGATCTATTACCTAACATTTTACAAGAAGTTATTTTTTGCGTTTTTGAAGGAGGTTTTTTGGTTTTTTATTTAGTTTTGTTTATTTTCAAATTGTTATTATAATTTACAGGTTTTCAATCCATATTACTATAGATTAACTATGTACCTAGTAAAATTCAACATAAATCAACATCCCTCTTCAACATTCACTGGGTTACTGGTATCTTAGATGCCAATAATTGGGTGGTTTTACCTTTTCTGGCATATTGCACTTTGGACGTTAAAAAAAGGAGACACGATCAAAACACTCCGGTTCTAGAATATTAGGAATATAGTTACTACGTATAGATAATACATAAACAAACTACATCGTATTTGGTAGGCTAAGGGTCTCCCCACACCTATCGACGCGGAATCGGGTTTCGCCGACTGTTTTACACCACACTATTCGTATTTAGCCGATGGGCCATCTCAGCGGTTTTAAACCGACGTTCAGCAGTCTCATCCTCGGTACGGCCGCAGAGACGCCCGATCGCCTGCGATTTGCTATCGCAGCAGCTGTAAACCTACGGTCGGCTCTCGCGTGCTCCGTACTGACGTCGAGACGTCAGATAGCCCTCTATGCAAAAGTAAGGGTCTCCCCACACCTATCGACGCTGAACGGCTGTCGCCGCCGACTCGGCCGTGGTCGGAACTATTCAGCCCTCGCGATCGGCGGTACTCGGCGATGTAAGAAAGCGAACGCGTGCGGCTGGCTGCTAACAGCGTCGTACCAATGCGGACAGCTTTACGGCAAATCGTCGTTTTCCGGTCGATAGACGTCGTTTCGCGTCGGCCGAGCCGATCGACGTCTTTTTCGCTCTTATTGCGTAGACATAAAGTGTTTTTTGCTCAGCTTATTCCGCGTCGATAGGTGTGTGGGGAGACCCTAAGTTCGTTTTGTCTTGCTGTCTCCATTAGCTTATCGTCGGTAAAACTACAAAACCGCGAAAGTAACATTTTTGATGAGGAGCAAAATGCACCTTTTTTAAAGACGTTAAGGTTAAATTTTGCTCCGTAATAAAATTATTGGTTACGCGGTTTTGCAGTATCACCGACGTTATGCACCTTGCGTGCTCCAATATATTTAAAGGGATAGTACAACCTGCGTTTTCACAGGGCGGCCCGCCGAAGTCGAAGCCGCCGGAAACACAAGAATCTGTCGACGACTACAAGCGCGCCGCCCGCGCCAACGGGCTGCAGCGGCGGCCCGCTGAGGTACATCTCATCAGATAGACACTGCTACCTGCTTCAAGCTTCTTTTTTCTTAATGGCTTTCACACCTTGTTTAACAAGATGTATTTCGCTGTCCACATGGGGTTAGCTCCACGCGCTTCTGCCATGTCCAGTTTTTAGTTAACCCTTTTCCGCTTGATGACAAATGTGCATCCAAAAAAAGAAATATAATTAATAATTTAAATTTATACGATTTACCTTTGTTATATTATGATGGCAAAATATCTTTCCGTTAACCGGAAAAGGGTTAAATGTTATGCTATACGATTATTTTACCCTAAAAAAGTTTCAATGCTTACTTCTAATCATACTGTGAAGTGAACGGTCTCACCGAGTCCTAAGATACAGGCCCCGCCTAGTTTGGATCGACTTTATTGATTCATAACTTATTTATTGACAAATCTTTGTTTTTTTCCATGAAACACGTGTAAGTCAATATGCGTGTGAGTGTGGCAACATTTGTGGATTTGTGAAAATTCCGAAGCATTCGTTCGTGTAACGCATTTGCTACTGTCTTTTTGGCCCAGAACTTTCCCTAGTTGCCGTATCTTTTGCATACTTTATGAAGTTGCATACTTTAAAAACGCACACATGAGATGAAAGGTAGGAAAACCACATTGCCGGCAGCGAATGCGTTAAATATAAATAAACTTGAAGTTATTTCCTTTTTTTTTCTTTTTATTACAGACGGACCTCAGGCTTCCTCCCATCGTCCCCTGCCAGACCCCAAGCTGTACCTGCGATCTGAAGAAAAAGAAATAAAACGACCTCGTACAAAATATCATTAATTTATTATGTAATATGTCTAACAGTGTGTCGAGAGAGCAAGTATGGCACGGTGTGATAGCGTGACTAGAGACGTGGTGGATGGTTAAATTTCTGTGTTTCGTGCGTACAATTAAATTTAAACTAGCTTACTAATAAATCTTTGGTCACATTGAGTGTAGTTTGTCCACGCCAGGAGCGTTTAGAAATAGTGTTCGTGCCATTGAAATGAAGGTAGCGCACTGACGGTTTCTAGTTCAAAAGGTTGAGCAATCGTTTGATATCTTGTTTCATTTTATTTATTTAACAGATCGTAACGTTACAAATAAACGCATGAAACAGCATATTTTTGCGAACAATGCAACCGCTTGGCGGACCGTCAACTATTGTACTTATGTTATTATAATTTATAAATTTTATAATATTGCAAACTAAAGTTATTAAAAATAGATTGTCTTTTTTAAAATAATGTGACTTAAAATAGACAGTGCGCTGCCCTCATTGTGGAATCGATTCGCTTGCACAGCATTCGTAATACTTTCGTTGGCTTTGGCTTATATAATATTGTCTATCGTTAGAATAGTAATAAATTATCATTACCGAATAACAATGACTTAAATTTCATTTTTATTTACTATTTGAAATTAATAGTTTCTTCTTAAACTCTAACACTTCTCCTATTTATCCATACATAAGATTCAATTGACAATACCAAAAGTTTGAGCTAGAACATTTTATTTCAAATAGTTAATCAAATGTATTCGTCAATAATAATTCATAATTTGAACAGGTGTTCAATAATCGCCTCTACGTCGTTCGTGTTAAAGCTCAGAAGCGTCAGGTCGTTCGGTCGAGTCAGTCGCTGCTTACCTAACTTAACCTAAATTGTACTTTCGTGCGTCCCAATAACAATAACCTACAGGTCGGATATGGCATTCGTTTTGTAAGCCAGTAATCGACTAGTTCATCATTTGCAAGTTTTTGAAGGGCTAAAAAGTTAAAGACCATTGTGAAAGATGAATCAATTTAACTCTTGCGTTTGCATTGGTGTGTTATACACAAGCATTTGCTTTCGCATTTATAAATAAATTACAGTCGCAATTGACAGTAAATTCTATACAAGCACCGTTGCGTACAACCGTCAATTTTCTATTTTATTTAATATCCAAATAATCCATAAAATGTCTAAGGGTTTCTTTAAGCTTTTAGACTTATTAGAGTTTCAAAAAATATATGAAAAAGGTGACTTTTACAAAAAAACATAATAACAAGAAAAAATTAGTCGATTCTGACTTATCTGGTAACAATTAGTCATAGCACATTGAAATATGTCATGGTAATAAAGATAAATATGTCAAATACTACTAGTGTCTTATAATTTTAAAATTGGGATCAAAAATAGTGTTTATTGTAAAGAATCGATCTAAAATCTATTACTAAGGCAAGGTCGGACGACGTGTTTTTTTATATAAACTAAACGCAGCCACTTGCATTCAGACAAAACCAAACATCAAATAGGCGGAGTGGTAACAACCGAAACATCCTGGAATTGGGTCCTCCGACAAACAATCTTATCTACATACTCTAAAAATAAATTAAGTAACACAATTACAACTAATACATTCAATTTGGCACTATTCTAATACTTAATTCTATTTCTGGCCAATCATAAGGAAATGCTAGGTTTTATAAATAAAATGCAACTTTAGAACCTCCAGTCATCCATCAAAAAGTTCAAATACTGACTTCGAACGTGTTCGTCCGAACTCGTTAACACAAAACTCCGTCTCGATTCAAAAAGAGAATCTCAACTGTCAACTGTGGGGTGTCGGCCAATGGCGAGCGGGCTCGCGCGCGATTGGCGGGCGGGCGGTGACGTCACATCGATGGCGGCATCAGGGCACGTCGCGGGCGGCGTCCATGGCGTGGCTGAGGCAGCGGCTCACGAGCCCGAGCTTGTTCAGGTACGCCGACGCCTCGCCGCGGGGGGAGCTGGAATATTGCAACTACGTAGTAGCGGGAAAACAGAGATATCGTAACTTTAATGTTTTTAACGCCATGTCAAATACAAAACGGTGTACTATATTATGAAGATAAGCTTATTTTTGGCGGTAAACCTGTGGTGTGGCTAGATTAATCAATGTGAACTAACGCGCGGTAACATAATTTCGCAATATCAGGCAAATATTAAGTATGCTGAATGTGCAATCTGCGGTGTATGGACCGGCCAGACACACCGACGAACAAAGACTGGAAACTTTGGAGGTTGAAAAATTCTATAAATCTAACTCGTCATCTTTCTAATTGATCAACATGCTCATTTCTTAAATTAGGTTTTGTAATGTGCTGTTGGTTGAAAAACGACCAATTAACCAATAATAATGAGAAAACAATTGGATTTGACGAGAGAACAGGGATAGTGAGTTACTTACCTTAGCGAGAAAGACTCTTCATGTTGTGGCGTAGCGTTGTATGATGACCGCCTTATCAAATCGCTCACTAAAACAAATGCAAACATAACAAAGGTGACATATTTACGGGCAAAAAAAAATCAAAATATTTATTCAGCTTATTTAGCTTTTACACGTTGGTAATATAGAGTGAATCTACTACCACTACAGACCAGACCAGACCATCGTTGCAGAGAAGGGCCGCAAGAAACTCCAGCAGAAGGCTTAAGTCCATTCACACGAGCAGGCATTGATAGAACACATGAAACTATACTCCTACCGCTGTAAAAGGCTCGATTTGACAGCTGTCACAGTAGTACAAAATAGAACCCCAAACATCGTTGCCGACCGATTACGTAATAGTTCTTCTCATAACTCATAACATAACTCGTATTTATTATACACATATGTTTTTAATTCACGAAGGCGCACCCTGCCCCTCCAATTTAAGTAGTAGAAAAAACTTTTTTATGTACAGTCACCAGCAATAATATATTATTCAACATAGGACGCAAAAATATCTGACACGCTCTTATACCTCTAGTAATAAAGACGTGTCAGATATGTTTGCGCCCAATGTTGGATAATTTATTATTGCTGGTGACTGTACGCGTTTCGTTAATTTAAAAATGTATACTGTCGTTGATGCCCGTTTTTGTGGCACCTATTAGATCGTCCAATTCAAGCAGAAGAAAACCAAGAGTTTCGATCTGCTGTACTTACGCATGGGCGTCGCAGGGGACTGCAGCGTGCGGTCGTGGTCGAACACGCGGCGCGCCAGCGAGTCGCGCGCGCGCCGCGAGCGGCCCGACGGCGTACTCTCCGCTTTAGCCGACCTAATAAACAAAAGTGCTTTCAAAGACAAAACCAATAAAATCCCAACACTGGTTTTTAGAGTTCCTTACCCGAAAGATACCCAACGGGACCCTATTACAACGCTTATGCTGTCCTTCCGTCCGTCTGTTTGTCCTAGTTTTAAAGAGCCGTATCTTTTGAGCCGTAATAGATAGCGGGTTTTTTTTTAGAATGTTTATTCGGTGGATTTACTAGCAGATAATAATATGAAAAATTGAATTAACTTAACACTTCTACATTACTATAGGAATAAATATTTAAAACAAGGTAAGTAGTTTGTCAATCAGTCAGAAACGGCACAGGTTTAGAAGTAAAGATTTCTCCCTGCTATAAGGGAATTTCGTACAAAATTTATTACAATAAATCTCGAATTCAAGTTGAATAAAATTTGGTATAGGGCGATGGAACCAGTAATGAGCATGGACCAACGATGGACACTCGATTCTTATGGTACAGAAGATAACGGGTATTCATTTATTTTAAAACAATCTTTGAATTAAGAGGTCCTTGTCCATTATTGGTGCCTTCAGCTAAAAGCGTCCAACATTATAGCCGTCACCCTAACGTGATGGTTTTCTGTACGTACGTGGGCGCGTGGTGCGCGGGCGGCGCGGGCGCGGGCGCGGGGCGCGGGCGCAGGACGGCGGCGGCGGACAGCGCGCGCAGCTGCAGGCGGCGCCGCACCAGGAACCCCATGCGCAGAACCGCTAGCACCGCCGACGCCACGCATCTGGACACACCATCATTTTTTTTTAAACAGTTGGTCAAAAAGTGTTTCTTTTTGTAGCTGTATATCGTGCGGATTTTCCAATAGTAGATTGTACAACAAGTGCATAAAACGCACCATTTTACGCGAGACGTTTATCCATCCAAGCGAGCTTGCGAGCGAGGATGGATATAAAGTCGAGTGTTAAATGGGTTTTATGGACGAGTTGTACACTCTACTTTTTACTTCGATTGCGAGGAAATGAAACAGCAACATAACAATTTCAAGTTGTAACACAAATAATTACAATGACAAAATAAGTATAGTTCCCGCCAATTCACTTTTTTTCCTTTTTTTTCATTAGTTACGTGACACCTGACTTAGGTCGTTACATACTGCTCAGTTAAAATAATTAGTTTTTTTATATCTATGATAACTTGTTGTCATGCTTTAAATATATAGATTTTCTCAAATATGGAAATAATAATAATAATAAATGCGACAAAATAAAAATTATAAGTTTATTTCATGAAGTTTCATTGTGTACTTTGGCATGAGAAGTGATTTTTTTTTTATTATCCACTTACTTGAACCTCTTCTTGCCCGTGACGGGCGGGTCCCGCGCGGTGGGCAGGCGCAGGGTCCTCTCCAGCTCCCCGTACCCTGCCAGCACGCGCTGCAGGTAGCGCTTCTGCCACACCAGCGCCTTGCGGCAGCTCTCGAGCTTAAGGCAGCGGCTATGGAGGTAGCGGATCTGGAAAACAATAGAGAATGATTTTGTCAGAAAGTGTTTTTGCCGACTATACATTTTTACACGGACTTTAAAAAAATAACAAGATCGATCAGATACGATTTTATTTCAATGTTTTCCGATTCTACCAGCTCTTCTGAGTTACGTATGCCCTATTCCCAACTGCCACCATTCGCATTTGCTGCCTTATTATTATTACTGATAGTGATAAATGATAAATAAAGTATGGAGTAACGACAACAGTGTGCGAGGTGGTAACAGATGTATGTAGTTTCATATGTCACGCAAACGTATATGAGAATAGGAGTCGGGTCTCGAACCCGTTCCTATTGCTCGGACTCACCCGTTGAAAAATTTGATCTATAAAACAAAGCATGACCTCAAATTAGAAATAAAATGACTCAAAATTAAAAATAATTTAGTGGTATCGCGAAAGCTTTAAAGATTTGCATTTCACTTACGCATAAAATTACTATTGGTAGACTACGCTATTGCCATTACTATTGCGAATTAATTTGGAAATTATCGAGTTTTAAGATCAAGGAAGCGTACGACAGAACTACATAACTCTTTACCGCTAACCTATTCTGGCAGCGTCCGAAAAGTAAAACACCATTAACATTCAAAACGAAATTAAAAATAGAACTGTTTTGATAGACGAGTTGACACCGATGTGACTCAGTATTTCGCGATATTATTTATTTACATTTTTATAATTCAATAGTAAATTACTCCGTTTCATGGCGAGTATGGAATAAAGCGGGAAACATGGAACCCAAAAGTGATAAGCCAAAGCTGCCCGATATGGTGTAAGTATCCGTGATTGGGCATTTATGTATATCTATTTGGCATGAATACATGAAGAAGGTACCGAGAGTTTTATCGAACCCAATGTGCATTAAAGGGCGGTTTAAACAGTTCGGCGGAAAAACCACAAAAGCTAAACATGCGGATTTTTGTTGGCTCTATATTTTTGCAATGGGCCTACGCTTAAGTGTAGAAATGGAACTTTTACATGAATGCGCACAGTGCAACAATAGATTAAATGACATGTTTGTGTACAGGAGTTGTTTGTCAACAACAACAATAACTATATTTGTTCGAACTTTGATAGATTAAATTGCAAAAGAGTAGTTGTTTACTTAGAAGGCACAAGAAATTACGTATGTAGGTATGTATATGACAAAGGGAAAGAATATTCTTAATGCGAAAGAATCTAGTTTAATTAAGTGTTTTTCAAAGAAACTGGAGGCAGTACTATTAGTGACTGAAACATATCAAAACTCCCGATTCTCTACCCCTTTCACTTTTCAGTGACAGAATCTAGAGGGAGGGTTTTTGAACTTCGAGTTTGGAAGTATAGCCCAAGGTAAATCTTACGCTATGTCGATCGGCGTTTATAACTAATAATTATTACTATTGGGTAATGGAAGTGTCTGTGTGTTGTCAGCATGTGCGGCGACCATCCATCCTTCACCAAAACGGAGCTGAACACCAAAGACGAGGAGAAGGATGCACCCTTGTCCTACAACAAGGTCGGACCCACTGTAAGTGTTTGCATTACATTGTCTCAGGCGAAAGACGTCCATAGGCTTTCCAAAAGATTCCCTACAATGATTACTGTGACCTTCACCCGTTCGTCGTTTGGAACCTTTGGGGGAGCCTACCCACTCGATTTTTCTGATATGTGGTCGCTATTCAAGAATTCTAATATGAACTTTCAGCTGTAAAATAAGTGTCAGTACTGTATGATCGAGGTGTAAAGTCGATGAATTACAACATCCCACAAAGTAATTTATTATTACATCACAGAGCAGCCAGTTGTGAAAGTTTGCTTTAGATGTCCTAGGTATTATAGTCCAACCCCCAATAAGTTTATGTGTGACCATCACGCAAAGTGATAAATGTCGGGGGAGGCATCGCGACTAAAACCCCGCACATCCCTGCCAACGTCCGTCACGCGGCCTGGCAAGTTAGCCTTCTACGCACTATCTATCTTGAAGGACAGCAGCGCCCGGCCGTGCTGGACGCACTATCGTGCAAAGTATCCATCATGCTAGACGTTGCTGATGTTGGGGCTCGTTGGACAAAAAATCGGTCGTGCGGGTCCACCACGGTAGTAATAATAATGATTGTCGACATCATGCCTACGCACTGCCGTTTTGCGTCGTACATCTTGCCCGGACGAGCAGGAATGGATAGGGCGATGAGGGTTAATTGTCGGAGTGATGTGTTCGGTCCCGGCAGACGTCCCGGTCGTCGCGCTCGGGCGCGGGCGAGCGCGCGCTGCGGCGTGATACGCGGCCCCGCTCGGGCTCGCGCGGCTCCGCCTCCGACCACGCGCTGCGCCCCGACACGCGGCGCCGCGCGCTCGACGCGCCGCGCCCGGACGCCGCGCCGGGGAACGGCGCTCTCGTCACCGGTACCTATATGCCATTTGTTATACCATGGGGACGGCAAATGAGCACCCAGACCCCTTGATGGTAACTATACGCAGACTTTGCAATGTCAATTCTGCAAATACTCGCCAACCCTGAAGACTATAAGAATGCCTCTATGCTAGTCTTTCACCATTTGTCTAACCAAACCAGATCACAGCACTCGCCGGCTAGCAGTACATTCAAGGATAAAGTGGAACAAAAAGCTTCAATGGATCCGCTGATCGCCATCCACTGATGTAGGTCTTTCTTAGTATGGTGTAGCGCGGAAACAGTGCCGTGACCCCCTGATTAATGCTTACTACTTCGACCTGCCGAGCCGTGTGTAAAGCGAGATGCCAGCGACGTGTAATAAGTGAAACCTCTAAGGTATTCACAGACGAGACACATTTTCAGCGCACTTTTTTTGTCTTCAAACTATACGTAAGTGCCTTGCTTTAAACTAACACGATTTTCACAAGTCGAAGAGAAGCTGATGTAGTAATGTCACATCCTCGCCTTTAATGTATAGTCTACCATTAGCACTGAATCCTGCGCATGACTTCTAGGACTCATTGAAAATTTGTTAGTTTAGTTACGCAATCAAGAGAAACGATCGGGGCTTATTGTCAGTTTGTGCGATGGCAAAGCTATAGTAAAATAAAGTAGGTGTGTAAACTTTTGTTTGTTTTAGCGGCGCTTGGCAGTTTCCGTTGGCCGCCCTACCTGCTGGCCGTGTGGGTGCTGGTGCTGGTGCTGACGCACGCGCTGCACTGCTTCGTGTCCTGCATGGAGCGCGCGCTGCCCTGTATGCGGTGAGCACCTTTATGTTCGCCGCTAACAATATCTGTCGCAGTCTGCAGTGGACACAAACTGCCGCTAACGGCCGCCAAGTCCGCGGTAAGCACCATTATGTCCGCCTCTAACAGCCGCCAATGTGAGCACTTTTATGCCCGCTGCTAACAGCCGTTAAATCTGCGGTGAGCTTCTATGTCTGCCGCTACCAGCCACCAAATCTGCGGTGAGCACCTATGTCTGCCGCTGCCAGCTGCCCTGTCTGCGGTGAGCACCTATGTCTGCCGCTACCAGTTGCCTTCTTTGCGGTGAGCACCTGCCTGCCTCTACCAGCTGCCTTCTTTGAGTTGTGTAGTTCTTACGTTACTTTCATTTAGTAGGTAGCAGGGGGCCTACCTAATTGCATGCTACGAAAGCTAACGAATGTGTAATCTGACAAAATTTATTTCGGCAGTCTGTTGTTATGTTTGCGAAATGTTACATACCCATGGACTCCTTGATTTCAAAGCCCTGGCATTAAATATGTTAGCCTGTATAAGTAGGCGTACAAAAGTCGAGACGAAACACTTTTTTTTTCTCTATACGTGTAATCAAGAAGTAAACACAATCGCAACTCCTTATAATCCTTATATTAAAAATAAGTGTGTTTGTTTGTTGCTTTTTCTCCGAACCTTTACAAATAGTTTAGCAACGAGCCTAAGGAACTTTTTGTGCCGGAAAATTGAAAAGCTCCTAGCGTCCAACGACGAAGCTAGTATATAATATTTTTGTCGTCAGCCAACTCTGCCAGTACTTCCGCTCGTGGGCCGAGGAGTCGTGGCGCGCGGAGGGCGACCCGAAGCGCGTCATCCCCGTGGCCCTCGCGCTCGTCACCGGCCTGTTCTACGCGCTCTACTTCGCCCTCTACCTCCTCTACGCCATAGCCCTCTGGTCCATAGAGCCGCTCTACAACGAGGAAGCCAAGACCAACCAAGGCACCGCCCGCATACTGCCCTGCGCCCAAGTGCAGTACTCGCAGGAGGGCAGCGAGACCAAGGTCACCGATTATGACGAAACCACCAAGAGCGATGCCAGTTTCAAATAGAGAGCATTGGAATGTAGATTTGGACACTCTTTACAAATTTGGACGAACTGTTATTTAGAAACTGACAGCATTGGACATCTGTAATTCAGAATTGGACATCCGTAATTTAGAATTGGACACTTTTCAGGATTAGGTATACTCTTAAAGCAGTTGCGTTGTTGCTGAATTTGTTCGAATAACAATTTACAAATACTCAAAAAAAATTGCTAATCGAGCAGCAACGCAATCAACGATTCAGCAGTTACCTTCAAAAAGTAATAGAATCTGAAATATAAGTGGTCTTTTCGACGCCCACGTCTTTGTTGAAGGTTTCATATATATATATATATATATATATCGAAAAACGCTAGATGTGAGGGGGCCCTAACTTGTAAATTATAATCGTGCAATGTTTTGAATATATCCCATATAAAATCTAAACGGGGTTTTACTTATATTTTGTAGACTCTTTCCATTTCCTCAGTTCCACCGTGATTTCTTTGAGAGGAAATCGACCAAAAAATCTACATACACAATGAACACACTGTATTGAACAAAATCATTGTATTTCTTTAAAGGAATGTCATTGATTCAATTGCATTGATTATTGACCGAATAACGCTGAACGTTCAAAATAGTAAGAGCTTTCAAGCAAGTAGTCGAAGGGTATTCAAAAAAATAATTATTATTTAGCTGTTTTTAGCTGTCTTTAACTTTATTTGCTTCAGTTGCCTTCAAAGGCCCACTATACAACGAAATGTGTCAAAGGAATATGAATCTATTTTAAATAAAAGTAAATTTACAATTTGATAATTAAACATAGAAACAAAAGAAATTCCACTTTGCTTTCTTTGCACTAGATCTTTATTTCAAGGGCCGTAATATGTACTATATTTAGTACAAGGGGCCTCGAAGGGTAAGTTAAATATGTTAATCGATCAATTTCATTTGCATTGGCAGCAATCAAATGTTTTACTAAATCATGTTTTTAATATCACTAGAAAAAAAACACAACAAAACAAATAACTTTATAATTAATAATAACAATAAGTACCCTATCCTGCCAGGTGCTCTATTCCACTAGGTAAATCCTTATGGCTTTTGTCATGTTATCGTATTGTTTCTAACTCGGCCGCCATTAATGACGAGTAAATAAGAGCTATCATCTCGTTAACAATACGATAGGTTAGTATCATCTCGTCTGAAACGCAACTGGCCTGCGGCAGTAAGTGGTCTAAAAAGCAACACGTCTAAACAAGTATTGGCAAATCGTCCAAATTGCGAATGGTCTAATTAGCAAGTGTTCGAAAACTCATCTGCACGGCTAGCACAAGTTGCCCGCGACTTGTTTGTCGCTCGGATCTCCCTTTCTATCAGGTCAGTAACGATAGAGATGCACTGAACGACAAGCGAGAAAATACAACTTGTGCTACCCGTGCTGGTTTAAGTAGCAAGTGGTCTAAAACGAAGCTTGTCTGAGAAGCATTAAATCTAAATTAAATGCATGAGGCCCGATGAGCAGTTCAAAACACACACACACACACACACACATAGTAGGTACGTTAGGTTCGTTAGGTAGCTTTGGATGCCCTAAGGGCAAACCGCCCAGAAATAGTAACCATGCACAGCGGGGCTCCATCTTCTTAATAATTAATGGCCGAACCCTATATTCAAACCGCGGATAGATAGGCTTACTTCTGGTTAAAATTTGACACATTTTGTATGGGCAAATGTCAAATTTTAACCCGAGGTAAGCCTTATCTATCCGCGGTTTGAATATAGGGTTTGGCCGTAAGAGAGGCATTTTGAAAATACACATGGCAATTGCTAACTGCTTGTTAGACTGCTTGCGTGTTAGACCACTTGCTGATGGACTAGCTGCTATTTTTGCGCCCAATGAAGGCTAATACATTATTGCAGGTGACTGTATGAAGCAACAATCCTTTTTTTTCCGTTATTGAAATGCTTAAATCTAATGACAATGCAGTATGTATCTTTAAAGGTGATTTAATGATAGTCGGAAGGTGGCAACAGGATATCCGTTTTATCGTAGGTTCAACAAGTTTGTACTTGTTGGAGCATATCCAGTTAAGGCGACAATCTCGCGCGTTCGTATAGTTTCCGTCACGTAAAAAGGCCGCTGGCGACGACGAAATTGGTGGCATGAAGGGGCGGGACGGGGGAAGACTCCGCCGGTACGCTTATGCGCGCACGCTATTGGTTGGCGACTGTACCCATGCGCAAATACATCCCCTCCATTGTCGCTCAGCGGCCTTTGTACGTGACGGGGTACGTAAACGCGCGTGTTTTTCGTTCCTGCTAGAGACGCACGCGAGGTAAATAGTTCGGATTCGGAGTTCAGTTGAAATTACGCTTCATTTTGTCAATCCGACGTGTCCCCTCGCGACAAATGACGTACGTGTACTTGACGCAAACGTGGTCGCCCTATGACCTCGAACAGTTTGCGTGCAGCACTCGAGTCACGCGCGGGCGCATATCGCAAGAGCGAGGAAGCGATTAGCTATCAATATTTTCCGCTCAAGAAACGAACAAAAGATATAGATCCCGTGTCAATAAAAGAGACACGTATATTAATAGTTGATCGCTGGCTGTTCACACTGCCGGCGAGAACTCTTTCCACTAGTTTGTCGAAACAAAAAATATACGTGTTACAAAATACCCCGTAAAAAATATAATAAATTATCAAAGCCAAAAATATTGTCAACCCTAGTAAGCTGTCATGTCAGGGAACCGGAGTTAGATCGATACTCTACCATTGTTTCTTGTTTTTTCCAAAATGACGATGTTTTCTAACTCAGAATATTACGACTCCAAAACTCGACTTGTAATATCTATCTAATCGAATTCTGTACATTTTGTTAATATGTCTCTTGATCGTTTCACGAATTAGGTAAAAATATACATAAACATTCTGCGTGGTTTACTATTTAATTTTACTGAAATAGGGTTTGCGCATCAATGAAAATAATAATGGTTTTATTTTTTTTGCCGGTAAGTCATACGGTGATAGTGCGGTTCTCAAATATTGTAAATGGACTTGTTACAAGGCACCATTTAACCCCCTTTCGGCTTTACGGGTATTTTTGTAACACCTTGTAGATCGCGTGTCAATAAAAGAGACGCAAATATTAATAGTTGTTCGCTAGCTGTACTCGCTTCCCGCTCATCGTCGGCGGTGGGATCAGTGCCTAAGGGTGGCGAGTACCTCGCCAGCGCGCGAGTACTAAAACGCCTCATATGGACCTCTTAGATTGGTTTCAAGAATGTGCAAAATAGCTGGTCTAAACAATCAAATTAGTAATATAAACATATTTACATTATTAGACTAGTAAGTCACAAAAGAGTTTTGACGTGTCAAAGACTTCAAACAGTTTTTTGAAATAAATCTGTTTAAGTTTACTGTCAACTCTAGTGCATATATTACTTTATTCTACTATTAGGGTATAGTACATTTCTACGTTGCTATATTTTTACAAATAAAGACGGTAATCTGTAGCGAAAGCTGTTGTTAGAAAGAGGTAAATAATTGTTTCAATTTTCATAGACGTTGACGCGGGCGTGTTAGCGGCCGCAGCGCAACATTGGTACTAAGATAATAGTTTGGCATTTTGCCTTTCAAATTCTAGGAACGCTTTTGCGCGCAGATAACGTATCTAAACATAAAATATAATTGGGAATATGCATGGATTTTTTAAATCTCATTTCTAAATAAAATATGGAAACACCGTAAGAGATCACTAAAAGTGAAATTAAAATTGGAATTGGCCAAGAAATAAGGATGATACAAGTATTTTAAACAGCTAATTAGACAGAGAGACTCGATACGCTGTGTGTCATGTAACACGTCGGCAAAGGTAGGAACAAATCGTTGTCGGCTTATATCTTGGTTATTTTTATAGCTATTCCAAAAAATATTTTCTCAACTGTTTGTTACATGAATCAGCTTTTATTGAAGCTGTGAAAAGTCATGAATATTCCCTATTGATATGAGAAAGAAGGGAGCGAACGCGAGACGAAGACGGCTAATAGAGAT
Organism: Acleris cristana; assembly: GCA_948252455.1. NCBI lineage: Eukaryota > Metazoa > Arthropoda > Insecta > Lepidoptera > Tortricidae > Acleris > Acleris cristana. The sequence continues at coordinate 14,876,835 of OX411787.1, read as the reverse complement.
GTGTGAAAAGAAAAAAACATGATCGGAATAAGGGCAAGAATGATGGTTTCCTATTGAGATGCAGCGGCGGTCAGACGACAGCCCTCAGCAGGCCCCAGCCCAGCAGCCTAAGGTAAATGAGCCCTGAGCGCCAACTCACAGCGTGGTCCTTGTCGTCGTGCGCGCGCGCCGCTAACTCCGCCTGCAGCTGGTCTACTTTGGCCTGCAGCTCGCGGCGCGAGTCGCGCAGCGCGGTAAGCTCGGGGGACGTCACCAGCGTGCGGAGGTTGGTGATCTCGCGGGCCAGCTCCGTCTTGTGGGACTCGATTTCCGTCTGGAACAATAGGGGAATAGTTTATAGGTGCTGTCGTCAAGTTGTAAACGAGATAAGCTATTAAAACACCAGTTTTTCTATAAAAGATGAACAAGCGAGCACCCAAGCCTGCTAGTGAGTAAGCCTGAAAGGGTTATTCCCATCTTCCGACCTATCCATCCCAGGTATATGGAAATTTTGCCATATACCTGGGTTGGATAAGTTGAAAAATGGGAATAACCCGCCTGAAAAACATGCACTTTGCAATCTTAGAACTGCAATGCGTTGCCAACCCTAAGAAATAAAATGGAATGCCTCTATGCTAGTAATTTTACCGGTTGTCTTAGGCGTAAGGCAGATAGAAGAGACGTAGGGCGAGGACGAGACTTTTTTAAATTATATAGATAAGACGCACCGTCCCGCCCTATTCAGAAATGGAGGTGACGGTGTGATTTTAAGCATTCAACCATCTGGGGCCTGTTTTTTAAAGCTACAAATTACGATTTACATGTTACAAATTTCCATTTGATACAACTTCGATGACGACCAGCCATTTGAGCAGTGTTGCCAGTTTAGACCTGTAAAATTCTTACTTGTAGCTTTATAAAACATGTCCCTAATATTGACACGAACAACATGGTTTCTTCTGAAGATGAAGATGTGCTAGCGCTCATGCATCTTGCTAACATGCAGCAGGGAATAAACTTGGTCTTGAACACTTTTGTTGCAACCTTTATTGATTCTAGGCGGACAAAGTAACGGACAGCAGCTAGTTTATATTATATGAACTCACCAGAGCGTCGTCGAGAGGTCTCTGCTTGAGCGAGGAGGCGGCCAGCTTGTGCTCCAGCTCGGTGATGGCGCTGCTCTGTATGTTCAGCAGCTCCTTGGCTCGGAGCAGCTCTACGCCCGCGTCGTGCTTTAGTCTGAGACGATCAAATTTTATCAACAGGTTATAATGATTTACAATTATAATGTCAAACTAAAAACTAATTATTCTTACAATTTTGATTATGTGTATGTCTATCAATATTCGTCAGCCAATAGAAGCAGAACGCTGATACGTTAAAACTCGACAAAAGTTTTGATTGGCTGTTGAACAGAGTCACGTGGTTTTGTTAGTTTACATTTAGTTAACAACCTAAATAAATGAAGTATAGTGTGTTTAGCCGGAAAAGAAGTCTGGCAAATTCAAACTAGACTGGCAAGGATTAGCCAGAACAAGCGATGACTGGAGAAAGAGGGGGAGGCCTTTGCCCAGCAGTGGGTAAATAAATAGGCTGTATAGACAGATAGTGTGTTTATACCTCTTGAGTTCAGCGAGCTCGGTCCTGAGCGCGTGGCACTGGTCGTTCTTGGCGTCGAGGTCCTTCTGCGCGCGCGCCCTGCCCTGCTCGAGCGCGGCGTGCGCGTCGGCCAGGCGCGTGCGCTCCACCTCCAGCCTGGACTTGAGGAGCGACACCTCGCCGCGCAGCCGCTCAGAGGTCTCCAGCTGAAACGAATTACAAATATATACATACTATACAGCACTACCAATTTCTTAATTAAATGACAGCTAGGGATCGCCTATATCGATAAACTCAAACATCGATACTTTTCTCATATACTAGTGAACGCTCCAAGGTTTGTTTGTAAAAATGAAATTTTACTGAAAGTATGCTAATGAAACCAAATGGCAACATAATTCTGGTTATTCTTTATTTTAAAAGGATTTTTGAACCTTCACTCATCATCATCATATTTTTTTCCTCATTGTGTTTTCCGAATTACTGTCCAATTTACTATTGTTAAAACAAACGATCAGGGGCCCGTTTCATAAAAGCTTGTAACTTGTAATACTAGTGGAAGTATCTTTTTAATACATACTGTTGGAAAGAGAGTTCCGCTTATAATATAAGCTATTATTTTATATGCAATAGGGCCCAGACCTTTTTATAAGGAAAAAAATATGATGATGAGTGAAAAAATCCTTTTAAAATAAAGAGTAACTAGAATTATGTTACTATTTTGTTTCATTCGCATGCTTTCAATAAAATTTTATTTTTACAAACAAAACTTGGAGCGATCACCGAGTTTATCGATATATCGAGAAAATAGTCGATAGCTAATCGCTTTCTCGCTGGCAGAGACAAGTACCTTAGACAAAACGAATGTCCATAACAAAGTTATTCGATTACCTCGCGCTGTAGCAGCTTGGCCGAAGGTTCGCCCTGCCCACCGGTGGGCGAGGTGGGAACCAACCGCTCGAGCTGCGCCAGCCGAGCCTTGTGCTGCAGCTCTCTCTGCTGCAGTTCCAACTCGGACGCCATCGCACTCTCCAGCCGCTTCTTCAGGATTTGGATCATGTTGGAGTCTTGGTTCTAGGAGAAAAAGGTTTCAAGTTAGGCTAGAATTTTGGAGTCAGACGAACCTGATTGCAATCAATATTCGATTTATTCCTGAAGAAATTTAAAAATAACGTAAATTTTAGTAAAACATTACAATAGGTCAGGTAGCTAGGAATTATTGCAAAGGAAGTCAAATTATTACACTAATAGCAATCAATATTCAATGCATTCATGGAGACAAATAGACAGTTAAAAAACGTGAATAATAGTAAAATAATTTTATTTACAAGTACCAAGTTAAACTGTCGTTGCGATATACTTGGCCCCTTATTCATAAACGCACTATAAACCTATTTTAGTTAAAGTATGCGTTGTCCCCTTCAGTCACATACAAATTTTATAATAGACAAGAACAAAGCGTACGTTAAGCACCTTTTAGATATTGCACGTTTATGAAAAAGAGAGTAAGACTTCCCGTTGACTATAACGTATTAACAATGAATTAAGTATTTACGAATACGGCTTTGTTATCTATAAACTTTTTACCTCATAATCCTCATAGTTCCTAGATGGACATAGCATGAAAGTACAAACTTGCAGCGTGTCGGCGCTCTCCTTGTGTGTGAGCAGCAACAACTGTAGTCTGCCGCAGTTGTCCTTCTCTGCTTGTAACCGAAGCTTCGCCGCCTGCCAGTCCTGAACAAGCTTGTCTCGTATCCTGCAGGAAAAAAACGTGAGTATTTAGAATGAGAAACAATAAAAATCTTTAGAATTATTTCTAAGAAATTGCTGTGCGAAAATAAACGAAATGCGCTATTAAATTATTTAATTATCTGGAGTTTACACAAATTGAAATTACCATTACGAAGAAGAAACGCTGCAAGAAACTCTACAAAACCTTTCTTGTCGAAATGTTGCCGTCCTATTTGGGATCTATCGACATGCTTTGGGAGGGACATTATGATAGCTTACATTTGAACTGCAGTTATTGTTGCTATCTTTTCCTTCTTTAGGAGCATCGTAATTTTAACTTTTTAAATCTCCGTTCTCAACCTTAATTCGATTCAGTCTGCCGAACACAATGAGTTGATATACAGTGTGTTACCGGCATGCGGGCATTTATTAAAACTGCCGATAATATGTTGCTATAGCAATTGTTTGCAAGTATTATTAATTAAAAAATTATTAAAATAACTTCACAATTAATTTTCTTAACTACTGTACATTTTTAATGTAGTGCATGTGCTGCGTGCATCGTTATCTGTATCGCTGTTGCTTAGTACAAGGCATGTCGTGGTACGGGGGCAAAAAACTGTGCTGTGCTTTAAATTGCTGGCAATTAAAATTTTGTTAGATAGTTAACAAAGCCTAAAAATTTTTTAATTAATTAAATCAATGTCATAGTTACGTTACAAATATACGTTATTTTAACCTCCTTTAAAAAAGCCAGGGTGCTGGTAGCACACTGTATATTGAACTATGTGCATATCTCTACAGAATAACGTATCAGAGGCCTCACTGACCTGTTGAGTTCGGTGATGAGCGCGTCCTTATCCTTAAGCCGCGCCTCGAGGTTGTCGACCTGCATCACAAGCTTGTCGTTCTCAGTTTTGAGTCGGTTCAGTCGGTCCGATGACGTAGAGTGCATCGAACTTGATGACCTGCCAATAAGGTTATCTTAAGTATTTAGAGTCGAAAACCCTTCACAAGGCTTTCTTTTCTTTAAAATAAAAACCAATGAACGCACGTTACAAGCAAAGAACTTGGTAAATGTCAACCGAAACCCTATGAAAGATGGACAATTTCTCGAGTCGATAGAATCTACACGGAACGTATATGACCACCGCCTTAGCTAAAACAGCTTTATAATTGTACAAGTTGTTTTTTTTTTTTAACAATGAGGCTTACTTTGATGAGTTCAACGCCAATCGCGGGATTTCTTCATGCTCGTCGCTGCTGGCAGAAAGGATCTGAAAAAAAAGGTAATTATCTAGTCACACATTATTTGAATAAAATCTTTGAAACATCCTGACATGTACCTAATGCTATGAGATTTAAATAAAAAAAATGCGCCACCTGAGGAAATAAATACCTGGGCATAGGGACCGCGAGAATGCTTTAAGCACAATATTTGAGGTACGCTACTGTATCAGTACTGCACCAAACCCTTCGTCACATGCATCACAACAAAAATATTTTTCACTCCATTGTTCCATGTTTTGTTTATCTGGTGTTCAATAAAGAGTGTTTGTAGTTTAGTGTATTGTAGTTTACCCTTGAATCACCTACACTCATTTCATAGAATATTTTACTTTGCCGATTTTTTATTTCATCGACAGACATTTACACTAGCGGGAGTTGTAATTTTTTGGTAATCACAGGTTACCAAACCTAACCTACGTAACCCAAGCTTAATATAACCTAAAAACAATAAGATTTCAGCATAAATCAAATTCGCTTTACATGAATGCATGCATGAATGCCGTGTGGTGCCGGGTTTAGAATGTTGCCACTCCATGTCTTTCCGTGGATGTCGTAAGAGACGACTAAGGGACTAAAGGCTGTGTAGTGCTGTTAGGCGATGGGTTTGCAACCTGTCACTAATACACTGGATAACATCTTAGCCTGGTTGTGCAAAGTGTGGTCACAGAATTATCAACAAGTTTTTGGAGTTGTTGGTGAGTCTGTGGCTCTGCCTACCCCACTCTGGGAATGAAGGCGTGAGTTTATGTTGTTGTTGTTGTTGAAATGATATATTCGATCAAATTAGTGTCGGTCATTCAACGGGATCCCAGTGTATTGTATTGTTTGTATTGTATTGTAGTAGAGTAGCGCACCTGTTCCATGATGTCCTGGTCGAGCCGGTGCGAGTAGTCGAGCTGGTCGCGCAGCGCGCGCTCCAGCTCCGCGGTGGGCGAGCGCGTCCCGCTGAGCACCAGCGCGCGCTGCTCCGGGGCCGACTGGCGCTCGGATTCACGGAGTCTGCAGAAACATTGGAAACTGTTTTATTTAAGTTTACCTTATTACTCGACTGCCTAAGTAGTTTTATTTTCCACGTGTTTAAGTATTGTAAATTTTGATAGAAAAGTAATAAGGAACAACATTGCTAGCTAGTAACTGTCAGAAAAATCATGAAGTCTTTTGTTCCAACAGTTTAGGCTGTGCGTTACCTGTCAGTCAGTCACGGTAGTTTCTAATACCCGTTTCTAGTATTCAAACTGTGCATAGATTGGGGTATTTAAAATTATCATTTGACTCATTTTGTAACTAGCACTTTCCGTAACCTAATCTAATCACGGTTTGAATATTGGAAACGGTCACTTATGTTACGTATCGTAATTAAGAAAGAGATTTAAATTAGCTATTTACCTATCAACCAGATCTTTCATGTCTTGAATCTCGGCCTCCAGTTCCTGGCATCGTTCAGTCTTCTCTTGCAGCTTCATCTTCAGCTCTGATATGTTGGATACTTCTCTTAACCTTCGGAAATACAAAAGCCATTATTTTACAACGCAAATATCATGTAACTAGATATCACAAATAATAATATTAAATAAATATCGGAGGACAATCTCATACAAATCGACCAAGTTAAAAACTAAGCTTGTATAGCAGATTAATATGGCGCGCGTCCAAGCGCTTACATTTTATATTACTTGTGACCTGCCGTAGTATAGTAGTATAGTATAGCAGCTACACTACGGGTACTAGACAACAATAAACATACATACATAGAGGAATACATACCTACTTAAGTACATAGAAAACATCCAAGACAGACACAAATATTTGCCCATACCAGCAAACGACACCGGGACCGGTTTCTTCACAGGATCACTACGAACTAGGCTAAGCTCTGTACTCGTATTATGCAAGACCAAACTCTCTTCCCTTCGACAGCCTTCAGTTGTTCCTTAGTTAATAACGTAGCAACGGCACTCACTTCCCGGCGACGGCTTGTAGCTGGTCCTTAAGGCGGTCGGCATCAGCGCGTGCGGCGAGTGCCTCGCGCCGCGCGTCGTCGGCCAGCGCACGCAGCTCCTGATTGGCGGTCTCACGGTCGGCGGCGAGCGCGCCGGCTTGCGACGCACTGTTACGAAGCTCGGTCACGTCTAGTTTGGCTTTAGCTAGCTCGAAGGCCTAGGAAAATATTTTTAAATGAAAGAAAACTTCATGTTCCACAGCGTAAAGTAAGCTAGAAAAGACTCCTTGAAAGGATAAGTGCATGCAACGTAATCATCATAATATTGGTGTGATAGTGATTGCAAAGTAGTTTTTAATTCTGTAAGCGTTTATATTATTTTATCAAGTACACAGTAAACGTGCCAACGACTTCATTTACGTCGAGTCTTCGTATTACAATGGAGTCATCCAACACCGCGAACATGCTGGCATTTTAACAGCCGCGGCAAATTTTTGGCAACCCACCAAATGTAGGAACGAAGCGACATAAAGAATAAATGCACTTTCGGTAACGTACGTCATGCAAATAACACATGGAGAACAGCCAGACGATGCGAGTTTTAAATTGGAAATGTTTTTAAATCCAGACATGTACGCAGACTTCAAAATATGAGGAGGCAGTACTTTGCAAAATAATGAGTTCAACATTCGGCTTTATATTACTTACTTAATAAATTGTAATCCGCTTAGATTAGAATCAATGACTTTGATTAAAGAAAGGTTAAAAATGTATTATTAAACTCACCTTTTCATTTAGCTCCTTCCGGTTAAAGTCCAATTCGTGCTGCAACAGTGATATTTGCTTCCGGATCTTGGCCAGCTGTTTCTTGTCGTTGCTCGCCTGTCGGTCCGGTTTCTCCCCCTTGCTCTTCGGGGAAGGACTCCTCGACACCATCTTCATCTGTTCTTTCAATGAAGCTATCTCTTCATGATACGAGTTTATATCTTCATTTAAAATGTCTATCTCTGTTTCCTTATCTTTAAGTTTATCAGTCAAATCCTTCATTTCATCTATCCTCGATGTCAATTCGTTGTTCAGAGAGTTCACTCTTTCGAGCTCACTTTCACTATTTTGTAGTTTAAGTGATGCGTTTTCTTGTTCTTTCTCTAGTTTTGTTAGTTTAAGGTTAAGTTCTTTATTAGCTACGTTAAGATTGTTATTTTCTTCGTTGATTTTGTCAATGTCTCGATTTTGAGCGTCAATAGTATCTTGTAATCTAAATAATTCGTTGGTTTTCTCTTCAAAAGCTTCTTTCAAATTGTCTAATTCTTCTGTTTTATCATTAAGGCATCTCTGCATGTCGTCTAATCTGTCCAAGTGTAGGTTCAAACTGTCAATTTGCTGATTCTTTTCAGAAACCAATTGTTCTAATCTCTGCATATCAGACAGTTTCTCTTTCAATACGCGGTTCTCAGATTCACTCTTTTCTAGTGCCGTATTTCGACTCTGCAATTCGTCAATTTTGCATTCTAATTCTGTTAATTTATTTGTCAAATTACGTTTCTCTTTGGCTAGTTCTAGTATCATATTTTCTCTTCTTAGAATGTCTTCTTTAAGCAAGTGCAAATCTTTAGATTTTTCAGTTACTTCTTGGGTAAGTTCTGTTACTCTTTGTTCTAGTAATGTTTTATTTGAAGAGAAATGTTCCAATTGGTTTTCATAGAATTTCTTGTCAGTTTCCATTGTAGCCATGGTGTTTTCTAGCAATCCTTTTAGTTCATCTACTTCTTCCTTGAGAGCGGGGAACTCGCACAGTTGCTCTTCTGCATTCTTCAACTCTGACTTGCAAGTGTCAAGTTCGGTTCTAGATTTCTTTATTTCATGTTTCAACTGTGTCAGTATATCAGGGAAGTTCTCCTGTCTAACGTCCATTGTTATCCCCAATTCTCTAAGAGACGTAAATTCATCATGAGTTCTATTGTCACTCATTGGTTCTATTGAGAAATTAATTTTCTTTGGTTCGACACTAACGTCTTTACTAACATCGACGTCCCTATTCGGATACATGGAGCAGTTATCCGGTATGTTTTGAGCAGTCGAATGTTTGACGCTCTCGCCGAATTTATCAATAGTACCAAATACAGTGGTCTCATTTACGTTTCTTTTGAATTCTTTATGGACATCCTTATTCTGGGTAGAAGTTAGATGAACTGGTAATGAATCTCCTCGCGGTGTGAAGCTTGGAAGATCGAAATGGTCGATAAAGTCCAGGTTAAGTGAGCTCATGTTGACTTTAGACAAGTCGGGTGGTAAGGTTCTATTAAGGTGAGTTTTATCTCTATTATCTGCATAGGGTATTCCGGTTAGATTAAGATTCTGGTTTTTTAGTTCGGCTCTTCTCATTTGTAGGTCCTGTTCATCGAATTCTGATATAGAGACTATGTCGCTGAGGGTCCTAGCGGAGGCCTTGTTCTCTGGTTCTTCGTCCTTGTTCTCGTCGTCGAGTTTTAGCGCTGTGGAGACACATGAGTCAGTGGCGCAGTTGTTAGGGATAATGGAAGCTGGCAGGGAGCCAAACATGTGCACTGAGTCAACGGTCTAGACTGATTTTCGGTTTTGAAATTACAGTTGATATGGGGGTATTGCAACAACGGTAAAAGGTACTAGTTTGCTAAAATTAAGTTACTTTGATTTGAAATAATAACCGTTTGTGTCAAATAACGTATCAAAGTGGGTTTCTATATTTATTTGAAATAAAATTAAATATAAAGCATACAAATTTCAATTCACTCCAATTCAATCCCTTCCTAACTCACCCATGATCTCATTTAGCTGTTCCTCCTTCTCCGCGAGCGCCCTCTGGTGCTCCCGCAGCGAGGCTTGCAGTTCATCTTTGTCCTGTTCCAGACTCCGGGCTAATGCCTCCAGCTGGGCGATGCGGGTCTGAGCGGCGGACAGTTCCCGCTCGAGTATCACTACCTTGTCTTTAGGATTACCTGGTCATATAATCACAATCGTCAATATCTTCAGTTAATGTTAAGTTAGCAGATTTACGCCATTTTTAATCAGATATAAAAAGCAGAAAGAACAGCTTCTCTCTCCCTATTAGGTGACTTCGTAATACTTGAATGAACGCAATAATTTACAATAAAAAATGACAGCACTGACTGTATCTTTTTGCAGTTATGCTGCTTATTGAGATTGGCTAACGAGTCTAAACTCGATGGGTCTACGATAAATACAGCAGACATGCTATTGTCACCTTCTGACTCCACCATCAGATCAGGTCTTGAGAGATCATATTGCATTGTTATCTATCTAGTGTAACAATAACTACAGTTTAATGGTTAAATGCTCACATGAATTTCCATATAACGCTTGATGCTGTTCGCTCAGTTTTTCCTTCTCCTCTAAATTCTGCTTTGCTCGCAGGAGCTGCTTGTCTTTTGACTCCAATTCCTCTTTCAATCTTTGTACCTGTTGATAGAAAAAAAACCAAAGGTTAACTGTTTGAATGAAAAGAACAACTACTGAACTGACTGATAGACCAGTAGGCTGTGGGCATCCGTAAAACTAGATTGAGATAAAGAGGCGAGATCTTAAATGACAGACAGTATGTAACTGTCTAACTGGCTGCCTGACCAGCTAATAGTCAGCGGAACCGGCTAAAAGATAGTCTGACCAACTGACAATGAGGCTGACTGGTTACTAGACAGAGTGACCGGCTACCAGACAGCTTGACCGGCTGATAGTTAGTCGGACCAACTACCAGTCAGGCTGACCGGCTAGTAGACAGTCTGGCCAGCTAACGGTCAGGCTGACTGGCTACCAGACTGCGTGACCTGGCTACCAGACTGCGTGACCTGCTAGTAGACAGTTTGACCATCTAACAGTCATTCTGACCAGCTACCAGTGTCAACGTGACCGGCTACCAGTCACCATGACCGTCTAATAGTCAGTGTGACCAAATAACAGTCACGCTGAGCGGCGTGTTGCTGCTGGTCAGCGTGACCGGGACGCGGCACTGACCTCGGCGAGCGCGTCGTGCAGGCTGACGGTGAGCTGCGAGGCGGCCTGGTGCGCGAGCGCCGACGCGTTGTTTCGCTGCGTCTCGAGCCGCGCCGACAGCGACGAGATCTTGAGCGCCTGCTCCGACATGCGCGCTTGAAGCACATCGCGTTCAGCTCGCACCTCCTTAACAACAGAGATCATACAATCAGGATATTACACTACGTAGACTATTGATATGTTAGTGACGTAATGTTGCGAAAGAAATGGAGTACTGGGACAGCAGCACAGAATGTGCATTTATACGAAAGGAGCCGTGGCAAGCTAGGGTTACTAAAATTATAAGATACCGCCCTCATAAGCAAAATAGTCATGCCAATTTAATTCACTACGGTTAGTAATGCCTAAGTAATTAATGTTTAATATATCCTGAAAACTTCATGGTTTCAGCAGACAATAACGTTCGATGAAATAAAATTCAATGAATACAATCGATGAAGTGAAGCTGCACTTGCTACAAGAGTTTTGTCTAGATACTGCCATTTATCTTAATGTTAGCAGGGCAGGCAATATAGGTGACTAAAACGACACACATACACAACACTGTCAGTCTATACGAGACGATTCATCAGAATAAAATTGGGATGCATGGAGCAAAATTGCATCCAGTCACTGTTCTCAACCATGATGATCTAAGAAGACACGACATTAGGTTCTATTCAGAAGAACAGCTTGAAGCAGTCGTTTTGCATTTAGAGTTAAGGCTTCACGACAGACAACAGCGGTTCGACTATTGCGAATGCCGATTAACTGCTTCAAGCAGTCCGTCTACGGACATCCTAATGACTACGATTGTACTCTAAATGTGGTGACTTCGCCATGACTACAAACCAAACATTTCCTAACATATGCTCCAGGCCTATTAAATAAACAGTAAACCCAACGCGTCTGTAATCAAACAGTTAAAACTAACCGGGTCACAGCAGTAACTGCGCTAATTTTAACCGCGCGGTCAGCAGGGCCCGCAAAGATCACTGGGTCAATCTTAGTCATCGTTATCAATGATTATATTTACAGTGGCATGATTAATGAGATGTAATAATAGCGTAGGATCTGCCGCTGTGCGTCGGTCACACACGGATTAACGGTGGTGGTCTCAAAATAGACATGCTGTTTCTGATTTTCTACAGATATTGGTTTTTTGATATACATGTTACGTCATATCAAAAGACTGGATCCCACATTAATGCTCAACTACGTAATCCCAGGTTTTATTTCTAAACTAAACTTGAATCTTGTAAGGTCCAAACTAAATTGGTGACACGACACGACAGACGAATAAAATAACATACAAAATACCGGTCTGTAGGGTGATGGCACCAGTGTTGGATACGTTTAGCTGACAGGCACAGTAATGAATACATAACCCTTAATTCAAGTTCCATACGGTCCTAAATTGATTGTTGCCTAGCAAATGAATAACCCTTATCTTCCGTAAAGTAAGAATCCATCCAAGACCTTGTCCATTACTGGTTCCGTAATAGGTCGATTGTATAAAGAAAATTGAAACAAAATTGTTTAAGATACTAAGAAATGTAACATTTGTTTACGTATCAAAGGTTGACAATGAGATGCAAAACTTGAGCCAAGTTTCGGTGTATAAACAAAACACTCATATAAATAAAACAAGTCGTTTAAACACTCTTAATAGGTCGCCACTGCCGCTTGGCTATGTCAACTACTCGTATGTAAAAACAAGTGTAGCTAAGGCAAGATAATCTTACTAATATTATAATTGTGATAGTTTTATGCCCTTACTTAAACGTGGATAACCATTAAGTAGCTAAGCCATGCTTTGTCCTTATCCGTCGAATTCAAATGTCACAACGACAGGTAAGGACAAAACATGGCATAGCTACTCCAAGGTTATTACACGTTGATAAGTAAGTGCATTAATGTCTGTTTCTCAATCACGCCAGAACGGCTGAACTGATATGGATGAAATTAGGCACAGGGTTCCATACTCGTACCATACTTGTTGTTTGCATTTAATTTCCCTTTCAATTTCAATTTAATTTAATTATTTTTTTATTCTATCTTGTTATAGCGGCAAATGAAAATGAAAATGTGAAAATGACAACTGTCTACTTATTACGGTTCGTGAGAAAATTTCAGTGTTATAGGTAAGTACTTATATTATAGAGGTCAAATTGTGTGATAGTTTGATTGTATATTTGGGGTAATCTCTATCACTACAAAACCGATGTTAAAAATTATTTTACTAGTAGGAAGCTACATAATCCCACAATATAGGCTATTTTTTTATTTGGTTTAAACCGGAACGAAGCAAAGGCGGGTCGCTAGTAAGAGATATCACCCAAATCGTTCCACTCTATGACAACATATTTTGATGTTAGCGAGTTGAAATGGCGGGAGCCGCTGTGACATTGTGAATCAATTGACCTTACAGTCTGCAGTGACAATTGAGAGGAAAGAGCCATCAATCATCATATTTAAATAGCAATTCATGATTTTAACTATAATTGTTTTGATTAGGAACTCACGAGTATAGTCGATTTGTTTACACACAGTTTGTTTCCTGATTGCTTATTTTAGAATCTTATTGTCTACTTTTGTGATTTTTTGGATACACTTCGATCCTCAAGGATATTTTGTGCAAGTAACCATCTTACTCTCAGCTGTTCAGTGCAGGTTTCCTCAAAATATTTCCTTCACCGTAAGAGTATTGAGTAGTGTACTTAAGTTAGAAAAAAACATTGGTACGGTCGAACTCATAAGTAGCTGTACATTTTATAGTACCTTGTCGAAATAACGAATTAAACTGAGAGTGGTTTGAATTTAGTATAAGAATAGCTGCGACAAGATACTAACTAAAATGTTCGGTTACTTATGAGTCCGATAGTAAATTGCCACGACTGGGGTTTGAACTCTATACCTTATACGATTACGAGTGACAGACATACACCCTAAGCCACTAGACCACCGACGCTCCTACCTGCTTATTTTAGAAACTCAAAGGACAGTAAACAAATGGTTTATTATATTAATATCAAGTGATCTTTGTTTGTGTTTATCTGTTAATAAATAAGACGTTTTGCTAATTAAGACAACAAAATGGCATTGTATTATTAGAAGGATAAATATGGACCTGGAGTACGGAAATTCTGAACTAGCCAAAGTAGTCGAGACACAAATTGCGGAGTTTATTTGGCAAACAAATGTTTCGAGTTTGTTTGTTTGCAATAAAGTTAAATTAAACTTTATTGTTTACCGATCAATGTAATTATACCCCATAAATTAATAAACAAAAAACAAATAGAGAACAAAAAATATTAAATAAGTACTAACAGGTCTCATCTCTGGTTAAATAGTTATAAAAGAAATACACCAAGACCAACCACCAAAAAGATCTTCATTTACATGGACATAAAGTCCACGATACAATGCGTTAAATTTTGACATTTTCTTTTTCTAATAGCTTACTTGCTCGACTATCAAAAACCCAATTTTATCTCAAATTTACGACGATTAAAGTATGTATTATTATCTTTTTCCGCACTCATCATCAAATCTGGCAACCACATACCAATCTTCCTAAAGTACCTCCACAAATACATCACACACGTTACAGGACTATCCCCCCTCACTACCCTACCCGGCACTACATGGTCGATGGATAGAAAACCCAATTTTATCTCAAATTTACGACGATTACAGTTTAAAGTATGTATTATCATCTTTGTCCGCACTCACCGTCAAATCCGGCAACCCCATACCAATCTTCCTAAAGTACCTCCACAAAAACATCACACACGACACAACACTATCCCCCCCTCACTACCCTGCCCGGCACTACATGGTCGATGGATAGATGGTCGATGTGGCGATGGGATCGATGGGTGATGTTAGACCTTGCGACAGCAGAGCACTCTTTGAAGCATCGAGGCAGACTGAGCGGTTTGGCGCGTAGAGGGGAGGGAGGTGAGAATGGATGCGGCGGAAAATAAAAGTTTCAGCGCGTTGAGAAAATGCAGCGCAGCAGCTTGGACGCGATGTACAAAAATTATGTGTTTTTTTATTAAATATTCAAATATTTCTACTGTTATTTATTAAAACAAATGAAACGTAAAAAATATTTAATACACATACATGAAACCTATCATTAATTGCGTGATCGTCGGGAAAGCTTTAATTTCAGCGATAAATAAAGCCTAAACTTTTTAAATTAGATTTTTTATAATTAATTATTTTCAACATAATCCCACAAGTCTCGGACCTTCCTCTTCATTCAAAAATACATTCATCATCACCATCATCATCATCATCATCATCATCATCATTACTCATTCATTCATTAAAATCCGTTTACAATAAGCGACGAACGACACACAAAAAATCAGCACCTTCTTTGTTTCAAGTTAAATCAACGTTGAAATAACTCCAAACCCAATTCAAGTAAGTAAGCAAGTATTTATTCATAGTAAGAGATAAGGTCACCTCTGTACATTCTTTTTTAACAATATTTATTTACATGCAATATCAACATCATGCGAATTAACAATAATTATATCACATACATTTATAATATAATACAAATGTACATATTGCTAGCATAATGCCGCATCCATGGACGCCACTAGTTCCGCCACGTCTCCCAAACAGTATATTTAGCCCGGCGCTAGGGCTGCCGTCTATTTCCGCGCGACTGTTTACCTTCCTTGTGCAACTCGCAAATGGGTTACCACTATATTATGTGTTCGTTTTAATGGAGCTGTTAATGGGTTTTTTACGCACGTACTGACCTGCTAATTATGATATCGTTAATATGAAAATGCCACCCATAGTGTGACATTATTGTCATGGTAAAAACAGTTTTATAATAACCATTGAAATAAAAAAATGGGCTTACTTTGAGATACAATGACAAGACCATGGCTAAATAAGAGAAAAATAACAAAAATGCTTAGGTACATTTTCTGTGAAGCGTGTCATTAGTAAGAAATTCCTCACCCAAAAAAAAGGTTGAGCATACTCAGAACATTGTGATTGCTATTGTCACAGCAATTCTTGTCATTTGATGTTCAGTTTAAAGTTTACAATGACAAAGCACTAAAGTGGTCAACATTTTTGCTGGTTTCCTGCATTATACATGCATTGGAGAGTAAGGGGACAAGGGCCTTTCAAGGAATCATCATCATCAGCCCACTTTCGTCCACTGCTGGACATGGGCCTCTCCCATGGCATGCCACTGAATTTACTTGAGGAAACATAATTTTAACAATAACATAACCGTGGCAGCCCTGAGCTGAAGCTCAATAAAAACACATCATACTAATCAAGCGGGGTTCACAGCATTAGGGTCGCGCGCGCAAGTGATCCGTGGCTGACTCACGGCGGACGGTGTAGGACGACTTTCATTCCTATCCTTCAAACAATCACAATCGCTATCCTCCACAATTTAGAGTTCGTTGCCTGTACCTACTAAGCCTACGCCCGCTATCTCTTTAAACATTAAAGGGTCCCTACACTATTATTCCGAAGAGTTAAATGTCATAATTCCGAATTGATCGCAAACTATAATTTCAAGCGCAATTTTATGTTTCAAGACTTTATTTTTTGATCTAGCTTATAAATCTTACCTAACCTACTACCTACGTCTAGCTATTAAATTATGCATTTTATGTAAAACAGCTTCCGAAAAAAAACTTGATGTTGTTGCACATTTTGTTCATATTATTATTGAGGTGTTTCTTTGTCTGTATGGTATGTAAGTCTGTACTTATTCAAATAGCTAAATTTCGGAGCGCAGACTTGTTAGATTATTTTCATTATATTTTTGTAATAGTAGAGAAGAGTTCCTAAGAAGTCTCTAACGCTAAGAAGTAATGATATAGGTTTTTTTTTTTTTATAAATCGCAAGATGTGGGTATCCTCTATCTCTATGACTGATCAAATTCAGCGACGCTTTTACTTCGTAAAGAACGCCCTAACTAGGGCGCAGGGGCTTCCGTATGGATTGACTCGTATATCTCAGTTATGGAACGGAAATAAAGAAATGCGAGTGAGATGTCTGACTCATATCGTTGGTATCCAGAAAAAGTGGGCGTTGAATATTGTTTTTGTAGAACTCACATTCCATATCAAACGTTACACTTTTTTTTTTTTAAGAATGCCTTGTTTCACATCCATCATTATGTTATGAATCACAACACTTCCACGCTAGACAGTATAATCCACTCTTACTCTCATATTACCATAGTTCTAAGGTTACGTATACAATAATAAAACACTTACAATTAGACTGACATTCTACCTCATCACAAAATAAAAGTCAATGTCAAGTGCTTTTCTCTTGACCTGTTATTTTCCCTCTTGTCAATTAAAGCAGATAGCAGAGTAACAACAAGCGAACAATCTGGCATTACCATGACATGACATGGGCTTACCATAAAACCGTGATTATTAACACCCCACCCATTCCCCCCTCAGAACAAACCAAAGAGAAATAAGACAAGCACTAGAAAATGGAAAATAGATAACTGATTAAAAATATTGTATTAGATGCTTTAGAATTAGGCTGTTTTGAATTTGCTATGCAAATAACTCATAATAAGTAGTGTACTAATTCAATGCATCCTTAATGATAGTGCTAACTAACTAGGTAAGCAAATAAAGTACAACACTGCGTAACTACTCGTAGAAAAGTTCTTAATTTTGAACCTTATTGTGTCTGTTACTTATGCGCTAAGCCACTATCATCGACGAAATTAAACTGAAATCAAACCCAATCCTTAGTACTAACATCACAGCACATACAAAGACCATCAACGCAGCGAGAGCCTAAACAAATCTTGATCGCCTGCCAACTGAATCAACCAACCGTTCCGACCAAGTGGCTCTCCTAACAACCAACGTTTAAACAGAGTCATTATTACTGTAGCATAAAGTTCAACCTTGCAACGAAATCCTTTTTAAACTACCGACACTTAAACGTGTCAAAATTACCTTCAAATGCAATTCCGTGGCATCAAATGTGTTAAACCGATGAAATAATGTAACTTATTGCAAACACATAAAGTATAGTTTAGTGCTGATGTCTGAAAATGTGAATTGTGTTTGAGCGAGCTTGACGGATGCTGAAGCGAAGTGAAAACAACGGAGTCAGGAATAGATGAAGGGATGGTGCTGTTACGGTGATTTAAGAGACTGGAAATAGAGTTCTTTAGATGGCTTACTAATATACATTCAGTTAGGTATATCACATTTCGGTTTTTGGACCTACACCCAAAAACCCCAGAGTTAAACGATCAAAGGAGAGATACATAAATGAATTCGTGTATTTTTTACATAACAGATGACACTGTGAAGTGGTTGCATTGTCATTTAATTAAAAATCTTGAGAGAAAGATTGAGTTGAAATTCATACGGAGGAATAAATAAATCAAATTTTAATATGACACAAGATAAGACGTGTTTTTAAACAAATTCATTCCTATTTCGTAATAAGCGTGTTGAAAGATTTGTAACTCTATATTTAAAAGGAAAGGTCAACTGGCACGTTTAAATATTTTAAAAGACGGTGCGCCCACATGTTTCACATCAAGATAAGTCCGTTTGTTTTTAGACTTCAATCGTGTTACTATTTATATTTTAAGATCGATCATAAGCTTTAAACAACAACGTTTTTAAAACGGACCCGTGACAATGAAAAGCTGTGAATTGGCAAGCGGTCGCGGCGTAAATAAGCGATGAGTAAACGAAGTTTTCGACACGATACTGCGATCATTTACGAAAACGAATTACCGAAATAAATAAAACCATAAGATAAGAGCGAGGCGGATTCGCACACAAACACAAAGGTTTACGTACTATCACGAACGTTAATTTGTGACCCATTTCAAGAAAAATATGCTTGAAGTTGTCAATGTCATTAGAGATGTCAAGTCATTTGTAACTTTTAGAAAACTCAACCTTATTGTTGTAGAATGTCAGATTGACTTTGGACCTAAGGTGGGTACCAAATTAAAGTTCGCGACTGTACAGTCGACGTCAAACATATATTTTCATTTTTGGACTTATTTCAATGGAATAATATAATAATATTTACTGGTGGTAGGACCTTGTGCAGGGTCCATCCGGATCGCTACCACCATCTCTTCCATTATACTGCCAAAGAGCAGTGTTCGCAGTGTTGTATTCCGCTATGGGCATAAGACAACCGGAAATTACTAGTATAGAGACATTCCATCTTAGTCCTCAGGGTTGGCAACGCATTTGAAGTCCTACGATTGCAGTCTTCAAATTCAAATGTCTACGGGTCTCGGATTCCACTTACCATAAGGTGACCTGAGTGCTCGTGAGCCTTCACCGTGCCATAAAAAAAACAATAAGAACGCCCAAAATACGTTTATTGTATGGGAACCATTAATTTTTAACTTTTTTTTGCTTGTATTATTTATTGTTATTATTTATCGTATGGCTGGATTCTCTCGGGACCATTGTAGAGAAGGCTGCGAGATCTAGATTGTTATAACGGTTACACTATACAAAATTAAGGAGTCTAAACTATCACGGCTCAAAAGATACAGATACTTGCCCCATTTGGGAGATCTGCTTGAAGATAATATATATGTATGTGTGTAGGATACAGCCCTGTGATAGACAGACGGACAGATGGACGAAGTCATGCTGACTGCATTTTCTTAATTATAGCTGTCATAAATTACACTTACGCATCATTTCGGGTGCGCGAGTTAGGAACGCTGTGGCTGTAAAATCATATAAATAAACTCCAGTCTAATACGATGGACACTTCGTGTATCAAGTTCGAAGTTCAATGTCGCTAGCTTTTGCAGCACACAACATTGTTTTAAAGAAAGTTAATATTATAATGGTAAAGTATTCTCCTCTGCTTTACATATGGTTGAAACATAAAATTAGATACGTCAGACTTTTGCTGTACCTAGATACATATTTATTGAATTGCTTAACCTTAAGTTCTTAGCATGTTTTTATGTTTTTGTTATGAGTTCGTTTATGCCAAACATCCATAAAATAAAAGGATGGAGTGATTTCATATGTGTAGATTTTCCGCAATCTTCCCCATTCTTGTCTGGGGTTGAATTTCGAGAAATACTTTTTTATAACTTTTAGACACATGTTTATTGCCATAGAGTCTATATGTTTAAAACTTCACAGTTCTACATTTAGTATTATACTTTCGGTTGTAAGTTATCTGTTGGTCAAAATCAAAACAGTTTTTAAAGTGCAACCAGTGCGTAACACCATTTTCAATCTATTTAATCTAAATTATATTAACAGCGTCAACACGCGTGACGATGATCAGAATAAACCAGCGCTGGAAACATGCCAGCTTACGAGCAAGGTCGACTGGAGACAGGAAAACCATGGTGGTTATTCTAAAACATGTACAAACTTCGGATGCTTCCTCTATCGTTATAACTCTAGAGAAAAGACGTGTAGTCAAACCTCAGTGGTAAGACCTAAGCGAATTGTGTTCTTTCAGGTTCTAGGAAACTGCTGTTATATTAAAACACTAGCTTTCCGCCCGCGACTTCGTCTGCGGAGAGTCAGAACTTCTGTTAAAAGTACAGTTATAGTTTACATCACCTTCAAAGGCTTTTAAAAAAAAGTCTAGAATGGAATTTTAAGTAAGCGGTCCACATGAACAACTTAAATTTCATGGCTCTAACCTTAAAAACAACAAAATTGACATACAAAATAAATTCACTGCCTCTCTATCACCATTACGTTTTTTTAATACGATTCTAGATAAATTTGCCATATTCTATACAAACAATTAACCCACTTAGCAGAAGATTTTCGAAAAACACCGAAGCTGAATATTTTCGGTTTGTAATAGTAATTTGAATATTACATAATTTCGATAAGGTGAAGTCTTGTAATTGCAACTATCTGGTTATTGCAACTAACTTAAATAACTCCTTCTAGGATCACTGTTTTGAACAACGACAGGCGTGATATCGTTCTTCCTTACTAAGAAATACAATATCACGCCTGTCGTTCTTCTAAACAGTTATCCTAGAAGGAGTTATTTAAGTTAGTTGCAATAACCAGATAGTTGCAATTACCAGACTTCACCTTACAAACTTTACAGTCTTAGATCCCAAGTTTTTCCCTTTAGTTATTTTTTATTGATAATGGATTTGCTCTTAACTAACCATTCCTTTAAGGTGCAAATATTGTTTTAGATGCTATAATTCATGTACCTGGCTAAAAAAAAACTCCTATTCAAACTTTCACCCGCTTTTTACACTGTTCAGGGATTGTTCTAAAAAATGGTTATTATTTAATTTATATTGGTGTTGACACCGAGTTTTATGTATCTAACTTCAGTCATAATTTTAATTTGTAGGTAGGTAGGTTTGTTATAGGAAGGTAAACATTAGGTTATCTTAATATCAATTTCCACATTTCTCACTTCAAAAATGACCAAATTTCTACCAAACTTCTACCCCCCATTTAACCACCTTTGGGATAGTTTTTTCTAAATCGTCGAAAGTAACTTTTTTTGTTTATAAAAACAGTAGCGTAAATAGGTATACATTTCTACATTTTTCCTTCAAAAATTATCATAATCCCTTACAAACTTTTACCGCCAATTTACCCCTAATTGTTTCCAAAATCGCCGAAAGCAATATTTTTAATTTAAAACAACAGTAGCCGTTACATCATTTTCCACTTTTCTACCCCCCGTTTTACCTCCTCAGAGGTAGTTTTTCCTTAATCGAGCATTTCTACCAAGTTTCAAGTAAATCAGAACATAAAAGTATTTGTTCCTATAGAAACTTTGCAACCCCCTTTCATCCCCCAAGGGGTTGAATTTTAGTTATCACGTGACTCATTATTTTCATTGCAGAGCAAGCATTTCTACCAAGTTTAAAGTAAATTTAAGCATACCATTTTTTTTTCCTAAACAAACTTTGCAACTCCGTTTTATCCCTCTAGGGGTTGAAATTTAGTAATCGCTAAACGCTGAAATAAGTGTCTCATTATTTGCATTGAAGAGCATTTGTACCAAGTTTCAAGTAAATTTTATCATAAAAATATTTTATCTATACACATTATGCAACCCCCTTTCATCCATCTATCTTTCATCTTTTAATGATCGTTGGAATATGCGTCTCATTATTTGCATTGAAAAGCGTTTCTACCAAGTTTCAAGTAAATTTGACCATAAAAGTACTTTTTCCATTCAAACTTTGCAACCCCTTTCATCCCTCTGAGGGGTGACTTTTAGTAATCGCTGAAATACGTGTCTCATTATTTGCAATGAAGAATATTTCTACCTAGTTTCAAGTAATTTTGAGCTTACCATTTTTTCCTCAACAAACTTTGCAACCCCCTTTTATCCCTCTAGGGGTTGAATTTTAGTAATCAATGAAATACGTGTTTTGTTATTTGCATTAAAGAGTACTTCTACTAAGTTTAAAGTTAATTTGAGCATACCAAATATTTTTTCCTAAACAAACTTTGCAACCACCTTTTATCCCCCTAGGGGTGAATTTTAGTAATCGGTGAAATACATGTCTCATTATTTGCATTCAAGAGTATTCTTACCAAGTTTCAAGTAAATTTGATCATAAAAATATTTTATCTATACACACTTTGCAACCCCGTTTCATCCCTCTAGGGGTTGAATTTTAGTAATCGCTAAAATACTTGTCTCATTATTTGCATTGAAGAGCATTTCTACCAAGTTTCAAGTAAATTTGATCATCAAAATATGTTATCTGTAAACACTTTGCAACCTCCTTTCATCCCTCTAGGGGATGAATTTCAGTAATCGCCGAAATACGTGTCTCATTATTTGCATTTAAGAGTATTCCTACCAAGTTTCAAGTAAATTTGATTATAAAAATATTTTATCTATACACACTCTGCAACCCCCTTTCATCCCTCTAGTGGTTGAATTTTAGTAATAGCTGAAATACGTGTGTCATTATTTGCATTGAAGAGCATTTCTACCGAGTTTCAAGTAAATTTGACCATAAAAGTATATTTTCCCATACAAACTTTGCAACCCCCTTTCATCCCTCTAGGGGTTGAATTTTAGTAGTCGCTGAAATACGTGTCTCATTATTTGCATTTAAAAGTATTCCTACCAAGTTTCAAGTAAATTTGATCATAAAAATATTTTATCTATACACACTTTGCAACCCCCTTTCATCCCTCTAGGGGTTGAATTTTAGTAATAGCTGAAATACGTGTGTCATTATTTGCATTGAAGAGCATTTCTACCGAGTTTCAAGTAAATTTGACCATAAAAGTATATTTTCCCATACAAAATTTGCAACCCCGTTTCATCCCTCTAGGGGTTGAATTTTAGTAATCGCTGAAATACGTGTCTCATTATTTGCATTTAAGAGTATTCCTACCAAGTTTCAAGTAAATTTGATCATAAAAATATTTTATCTATACACACTTTGCAACCCCCTTTCATCCCTCTAGGGGTTGAATTTTAGTAATAGCTGAAATACGTGTGTCATTATTTGCATTGAAGAGCATTTCTACCGAGTTTCAAGTAAATTTGACCATAAAAGTATATTTTCCCATACAAACTTTGCAACCCCGTTTCATCCCTCTAGGGGTTGAATTTTAGTAATCGCTGAAATACGTGTCTCATTATTTGCATTTAAGAGTATTCCTACCAAGTTTCAAGTAAATTTGATCATAAAAATATTTTTTCTATACACACTTTGCAACCCCCTTTCATCCCTCTAGGGGTTGAATTTTAGTAATCGCTGAAATACGTATCTAATTTTTTGCATTGAAGAGCTTTTCTACCAAGTTTCAAGTAAATTTGACCATAAAAGTATTTTTTCCCATACAAACTTTGCAACCCCCTTTCATCCCTCTAGGGGTTGAACTTTAGTAATCGGTGAAATACGTGTCTCATAATTTGCATTGAAGAGCATTTCTACCAAGTTTCAAGTAAATTTGACCATAAAAATATTTGATCTGTCCAAACTTTGCCACCCCCTTTCATCCCCCAAGGGGTGGAATTTTAGTAATCGCTGAAATACGTGTCTCACTTTTTGCATTGAAGAGCTTTTCTACTAAGTTTCAAGTAAATTTGACCATAAAAGTATTTTTTCACATACAAACTTTGCAACCCCCTTTCATCCCTCTAGGGGTTGAATTTTAGTAATTGCTGAAATACGTGTCTAATTATTTGCATTGAAGAGCATTTCTACCAAGTTTCAAGTAAATTGGACCATAAAAATGTTTTTTCCCATACAAACTTTGCAACCCCCTTTCATACCTTTAGGGGTTGAATTTCGAAAAATCCCTTCTTAAACGACGCCTCCATTACAAAATCAACTTCCCCTCAAAATTTCAAATTTGTATCTTTAGCGGTTTAGGCTGGGCGTTGATATGTCACCCGGGACATTGCCTTTTATATATATAGATTGGGTAGGCTAGATTGAACAAGCAATTGACAAAATGAATATCGTTCAGTCGAATTTAGATAATAATCTTAGGAAACAAAGGAAATATCATAGTGTGCACTTGACAGTCTAAACAGTAATGTAGATCACCTGCCACAATGACAGCTTTTTATAGTAGACCTATGAATAACACAGATGTGGCTTAATTAAATTATTACATCGATCGCATTACTAAAAACACAAAAATTAAATTAAATTAAAAGTTGATTATCTACTTGGTTGTCTATTTAAATATTTACAATATTAATGAAGTTTCTATAGGTACTTAGGTTGATGTTTTTTTTTTCTGAAAACACAAACCTTTACGATTAAAGCCGAGATGTCCCGAATGTCAAAGTGGAAATAATCGTACTGTATGTCGTGTGTTAATAAGGGAAATTAGTGATATTCATGCTTGACTTTAATTTAGCCCCCATTAAAGTTAATAGATTAAATACAATTGTTTTGTACTAATAAAAAAACTTCTGAGACGAACTTTATTTTTCTTCTTTACGCCGGAGACTGATGACCTTCACTTTTCTTTATCTACTGATGCTTTTGGCAGTAGAAGTACCTGAGGCTTTAGGTTTATCTGCCACCGACGTTATAAATCAATTACTATCCACTTTTTACAAGACACCGCTTCAGCTGCTTTCCAAAAATCCTAGCAGCTCCACCATGCTCCCCCCTTTCTCCCAATATCTGGGTGACACTTATAGTTAACCAACACTGACCTGCGCGACGTCTTTGAGCTGTGCACGCTGCATGTCCAGGTCAGCGATGCGCTTGAGCGCTGCGTCTTCAGCGCGAGACAACGCTTCAGCCGCTTCCCACACTCCCAGCAGCTCCACCATGCTCCCCCCGCGCGGGCTGCCCACCCCCGGGGACACCATCTGAGAAACATACGTTGACATTGAAACAGCCGGTCAAATATGAGATCTGCCACCGTAAGGTTCAATTGAATACGCACATCATAAAACAATAAGGTTATTAAGACCACCCTGTCAATTCAAAGGGTCGACATTAGCGTTTTCATTTCATAGGATTTTACGTCAAAATCGAAACTACTTATTTGGCCGACTGTACCCTGATCACTCTTCGGTGGTTTAAAATGATAAATCTCCATGTTTAGGGGCCTTACTAATCGTAACAACTGACCTCATCCGGGCGGCGGTCCCGCAGCGACACGTCCTCGCTGGGCTCGCTGCACGGCGCCGAGCTGGTCTCGTGCGCGCGCTCCAGGCGGCGCGTGCGCCGGTGCAACTTCTCTTCAAGACAACGCGCCTGGGAATGGAATATTACTCTATAATTCAAGATGTTTTAACATTATTGATACTTGTATAGATAAATAGTACAACATGCAATATTTCTACCACACCTGGCTGCACCTATTACTCGAATAACGGATCAAGATATTTTAGTCTACGTACACTTTAAGAAAAAACTGGCCAAGTGCGAGTCGCACTCGCGCACCAAGGGTACAACATTAGACACTATAGTGCCGTTATTAATATCGAGCAAAAAACGGCAAAAAACTATCACTTTTGTTCTATCTATGGGAGCCCCACTTAAAGATTATTTTATTTTGTTTTTAGTACCTATATTTGTTGTTATAGCGGCAACAGAAATATCATCTGTGAAAATTTCAACTGTCTAGCTATCACGGTTCATGAGATACAGCCTGGTGAGACAGACAGACGGACAGTGGAGTCTGAGTAATAGGGTCCCGTTTTTACCCTTTGGGTACGGAACCCTAAAATGGGTTTTTTTAGGGACCAAAAAATAAGTCGTTCCATTCATCGGTGCTCTGAATTACGAGTATACATGTATGAAGCAGTACTGTACTGGCTTAAGTCGCGTGCTGTAACTTTAAACAATGGCGAACTATTAAGGGACAGATGGTGTTCATAATGTGAAATTAGTGCTAATAAAAGTAATAAACTTTTGTACAACTGAGTATAAGCATTTTGTAACCTAAGGACACCCACCTGCTTTCTGTGGTAATTGATGCTCTAACGGTAATGAAAAAATGAGTAAAAATGGTTACAACCACAAACACAAAATATAACAGTCAAAGTGTTATATCAGAGAGTTCATTTGTTTAAGATAATATAAGACAAGCCGGTAAGTTGAATATAAGATGCCGAGAAACTGCTGTGGCTTGTATCCTAAATGAGAGTCCCGTCCAACTACTTTATTTTAAATTCAATGACGCAAACTTACAACGTCAATTTTTTAATCTAATCATTAATCCACTGACCTGTTCCATAATCCTTTCCATCAACTCCTCAGCTCTATCATCGGACTCCACGACGGACGTGACCTGGCTCATGTCGGTTCGCTCACTCCTCAACGTCTCCAACTCCCCTAGCAACCCCCTCATCTTGCTGTCCCTCTCATCTATCGTCCTCTTCATCTCTTCCAACTGCTCTAGTATCTTTACTTCGTTAGCGTTCTTTTGTTCTAGTTGGCCTTCGACATTTGCAATGATTTCACGTAAAATTAATACTTTTTCGTTGGTAGCTTTTAGTTCTTCGTCTGTTGCTGCTTTTCTGGTTTCTAGTTCTGATATTATGTCGTTCATCTCGCGGGTTTGGGCTTCAAGCTGTTCAACCTAGGAACAGTAGTGTTTCAATAATACAGGAGCTAATATTAATCACATTATTATAGTCATATTCATAAAGCTCAAAAATACACAATGATACAAGTTAAAAATACATCAAAATGTAAAAAAACTAATTGCTCACTTTATTGCTTTTTCGTTCACACAGCCCATGTGATTGCGCCAGAGCAATATATTTGTTTGCTTTCTAACGACAAAGATAAATACAGAAAGGGTCATTGTTTGAAATTCTTCGGCTTCGAAATTAATCACACTAACATACTGTTAACATATTTATAAAGGAAATTTAACCCGTACTGTGCACACTTTTCAAGTTGATAATTAGTTATCTATCATTATCAAGCACCGCCACAATCTATTACAGATGCTATAGTTATTTTAATCTAGTAAAATCAATAACGCCAAATCTAAAAGCTAAAAACTACAACAGGTTACTATAGATAAAAAAACCTTATGGAAAACTATATCCTTGTGTTAGTAAACTCAATTTGCTTTGTATTTCTAAAACGTTTCAAATAATACACGGCGCAACAAGACTAGAAAATGTCTATGCTTTATAACGCTTTCTAGCTCGCTCGCATAATCAACTTTACCCGAACTCAATGGTTTTTTTATGCTAACGAGATATCCGATGGCGTATTGCCTAACACACTAACAATCGCACTCGTTTTCATTTTGACAGTCCGAAGGCGAGTGTTCATACAAAATGTAAACAATTGTTCCACTTTGAGGCCAATTGCGATTGAGAGTGCGTTAGGCAATAGCGACGCCGATCACCTGATGTGAAGTGATCACCAGGGGCCCGTTTCACGAAGCTACAAGTTACAAATTACAAGCGGAACTCCTTTTGTTAGAAAGTGAGTTCCGCTTGTAATTTGTAACTTGTAGCTTCGTGAAACGGGCCACAGGAGAGGTATTGCAGCTGCGTTGCCAGACTTTGAGAAAAGAGTATGCTCGTCTCTTGAAGGTCCCTAAGCAGTATTTACAAAACTTGTTGCATTGTATATTACTACAACGAGTACATCTTAGAATGATAACACATAGAAACCTAGTCGACGCACCAATGTGATGCCACTCAAACCAGACCAAATTTGGTCTGCTCAGTACACTTGTGTGCGTGTCGTACGAGAAGACCCCAACATGTTTCCATTTGTGGCTTCAAGTTTGCATCGACTGAATGAAAATGAACATTATATGAATTATTATTCTAAGAAGTACATGAAATACATTTCTTTGTAAGTATTTTTACCTAAAGCGTTATGTGGTACATACAAACAAGCCACACTTACATGTGTATTGTGCTCTTGACAGTCGGAACAAGTGAAACGCAGGTTTAGCATCTGAGAGAGAGACACAACCCGTGCTGGTGTTAGTGGATAGACAGACACACACAAACTGACAAGGTGTTAAATATATTATTAAACTTTTTTTTTAATAAAGTCCATCTGGTTTTTTAAACTTAATACACGAAATGAGTAATTATTCGTAAAAAGGCCTTTGCTCAGCAGTCAAGTGGGATATCTCATTTAACGAAATTAAATAATCTTTCCCAGACTGAATCCAAAATCATTCTAAAATATCTTGTCAGTTTTTATATGAAACAGTGCAGTAAAAAGACGTTTACCTGAAATAGTGCAACAAAAAACAAGCAAATATTAAAACATATATAAAAATGCAATTAGTGAACCGTGCCACAACCAAATTAGTATTTCTATAACATTAACTACGTAAAATATCATCCAGTTTTTAGACAAGCTGATGTTCATAAAGATGCGTTCCATATATGCTGTTCACAAAAGGTCCAAAATGTTGGACTCGCTAACGCTTCTATGAAACTTTTCCATTGTGCGACGAAAATTAGCCAAACAATTGTAAGAATACTTTTCGTCGCGCAACGGAACTTTTTTCGCCTTTGTTTGTATGGTTAACTACGCTTAACTATGGTCCAACTTTTTGGTCCTCACCCAAATATGATAATTTTTATTTTAATGGAATATTTTATGCAAAAAGCAGTCTTTATAAAACTCAGCCCAAGTCATTATTTTGTAATATTAATCAAATCAGCGTTCCAAGTCCCGCTAAACTATAGCAGATAGCAAATATAGTGCGTTCAAATTTAGTATATTTTAATACTTTTTCATGGCCCTCGAAACAATCAAACCTATCATGTTAGCGTATCTCGGAACTGACACGTTACAAAACAGTGTATAGTTAAGTGCAAAAATATGTATCGGAAGAATCCTCTAATAAATATGTAACGAAGTTCTTATTACAGTGGAATAAGGTGCATTGCGACATATTTTTGGGAACATCCGTACTATAAGAGGAAGATAACACACTTGTCATTCCAGTACAAATTATAACCTCAAACCCAAGAATCCTATTAATACTATAAATGCGAAAGTTTGTGCGTTTATTTGTTACTCCTTCACGCTAAAACGGCTGGACGGATTTGGATGAAATTTGACATGGAGATAGCTTATACCCTGGATTTAAAAAAAATAGGCTACTATTCATCTCCGAAAATTTAAAAGTTCCCGAAGGAAAAACGGTAGTCGAAATCTACGCGGACGAAGTCGCGGGCAGAAACTAGTAAGTTATAAACTGCACTATGATGATAGGTTTGTCTTATTAGGGTAGAAGTACCCTTTGTAGCCACTGTACCCTTTTAGGCCACTTTAGGTCGAAATGAGTATCAAAAATATTGTAAAATTAAGTAGTTGAGACTGAAGGTTAATATAAAGATAAAATATAAAAATATTGTGTAATTTCATAATTCTTTACATACGAGTTAAAATTTTGAGTGGCCAAGAACGGTGTAAAGATGGCCAAAACCGGTACCTCTACCCTATCTTCTTTTTACTATACTTATAATTTCGCGCGGATGGTTCTTCAAAATAACATCAAAATGCGCTCTATTGACATATTGATGTTGGATATGTAACCAAATAAAAACATTTCTGAAGCGGAAACTTCGGTTGCTTTTACAAAAAACATGTTTTCTTGAGATATGACTACTGTTTAGTGAGACTCTTTATTCTTCCTTAGCTC
Organism: Acleris cristana; assembly: GCA_948252455.1. NCBI lineage: Eukaryota > Metazoa > Arthropoda > Insecta > Lepidoptera > Tortricidae > Acleris > Acleris cristana. The sequence goes on along the minus strand of OX411787.1, from coordinate 14,847,137 downwards.
AAAGTTACCTCATTCAGTATGGTAGCGTTGGTCTGCAACCGCGCGGTCAGGCGAGCGTTTTCGTCGCGCAAGGCGTCAATTCTTCGGATGAACTCGTCTCTTTCCGCCTCGCGCTCGGTGGCTTGTTCGTCGACGAATGAGCGGGTCGAGCGGAGCTGCCGATTGGCTGCCTCCAGCTGAGAGGAATTTACGATTAGTCTATGACATTAGGATATAAAGTAATTAAATAAAAATAAAAAACGGGGCTATTCGATACAGAACAATGGTCTACAACATAAATACAAAGAGCATTGTAAAATTTTAATAATGCCACTGTTTGTTTTCACCAACTTTACACTTTTAAACGTATATTAAAAATGTGTTTCATCTTGTTTTGAAAGAACTCTTTTGAACATGATTCTGTTTTAAAATAGAGAAGAATAGTTTTCAAAATCATTGCAACTATGAAGCATAATATAAAAACGTACTCAAAAATGGTTCATAACCACTAATATCCAACTTAAACACAGTAAAAACAGTAGTTCTTCAAACAAAGGTATATCGCGCGGCTTGCATGCGTGCGTGCCTCAACCGTACGTGTCGTGAGCCACCACAAGCAAACTCAACGGAACGCACCAAGCCGGTTTAGTAGGGGTTGCGCTGTCGCCGCGTTCGTTTGCGAGCTTATTAAATATCGAGCGACGCGCATTGACGCAACCCTAGCGCCCGAGCAGCAATAGGTAACAGAAACTTCAGTGCCGGAGACTGACTACTTTTGTATTTATACTATGACTGAACTAAAAAATCCTATACAAAATAAAAATAAGCGTAATCATGTACCTACTAAAACAAATAGAAATAAAGAAATACAGTCATAAATAACTTAACATAACAAACCTTACGAAAGACACTATTTAAAAATTAAAACGTCCACATAGTTGACATGCTGCTGCATAAAATAATGCTAAAAAAAAAACTAAAAATAGTTGAACCTATACATAAAATAAAGTAAAACATGCCACAATCACGATATCGATTTCTTTACAAAGGGAAATAAACAGTCAAACATCGCTTTCTCATGTTAACTTTGAAAAAGTTTTTCGTTGTCGAAAAATTTTTCTTCTGATATTTTTTAAATTAGATATTATATCGAATAATAAGGTAATAACTATAGAGCAGTTTGATAATTAATGCTATTTGATTATAAAAATAAAATAAAATATTAAAATCAATACACTTTGTCAAACATCAGAAAGCGATATTTTAACTAGACAATTTACCCCGTTATCGTAATTTTACCTTCTCGCAGCATATTTTGTGCACAGGTGACTCGGTCAGCCTTTTGACCTGCGTGCGCCGTGCGATAAAAACGTTATGGCATAAATATAGTGAGCAATTTAGCGTGCACACGTGTAGTATTTGATGTTTATTATTCAAATTCACGCTAAAAATACATAGCATAATATGAAGGGTATTTGCGGCGGGAGTTTCTATATGGGTTCGTTTAGTAAGATATTTTTTATAGCAAGGCAAGCGCATAGGCTTTATGCTAAATGGAATCTGAGATTTTAAATCTTATGATCGACGATTACAGGATGTCTTCCTCATATCGGAACACCACAATGAAAACACTGCCGCCTGGAGCTAAGTTAAATGATAAGACGGTGGTAGCGATTTGGACATACCATGAAAGAGGTGATGCCATCACAAAAAAAAAGCAGAGAGCTAGGCAAATGAGCCTTTGGGTTACCTGATGGGAAGTAGTTATCACTGCCAATAAACACAAGCAACTCAAGATGAATTGTCGGTGCGTTGCCGGCCAGTTAACTAGTTTCAAATATGATTGCTATTTCTAATATTCTCAGCAATATCTTCAGCAGAGTTTTTAAGTTTATTCCAAGTTGATATCTTCAGCAGAGTTTTTAAGTTTATTCAAAGTTGAGGATGCCAAACATCATGTTTTAGGAAGAGACGTTCGATGTTCATATTTACGAGTACACACAACAATGCTCCTAAAACAATAAGCAGTATCCCAAATTCAATAACCAAAGCAGTTTTAACTATCTTCCGTTAGTAGGTTGATATTGCTACAGAAGATTTATCTGAGATATTGCCTATTGGGTTACAAGGGGAGAATAATGTCCCAGCTGTAATGTGTACCTGCTGCTGCAGGTCGTCCCGCTCCTTGTGCAGCGCGTCGAAGCTGGCGCGCAGCCCGCGCGGCGAGGCGCAGTGGTCGAGCGACACGGAGCCCGAGTCGGGCGCGCGCCGCGCCGCGCCGCGCGCCGGCAGCGACGTCGGGGTCTGGTGGTGCTGGCCCGTGCCGTAGCTGGAAAACGATTTCGTCTGGTAAAGTGGCGTTCTCTACAACAACTTTTCGTTTATCGAAAACTATTTGCGTTCTAACGCTCGTATTAATGATTGGGCCGAATGAACAGTCGATTAAAAAATGTCGAAAATGAAAATCATGTTGAAAATAGACTGTAATGCAACTACGATGAAGTCATAGTTGTAACAACAAGTTGTAAAAATCAACCAATATTGAAAACGTATTATGAAGATGCTATCGTTCAATGAATCTCCCTAATAAACTCCAATCAATCTTACTTGTCTTATTTAGTAAGCAGGTTAAAAACCTACAATAGGCATTGTTGCAAAGGATAGAAAGTACGCGATTTTTGGACGAGTCATATAATGGGCCGAAACGTAGTCGAGGCCTTCTAGTGTACGAGTCTATAAATTGCACTTTCTACCGAGGTAGACATAGTGCTTTTCACAACTACTGAGAGGAAATAAAATAAAAATCCATATTCAAAACTTTCAATTCACTTTCAATAGTGTTAGTCAATTGGCATCGGTTTTTCAAAGGTAGTATAGAAGCTGTATCACCGCCAATTTTATATTACTGTATTCTCGTGGCACTCGTGATTAATAAATATACATCGGTATCAACGTTCAAATTTCATGGCACCCGGTAAGGATAGCAAAAAAATAAATACATTCGAATATTTGATGAATAATAACGTTTATATTCTGTGTCATTTTTAAATTTATTATGCTGCAGTTAACTGTACCTATATAAATACTGTACTTATACGTAAAGAGCTTTATTATCTAAATAATGTCATATAACTTTAATACTCATTTTGCATTCGAAAAGTAATATATGCCAAATAGGAAACAAATGTCAATTTAATTGTCAAACCAAATAAATATTAGCAAGTGTGAAAAGGTCATTTGGTCATTAAAAAATGGATATATTATAACAGACGTCAAATGTTGACAGAAAAATCCATGGAACAAATTTTATTAATTTATTCAAACCTTTAATACATATTTAGCGTCTTTCGTTTTATTTATAAAAAATAAAGGTTCTAAATACTAGATGTATTTGTTTGTATTTGTTTTTCTGCAAACCGTACTTTGCCATGAAAGTTGAACGTTGATACCGATGTTTATTAATAAACTAACATTCAAGATGAAGATGTCAACTCCATATAAAATTTTATTTGTTTCGCCATATCTCCCATGTAATTTCATCTCTAGTGGTTCGAGATTAGGGGCCAAGTTTGAATTACATTTTAAAAAAAAGCAGTGACATAGTTTTTAGTCTGTGTATCTTTTAGCAAAAATACACCTAATATTTTACGACACAAAATGGTGTGTGCTGATTGGGCGATTTCAATTTTTAATTTTAAGGAGCTATGACACAAAAGTTGATTGATTGATTTTCATTGGTTCTTAAAGTTGGACAACAATGTTCTCGACCAATCAGTAAACATGCCGACAAAAACATTCTTGGTGTGTCCTTATAAGTGACGTTTTGTGACTCCAAACAAGACCATCTATGGCCATATTTCCGAGCAGTGTTGTGAAAATGCATCTTTTTGGACTAAAACTGCCGGTTTTCATGAACTTCAGACATTATTCCTACTGTACACCATGAATTTATTTTTATACAAAAGAAAAAAATGTGTGAACGAAAAAGGAACAAAATAAAGGTTTACAAGGTATTTGCTAAATAAAACCACCTAAAAACAATAGCGACCCTCCTGTTTGGATAATCGAGTAAAAAATATGGACAAACGTTCACAAATATGTAGTTGTTAATATTCGAACAAAATAAACACATACCCTTCAACAACCAAGTCCGAGTGGTCCCTCTCCGACTGCATGAGCTGCGCGACCTTCATGAGCGCCGCCTCCAAGTCTGACCGCAGCAGGTTCTCGCGCTGCAAGCATTCTGTCATCGCTTCTTCCATCGTCTGAAACGATCACAAATAAATCTCATCTCGTTTCGCTCCGGTTTCAACAAACTGAAAAAGGTCCAATGGCGTCCTCATTACTATTATTGTGTTTTGTAATAAACTCAAGTATTACTTGAAATCGAAGAGAAGTTTATTGTTGTACTAATGAATACACAATTAGTAGGGTATCTGTTAGAAATGAATGGCCTATTTGCCACCGCGAACAATAATTCTTTGATTCGAGTAGAAAATATTTTAGAGAAAGTTTCAAAAACATACCTTCCTGTGTAGTTCGCAGTTGTCACAATTCCTCGACTGCCGGTCGAATTCTTCCACCAGTTCCGTGATCTGCAACTGGCTGGAATCTAGCATGGGACCCTCAGAAAGCGTTTCTGAAATTATAATAAATCTTCCGTAACACCCGTACATAAACCAGAATTTTCATATTATACATAAAAATCTTTCATGAAAAAATATGTAACTGGATATATTTCGTACAAAAGAAATCAGTTCTTTTAAAATAATTCCAATTACAGCAGTATCTTAACAAAACTCTTTACCAGTGTGCGTTACTACTAATGATTTGACAAATGACAGTGAGATTGTCCCTTAAAATGGGACTCATAAGAAAGCTTGAAATCTCTCTAACATGGCAAGGACTTAAATAGAAAGGGTTATGATCTATAAATAAATATCTCTACATTTTGCTAAAAATAACTCTTAGGTTTTGGTGGTAATTGGTAAAGCAGATGGCCGATTGGGTCAGATCTGAAGACCGCGTATCGGAAGACTGGTTCGCCCCACACGTTCTTGACGAAATCTGGCGAAGCTAGCAGAAAATTGCGGGATGTGTGCGGCACGGGACCGAATTTTTCTGACGATCTTTTAGGGAGGCTGATGTTTAGAGGCGGACGTTTTTGACGATGATGATGAAAATAATGGCAAAACTGATGGTCCTTACCACATTTTACAATAACAAGATGTTAGACTTTACGATTACTCTCCAAGCTGCGTTCCAGTTTTTGATGTTTGTGCAAATATTCAAGGGCCTGCCACTAATAATAAGTTGCATTTTAACACTATCTGACACTCACTTCCTTTACTCCTAGCGGCGCTCTCCAACAGCTGCTGCGCCTCGACTCTCAGCCTCTTCAGGCTGTGCTCCAGCTCCCTCTTGATGTCCGCGCTGACATCCCTCTGTCCCTGCAGGAAGCCCGCAACTCCCTCTGCCTCCAGTTCCGCGAGGACGGAGAGGTCCGGGGCGAAGTGCACGTGTTTGCTTCGAACTGAGAGGTCTAAACCGGGCGTGGAGGGACGAGAGTCCTCGATCATATATGTGCTGGAAATAATGAGAACATTATAGTTTGAGAGCGCTATTATTAAACGAAGTGACGGCAGGCCTTCCACAAGGTGGACCGACAATTTGATAAAGGTGGCGGGAAAACGCTGGATGACAGCAGTAGACCGATCGTTGTGGAAAACCTTGGGGAAGGCCTTTTCCCAGAAGTGGGCGTCGTGCTTGTCAATGAACGACCTGGTGAAGGTCTCAGGACTTCGGTAGAAGCGGGCAGCACTGACGCAAATAGAGGGGCGTTGTCTATCAGTTCAACGTGTGTAACTGTGTATATGTGTATCTGTGTATCTGTATGTGGCGAATGGGACCTATTTAGGTTGGTTTTTAGTTGATGTAAAACGGTTGGGGCGCTTAAAAGTTATCAGCTCTGAAAGTAGGGGTCGCAAATCGGGGGTGTTTTATCAATTAAATTTAAATCCTCATTTAAAATGATTGTATTTTGTGTTTTTTTTTAGTTAAGTCGACTACATTGAGATGTATCTACTTTTGGACCTTATTGCACTGTCCAAAAAATTTCTCAAACAATAAAGAATTACATACATTACATGCATACGTGCAACCATACATAGGTACTTATTGTACCTCAAAGTCAGTTTACGTTTCAAAAGATTGCGCTTATGAATCACAACAAAAATATCAACTCAGGGAGAGTTAAAAAACTCTCTTAAAGCTGCCAGTCACAAATAAATCCCGCCGAACCAATGACATTTAAGTCAAGAAAACATGACACAAGGCGCGGTTCCTCGAACACTAATTGCTGTCGCGAACTTACAGCTAGCCACATCCAAAGGTTACGTTGGCCGCCGGCCAGCATATTAATGCACCCCTTCATACACAAATAGGGACACTAAGTTTAGATTCACCTAAAGTCTAAAATTGAAGCTAGTTCAGTGTTGATTTTCGTTTGAGCATGTGATTTTGCACTAAGTCAAGAGTAGAGAGTATTGCTAAGATGGTTTAGAAAATGTTTTTAGTATACATACCTACTATCTTAAAGGATTTATTTTGTGTCAGTACAATTCAGCTTAAAGTTATTTACCGAGCAGTCCGATTTTTATTTTATTTCTATCTTTCTTTCTCTCATTATAATACCAAAGGCACTCATTGAATCACCAATGGTTAATTGGGTCACTAATGTTACATTGGGTCACCAATGATACATTGGGCCACCAGTGGTACATTGGGTCACCAACGGTATATTGGGTCACCAATGGTACATTAGATCACCAATGGTACATTGGGTCAGCAATGGAGTGCCAATTGGCTTACCATTAACATTCATTAGGTCACGTATGGTACAAAAACTCTGTTACTCACTCAGGCAGCAGTCGCGCCAGCAGTTCAGCGAGCACGGTGCGATTGAGCTCATCCTCCGCGGCGGCACAATACGCCACCAGCTGGCCCACTATCCGCTGCAAGCTGGTCGCGACGCGCTTAAAGCTGTCCCTGTAAAGAAAAGAGATAATGACAGGGTCAAGTAGCGACAAAGAAATTAAGCCCGTTAATTAGTAAGTAGCTCGAGGGTAAATCAAATCTTATCTGTGTCTTTCTTTTATTCATACCAGTACAGAGAAATGCACTGAGAGGTTTATTATTTGTCACTCTATCTTGATTCACATCCAAGGTAAACATGCAGATTTTAAAGCTATAAGTAGTGGCGTACACACTACTGTAGCGCTACTAATATGTTCACTAAGCTGAAAAGCAGTACTATTTTTTATTTGTTAAATCTTATAGAAACTTGATTGAATAGAATTAGGTAGAACACTGCAAAAAATCTGGTTGAAATAAATAATTAAGCTATGCCATTTTGCTCTCTTTTGGCTCTCTGCGACTATAGCGATGAGGCTCAAACTATGGAGCACATTGTACAGCGCTGTCCTCTACGCTCCTACTCGGGTGCCCCGGAAGATCCACAAACAAACACCTGACACTATCTCGTGGCTCGGGACCTTGAATGTGGGTCTGTAGTTATCTCTATAGATATGTTTATTTGAAATGTTTATTTAGTTATTAAGGTTCTTGTAAAAATAACGCCGAAAAAAAAATTGAATTGAAAAAGCAGCAAAGTTGGTCCTTTGAGCCGGATACACACCTCTCCTTAGTGACCTCCTCGAACTGGCGGTTCTGGTCGAAGCTGTGGTTGCGTCTCTGCTTCCATTTGTCCGCCTCACCCGCCTCGTCGCGAAGGCTCGATAGCTGGAACGAAATAATACTTAAGACAGGTTGCATAAGGTATCATTCAGGTAGTCACCCTGCCTACGAAGCTAGCGGTCCTGGGTTCAAATCCGGGTAAGGGCAGATATTTGTGTGATGAGCGCAAACATTTATTCCTGAGTCTTGGATGTTTTCTATGTATATATTTTTCTCTATTAGTATAAGTATTTATATCGTTGTCTAGTACCCATAGTACAAGCCTAGAGCTTAGTTCGGGACTAGGTCATTTGGTGCGACATTGCCCGGATATTTATTCAATTAATTCAGATGAGGGTGTTCTTTCAGTCCCTGAAACCCGAAAGGGTGTCTGCTGCAAGTGGGATAGTGTTACGGTAAAACAAAAATAGATTATTTAAGTTAAATTAGGTATTATCGTATTTCAGTGCCCAGTACCCTAAGGTTTATATTAAATAGACGATATTGATGTTTTTATTTTAAGCTCTGGAGCTTAGTTAGGTTATTTTTGTAAAATTGTTCCACGACATTTATTGGTTACGTATAAGCACCCAATTTTTGGACAGATTGTCAAATCGCCAGGCATCGGGTTCTGCCGTTTGGCCAAATTATTTTTCGTCAAATGTATAATTTCGTCAAATGTTTAATTTGGTCGAAATGCATTTTTTCCGAAACTGTAAATATTTCAGAACCATCGTGTAGAACCCTATAGGTTAGGTTAGGTTTTATAAAAATCCTGAAATATTTACAATTTTGGAAAAAAAAGCGTTTGACCAAATGATACATTTGACGAAAAATAATATGGCCAAACAGCAGAGATTCGGCCAGGCATATTTAAAAGTAAAATTGACCATAATCGGAACACTTCAAAGTCTTTCATGCATTCCAATGTTTGCATGAACCTCTAATAAACCAATACTTTACATAAACCGGTGCTTTCCCTAAATATTATGACTGGAGGTGCTGATTAAGCAATGCCATAACACTGAGGCATGGAACTCGTCCTGCTGACCTTTTCACCAGACGTTATTACCTGGACGTTGTTGACTCGCTGAAAGGGTTACAGGCAAACTAAGTGTATGTTATATTTTTATTTTGTCGAATCAAACACTTTGCAACATTGATTTTAAATTGCTTCGTCACAATACAATACAAATACGCTTATTCTATACAAAGAAAAATAAACAAGGAAAGACAAAAAGATAAAATTCTTATACGGTAGACAACAGGCGATATTATCGCTATAAGCGATCTCTTCCAGATAACTTTAGAGAGAAGAGACGCAGCAACGTAAAAACTAAAACAAAGTACGCGGTGTAAAAAAGGATATTTAAAAAAAACGAAATATCGCCGTGTTATTCTTAGGTTGCAAATACACCTGCAATAAAATCAATGGGAAATTTCTGAAAGTACCCAGTGAAAGTTTTTACATTCAACTTACAGTCGGACAGCACTGTTGGACATTTCTTGCAAACGTTTTCTTGTAGTTGTGTTACGGATACTTTTTTCTGCTTTTAGTTAAGTACTTGGAACACCTTTTGGCCACGTTATTATTTCGCATATTGTATAGTATTCCGAATAATGAAACAATTAATGCGGTCGAATGCTCACCTACTTCACATTGAAAAAAAAGAGCTAAAACTACTTATTATTAATAAATAAATATCGAGGGACAATCACACACAAGTTTACCAGGTCACAAACAAGCTCTAGGCAACGAAAAACATACTTATTTAGAGATATAAATCATTATATACATAGAAAACACCCAAGAGTCAGAGACAAATACTCGCGCTAATCGCACAAGATACAGGATACAGAACACGTAAAGAACACGTAAACAACTTGTCTTGAAGCACAATACATGCCCTTAAAGTATTGTTATGACTCTGTTCGTGACCTGTGATACAACCGCGAGATAACTAGGATACGAGATATCATTATTACAAGAACGCGTCAATACGATCGAATTGCAAATTACTTTTCCGATTGAAAAATTTATTTCGTTCACCATTGATACACTACATCTGATAACATATTAATTAAGAATCATTATTAAAAATCAATAAATGCTGGAACCGTCATGCTAAACTAACCTTAACACCTTAAAGGCGGCAAAATATTTAACTGTAGTTAACCATACTTATATCGGTCTGATTCGACCCGATACCGTACCGAACGTCTTAATACGAATACTTAATCTATTCACCTAAAAATATTTGAATTAACATCAAGTTTTGAGAGTTGCTGGTAATTCTGTAGCTCTGCCTACCCGACTCTGAGAATGAAGGCGTGACGGTATGTATGTATGTATGTATTTATGTTCAGTAAACAATAGTCACATTATTCAACATTTTACACAATTCCACATAATATTTAAAACCGTTTACAGATCAGGTCAGAACCCTGTAATATTTTTTATAAAGTCAGTTTTTTAAAGTTGTCTTTCGTTATTCTAGACGAATTGGAATCTAACAAAGCTGATATATTCTGGTCTCTTCATCTCAACAAATAAATAAAAGTTTTCACATTCATGAAGATACACCTTTCAATGCAATTTCAAAGCACACAATCCTACGATAATTCCTCATTACTCCATAATCCGACACTATACCGCCACACTTAGCACTTTCGTTGCCGCCAACTACCTATCGTATACAATTTGAACACCGCAAGTGTGTCACGGGCACTGAAATCGCTGAGAAGAGATCCACCTGGCCGATAGTGTTGGACCTGATCCAAGTGCTCGGGTCATTGTGCGCAATAAACGTAATGGACACAAGCGGTAATCTTTGCAAGTGGTCTATTACACACCTTCGCTTTGGCCCTATTGTTAACCAATAAAAATTAAATTCCATTGTTGTTATAGAATTGTATATAAGATTCAAACCACTCTGATAAAATATCATATGTAACTTTTAACATTGAATTGAATTTTATTTTTACTTTTTAAACTTTTCCCATATGGTTAGCTACGATTTTGTTTTAAATAGCGCTTATTGGTTCAACTGCATCTTTCGCAAAAACGATATACAGATTTGGGTAATTATTTGCAATTGTAGTAACATTTCTTTCTGGTTTCGGTTGTATAGTGATATACATACTTACCTACTAAAATACAACCAAAAGTTGATTAAACAAACGCAAAAGAAACCGATAAACATTGCCATCAAAAACTGTGCTTTATGCCTTCTTTTGCCTTTATTTTTAACCCTATTGCAATGGTATTGTTTACAAATCGGTCACCTTTACAGTGTAATTAATAAATATAGGATATATCATAACGTTAACAATATGCTTAAAATAGGGGTAAAGACTATGTGGAATAGAGGCCCTCTTTTGTAGATCATTACCGATCCAATAACTAATAATTAACATTAGGTATTAATCATAACTCTGTTTTATAAACAACATACCGCAAACCTCCGAAACATCACCATAATGTAACATGCCACCGCACTATGTCCCAACAGTACACGTGTTCACAAACACCAAATCACTGTCAATTATTCTTAACATTTCACCTGGAACCTAAACTCCTTTATAACACTTGGAAAAAAACAATTCATAAGCTTCACTAAACATTCCACAGATACACAAAACAAGGAAAACCTCAGAATATAAATACAGCAAAGGAAACCTACAACATAACGACTAAATACCTTATAAAGTGCGTCCAGACTTGTTAATAAAGATCACAATATACAAACAATTAAACATGTGCCGAAAAGAGTTGTTTCGTCAGTGGTGACACATGGAATGACGCATTGTCTACCCACGCGGGATTCGAAGGGGAGGATTGTAGGGTAGGATGGTATTTATCCGAAAAAAATATGTTTGGTAAACAGTGTAAATGTTATTGATACCCGTGCGAATGTGGGAACAATCTATTTTAAGGTAACAAATCATCAAGGAAATGAACACTAAATTTACAGCAGCGTGATTTTGAAAAATGATAAGTAACTGCGGAAGTGGGTCTTTTTCTTCGAAAAGAGGAACAAATCCAATTGATTGTTGGCGGGATTAGTAAGGAGGCCGGAGAGTCATTCATTACGATAGCGACCTGCCCTTGCTCGGTTTAAACGGGATAAAACATAGCCTATGTTCTTTTCATCTGGAATAATGTAAAAAATGTAACTTTCAAATAGTAAAATCATTTTTCAAATACAAAAAAATATAGATTTATAACATTAGATGCAGTGTTTCCGGAGAATACCCTTCACATATAAACCAAATTACAAAGGTCGCTTTCTCTCTTTAAAATATCAGAAAACACAGTATAGAAGTATAGATAACGGCGCATCGCTAGGAAGCTTAGACGTAACGTGTAAATTGCTAAGACTTAAAGAATTCTCATAAAAATAGGTACAGACTGATTCATCCAGATCACTTATGAAAGAGAAGATTAACTATGTCAAAAACAACAAATCTGACCTAATAACAACTAACAGCGGGTCCAAACTCAAAGCTAATCTCATACGGTAACAAAACAAAGGCAGCTGTACGGACAGACAGAAATAGACGATTAGTAAAAAACTACGCATGTGTGGCCGCAACGGATGCACGTGTGAGCGATACAAGTTCATTGGAAGTGAAAAAAAAGAATATGACGTAGTACGCAAAGTAGATGCGGGCTGTGGCACGACTCTTACTTCTTTTTCTGGGCAAAACTATTTAATCAATCCAATATCTTATTAGATTCTGTTTTACACTAAATCAAAATACGCATACGCATTTTTATATGTTTTGCCTCACGCACAAAACGCAAATAAAATGATATGAATTTGACATTCCGCAACGCTTCTTACATAATGATATGTCTACGCCTCACAATTATTTATCTATTAACTTGTTACTTAAACTCCTCACCGCAGTAGGTACCTAAGTTTTATTTTAACGTTAAACAAGAGTAAAAAAAACAATCCCTTAATATGACAGGTTAGATTTCTGCAATATTTTTTTGGTTTCTTATTAAATTTGCCAAAATTGTATTTAACAAACGCGACGAATTGGGAACCCCCTACTTTATGTTAAAACAAAACATTACACAAAAGCTTCCTATCAAAAACCGAACATAGACGAGCATTGAAAGCCACAAATGACCTTTGTGCGAGTGACAATAGTGAAGCAACCCCCCGATGTGCGCTCACGCATGTGTCTCTCATTGATCACGTCGTTGCCAGTTCCGGGTCGACAGATGCAATTCTAGGAAGCGCATGCACTACTACAGGTTTAACGCTTTGAGAATTCATTGCCAAACCCTTGCATAACATAGATGTTGAAAATACTACCTAACATTTCTGTTGTAAGGAATTGAGACTAGAATATCTAATGAACCCATTTCAATGAGAATTTGAATAATTATCTTGCATTCTATATCGGTTTCGTGCTACTCGGATCTATCGGTTTCTCGCAATCTTTATTAGATCGTCGGTATGTAGTGTAGATCCTTGATGAGGAAGGCCTATGTCTAGGAGTGGCCGTCCTTCGGCTGATATGATACTCGTAATAATGAATCTATTTCAGTCTAGATCATAAAGCAAGGGATCACTTTTTATCGTATATCAAATATAGAGGGGTTTTCGGAAAACCATCGTGTTAACGTTCGTCTTTTAAGACCAATACCGGAAAAAGGCCCCGAATGAAATTATAACGTCTTGTTTCAATTAATTAAAACAGAATAAAAACGCTTATTATAATCACATAGGTCATAAACCCCCCAACGGAAGAACTAATAAAAGAGCCAAAACTACTCACGTTGGATGAAATACTATTCATTAATCTATTAATAAACTTTAATAATGAACGTAAACTGAACCATTTTTTACCGAATACTATAAGATTATCCATGTTTAAATACAATCTGTAAATTTTAACATCTAAATTCTAGGATCGTCGACCCGAATAAGGTCGCAGCAATCCGCGGGACCGCCCATTATGGCGAACCTTGAAGAAGGCCTATGTCAAGCAGTGGACGTCTTTCGGCTGACAAGATAATGATAATAAAGACATCCTCCGAACGAATGGCTCGCTAAGGTTAAATTGGAACTGATAAACCTAGTCAGTAGTCACCTATCTAGCTTGACATAATATATACAATCGGAAGACGCTAAGAGGAGACCAACAACTTCGTTTCGGTTTAGTTATCCACTACTCCCCCTGTTTCTTGGCGTTAGGGGTCGATTTCCGAAAAATCCTTTCTTAGTTCCCAAAGAACTGGGAACCCAAAGAATATTGCCTCCAAATTTCAACTTCCTAGGTCCAGCGACTGTACGTTGTCAGTCAGTCAATCACAGAAGAGTTTTTAACCCCCGACGAAAAAAGAGGGGTGTTATAAGTTTAGTGTGTATCTGTGTGTCTGTCTGTGGCATCGTAGCACCCAAACAAATGGACCAATTTAAACCCTATTTTAATAGGGATGGTTCTTAGCTAGGTTTCATAAAAATCCCATTACATCGGGAGATTTTATCGATATAATAATAATTATTATAGAAGATTGATGAATTCATAATTAACAAAATAATCGACACTATTAATCGAATCATAACACTTAACAACATTAAACAACAAGTGGCTCTTACTGACTCAAGTCAACCAGCAAAGGGTTTTGATTGTGATTTAGACCATTTGTGATTTATTTATGGAGCGTGGACGCCATTATACGCACTAGGGGAACACGAAGGGGAGTTTTTAATGTTTACACACGTCGTGTGAAAAGAAATCTTATTGGAATCATTGCGTAAAAACTTCTTTATTCAATGAGAATGGAATAGGCCACAAATTAAGTGTCTTGGGGAGAACTCTTTAGTTTTCTGCGTTGTGGTTTGAAATATTAAAAATTTCCTTGAAAATAATGTATTTATCCTAACACAGCATCTTATGTATAGACATCCTAATCAAACTAGATAAAAACAATCATGAATCAACAAACAGCTCCTTTTACTACCAAGAACAGTTGGAAATACACATCCCGAGAATAGAAGTCAAGTCAACACAACGACCAAAACCGTTTGGAACATTCAAAAACAACTGCCAATCACATCACGCGCCAATCAGAGAAGTAAATTAAAAACCGTCACTTCAAACAGTTCAAACCTAACGTGCGAGCGATTTCAATCCTTGTTTGTTTCGCGATAGGTTATTAAGCGGCGCGTATTCCAGTGACGTCATGCGTGCGTCGCCCGCGCCGGTCACCGCTATACTGAGGATGGGATGTTTACAGTGGAGATGCGTTTAGTTTTTTCTGGTGTTGATCCCGTGGTTGAAGTTATAGTATAGAGAAAAACAGTAGGGTGGGTATAAGGGTCGTTTTCAAAAAAATACATAGTTAAGGGTTTTAATTGAAACAAAACTTAATTGACTCCTTTGTGTAACGAAAGTTACCCATATACTTTGTATGACTAACTTTCGTTACACAAAGGATGCGATCGTGATTTTGTTTTCATTAAAGCCCTTAACTAAGTACAATATTTTTGAAAACCACCCATAAGCTAATATTCATATACGCGAAGGGACAACCGAAACAAATCTCTCTCATTGCCAGAGCTCGAACGGGTAAACTGATTTCCACTATTTGAAAGGTTGTTCTCCAGTAGGAAGAATCAAGAGTTCTATATAGAGGTTGTTAGAAGAAAGTATTCACGCAAGGTTATTTTTGTGTGATTTTTATTTGATAGTTTTTTCCAAAAAAAATAGGAGTCATATCAGCTACTTTTTACCTTATTCTCTCTTAATTCGTTCCCAAGGGAAAAGCGATACTTTATTTCTGCGAGCATTTAGACGCTTGCAAAGATATAATATATTTTATTTTTCTTTAGCTTTAAAATACTGGTCAGCGTTGTCGACGAAACAATTTTTTTTCTTATTGATAAAACGTTTACCTACTGTTTTAAGACGACTGTGACAACAACCGATACATATTTCAGTTCAGTAGATAAGTAGCTACCGTAAAACGTTTTAACAGATTAAACACAACTCACAAAGCCATCCATACATTTAGAAACTGCAGCCAGGTGGAGATTGAGAGATACAGGCGACACTTGATGTTCGTGTATGTAACAAAAACAACGAGTGGAACCATCTGTGTCAGAAATTAAATGAAATCCTACTAATATTAAAAAAAAACATTTGTTCACGATTTCAACCGCGTAGAAGTAGTTAATCGCTATGCCCTCGGGAACTATCCAATTTTCAGGCCTTAAAAATGGTCTTCCGCGGTTTTCAAGCAATCTTTCAACCAAATTTCATTAAAATCGGTTTAGCGGGTTAGATGTGAAAACGTAACAAATAAACAGAGTTACCATCGTATTTATAATATTTCGTATGGATTTGTAAGTTTAGTTTGGCAGGAGATGAAATTTAGTACATAGTTTAGATTTTGTTCTGGATTAAAACAGACACTTTTTTTATCTTAGAAAATTTCAAGGTCCTCTCTGAATAATGATCAACGAGTTTTACGCGATCGAAGTCGCGGGCAAACACTAGAGAACAACAAATAACTTAACATCAGGGCACAACTCACACAATTTGACATAGTTCCAAACTAAACCTGTAACTAGTAAGTTACTAATACAGATATCCGATTACAATTTTTGCATTCCAGAAATGTATTATTCCCAAAATGTCTGCAATCATGAACGCCACATTTACACCTATATCTTTATTATTTTAAAGCGACATTTTTATAATTTGCGTCGTTGGCGGGGAAAGGGTTAGGTACAGTCAGTGTCAAAAGTAACTGATCACTTCAAGCTACTTTTGTACTTTATCGCATTAACAATCTTGTTTGACATTGCTTATTGTGACAGTAAAGCGACAAGGTATTTAAGTAATCAGTTTCTTTTGACGCTAACTGTACGAAATAACTACGAAAATAAAACGATATAATTATAATTGAGTCCTAAATAGAACAGAATTTTTCAAACATTATATTTTTCGATTGCATTTACCATCTCTTTCCATTTAGAACATTGATTTGAAATAAAGCAGACATTATAGGAAAACAAACATAACAAGACGATAGCCTATATAAAGAAGTGAACATAACGGAAAAGCAACACTTATGGTAATATTATAGGAATGTAAACATTGTGAATAGACGACTTTCTGAGACTGTACACATTTTAAATAGCAGTCATTTTGAGAAAACTGACAAAATAGAAATGCTAACATTATGAGAACGCAGACGTTTTGAGAATTGTACATTTTAGGAAAACGCATATTTCAGGCCTGAGCCGATGCAGTCAACCAAATGGGTTTCTGGGCCTCTGTAAAACTATGTCAAAGTGATGCAATAAGTCAAACCGTAAAGTCTGTTAGGATTTGTTGATGACATCACTTAGTGACATAGTGTTCCAGATTATCGATTTGGATAGGTGTACATCTAAAGACTTTCAAGTAATATTTTTGTTTTTGTATTCTGCCGCATAAAGCAGAAAGGCCGTATACGCTGTTGCTCTTGGGGGGTAACAGTCTTACAATTATATCATTTGAAAGTCTTGTGAAAAAACTAGCGGCTTGCTTCGCCTTAGTTTAACGAAAAAAAATATAGCCTTGCCCCCTTAATCATAAACGCACAATAAATCTACTTTAGTTAAAGTATACTTAATTAACTTCTTATTACTAAAAGAAATCTTTTAATCGGTTACGTATTTCCAGAGATTACCTCAAACATACAAAAAAACAAACCTCTCCTCTAACATCTTTATAATATTGGTGTAGAAAGCAACAGAGTAAATAAAAAAAACATGTAACAGTAAAAAGAGTTAACTTCACAAACTGGACCATTCGGATGTAGATTCGACGTTTATTTTGGGCGCGCGCGACGAAGGATTTACAATAATAAGGAGTCGCGACAATAATTTGTGATGCGGATCTACGCGAGTTTAGTATGGTAATCTAGGGTTGTCACTAGAACGGAATACAATGCAGTTTGTTGAATCTGTTAAGATAAAAATCTGGCTTAAGTTGCAAACGAACTGACGGTGGTAGCAGCGCGTAGAGATCTGTGGCCTGTTTTATAAAGCTACAAATTACAATTAACAGGTTACAAGTTTCCATTTGACACAACCTCGACCAATGGCGACCAGCCATTTGAGCTGTGTTGCCAGTTTCGACCTGTAAAATTGTAATTTGTAGCTTTATAAAACAGGCCCCTGTAATGTTTGAATTATCATAAAATATTTCTTCACTTAAAGCAATTGGTAAAAGAACTGAAATCATTAAACGGAAATCTATAAGGAGAACAAATACGGAAAAAATACTCTATACAATCAATACAATACAGTAAACAAAACACTTTATTGTACACCAAACAAAAACAATACAGAGAAACAGCACGATTAAAAATAACACAGGTAAATAACAGGCGGTATTATCGCTGATTAGCAATCTCTTCCAGATAACCTTAGAAGAGACATGGTGGTGGTGTAATTCACATATTAATATCTTCATGTCAAGCTAGCATCATTATATTTAGAGAAACTAGGACTTTCTCCGCCTTAGCCCTTATTTGTATTCAGTACCACAGGAAATACCAAACTTTACCGTAACATCTTCCTAACATTCCAAGCCTCATTACGTTTCCCCAAAGTCTTCAGTAGTCCAAATCAATCCCCCCTTCCCCCAGCCCTACGTCCCGCAAACCTGAGTCGTCCCGATATAGCGACATCCTGTAGGACAATCGCAGCTTTCTTCCCGAGGGGACAAATGGGAAGATTAACTTAAACTAGCTTAATGCGAGTTGCTAATTAAACTCCGTGGGTGGTTTGAAAATACGAGGTTTATTTTGTGACTAGTTTTACGAAAGTGGGTTCTATCAAGTAATCTACATACTACTAACTTATATATTTGTTTTATGGCCCCGTGACATGTTTAGATCGAAATTTCCTTGACTTCTCTTACCTCTTATCAGTAGTATAATATTTGTTGTTTGAACTAAATAGAATGTCACACGTCGTTGTGCTTATTTATTAAACTAATTTAAGATTGTATACACGGAGTACAGTTCCGTACAATTTTTTAGGCGGCTCGCACCGATTGGGGAAATAAAAATGTTTTAAATATACACATTATTTGAAATAGGAATAGCATAAAGTTATCTTTATAGAAAACTTACTAAACTAGAAAAAATAACAAACCGCAACGACTATTGACATGGATGGGACTACCATATAATAGCATTAATAGCTTAACAATTCTGAATGTGCGATTTTTTTTCGGTTGATAATAATTTGTTGCCACTGATAACAGCACAGAACAGAAAAAACAGTAGAAGTGTCAAGTGGGCGTGTAACGTGTGGCAAGGTTATGCATAGTTCCTCGCAACCTACCATATTTTTGCCGCGATCGCATATTTTGATGTTTTGATATTAAGATATTTCTAAAATAGGAAATAAATCCAGAAGCATGCCTTATTGTGCTATTTTGGAATGTAAAAACGATAGCCGCACCAAAAACATTTTCCATGGTGGCGTGTTGTTTTTATGATAGTTTGAGTATTGGCAACAACAGGTCTGATACTAAGCGAAGCTTAAGTATGTCACTTCCACTGTTTTTTCTATTCCGTGGGTAACAGCAACTTCTAGAAATCCAAATTGAGGTACCGACCTCAAGACCACAATTCACGTTACAAGCCCAACTAGGCCGCCAACGCAACTAAAATCAAACAAATATAAACATAATCGTAATAATTAAAACAGCAATAACTACGCACCGGTTATGGCATCTTACTAAACTGACTTGCTACAGGCTTGTAGTAAAATTCGGGTATAATCACGGAAGCCTGCCCTGTACGGGACCATAAGGAAACTGTTACACGACCGTTTACATGGCTGTGCGCTTTGTCATTATTCACGCCATGCATAAAACGCGCGTAAACGTGTCGTCGCTCATGAAATTTATGACATGACATATAAGATATAACGTGGCACGATATTGTTGTGATGTATGCATATAAAACTGTTCCATTATGGACTAACAGACGGAAAATGCACAATTTGACCCACTAAATATGCGTAAATATTATTCATGTCATCATTTCACAGTGTATCATTTTTTATATATCGTTTTAATTCAATGCTTTAAGGAAGATGTAGACTCGATTTTTCACTAAATTTAGGAAAAACATTGAATTTAACTATAACATACAAACGGAAAAACAGCCAGGCAAAAGCTGCAAGTGTATAACACCCCCCTTATTTGCGTCGGGGGTTCAAAATAAAGGCCTTCCAAAAAAGGTAGTAGGGTCAACAACTTCTATCAACTTGAACTGTCTTAATGTAGGCTATAGACATCAGAAGAGTATACTCTAATTTTTAAATATATCTCACGGAATTCATCATATTGCCGTGCTTGAATGACTTTCCCATGGTGTTGTCAAGCCATATGTTCCAATCATTATCTATTGAGGTCCCCGACCCCGTCGCCTTTCTAACAGAGTCCCTGTTCGGACAATTATATAATTAGTGTGCGCTTCCGTGTAAAGAATTGAAGCTAGACTGTTTTTAATTCACAAAGACGCGCCCTACCACTTATTTAATTAATTAATATTTAATCAATCGTGTATCGTAAAAAAGATATCGATAGTTGCTTATAGGTACTTATTGGGTTCCAGATTAAAAATATTGGTTAAATATGGATCGCCTCATCGTAATGTCTGTGACAAAAGTAAACGTTAAAGCCAAATTTCTGCAGATAAAATATAAGGTTAAAAATTAGCTAAATACCTTGTTTCATTTGTGCCTTCTACTTAGATTAGAATAGCAATAGAAATAATCATAGAAATGTATCAACAAATACTGACGTCGGGCTATTGAGTTGATGGCAAATCAAGACCACAGTTATAGAACCGTAATCTAAATATGTCTATTTATAACCAAAACAAAAAGGGCCATAAACACATGGGTAGTAAAGATTAAACTGCGGATCATTATTTATATAAGCGCGTGATAAAATTATGCTACATTGAAAAGAAAATTCCGTAAGGCAATATTTTTATTGACTTCTGTATCAATTTTTAGAAACAGTCGCACGTGATACAGATTAACGATGGCACGAGACGTCATCATACATTATAATGACGCAGATATGTAATTAAAAATTAACGAGTATGAAAGCATTGTTATTGTACCACAGAATTATCATCTAAGATAAATTAGGAAATTTGCCATCAACAGATTCCTTCTTCAACCATATCCTAGGTCTAAATTTTATAAATATCCAGTGTAAGAATAGGATGCAGTCGAGAGTTATTCGTTCTCGTACCTCCTCAAAACCATACACCTAAAATATTAGCACAACATTTGATCTAAATTAATCTCTTTAATAAGCAGATAATCTCTAAATCAATTTTCCTAAATCTGAATACGAAACGATTTCGAAAGAACCCTAAAAGAACCACAAGTACAGTTATCGAATTGCATTTCGTAATGCATCAATTAGATGGTCGTGAGCACGTAATTGAACAGAGCACACTCAGGCGCACTGCGGATGCTTTTTAATTCAATTCAGAGCCACGCTTTTTCACGGCTATACAAAAATGGACTCAATTCTTTACCATTGGAACTTTTTAGTGCTGAACGTGTTAATTCAATTAAAATTGAAAATATAACATGTTCCAGAGACATCTTACTGGGTCAACATGAAATTAACACAGTTAAATATGATAAGGGAGCATTTCCGCGTTGCAAAAGTGTGCTGTTCTAAAATATAGTTACGAAACGAGTACGTTGAGCTCGGAAGTCTCTTCAGATTCAACTGACGTGATACATAGAGAACTAGTCTGACAGAAAGATTTTGAAACGCGACTGCATCAGTTTTATTTAGGATTTTCATTTACTTACTTAACTATTCATGTTAATGACGAAAAATATAGCCTATGACACTAGGAAAAGACCAATCCAACGACACTTCGTACTTCAAAATCTATCAAGCCCCATAGTCTACAAGGGGTGCCAAATAATCAGACAAAGAAACATTCCCTTGCGTTAAAATGCCGATAAGAACTGTTCACATTATATAAATTCAGATAACATAGAAATCTCAGCCGTGAAAGATTTTGTACCCTACATCCTGAAAAGAGCGTAATATTTTTAATTATGTACATATTTGAGATTCTGAAACCGCCAGGGAGGGAAGATGGCCAATTGAAAAAAAATCCTTTCACTTGACATTGGCGAAATCACTAGGGAAATATTTAATCATGTTCATAATTACGGTGTTACAATGGTGTCTGCTTCTTTCTAGCCATAACCAATGAGAGAGAAGAGATTTTGGGGATTTTTGTGAACACCCGTTTAAATTCCACTTTTGTGATTCATGGAGAAGGCAAGCGAGCACACAGACCACCTCATGGTAAGTGGGATCTGTCATCCATAGACACATGCATTCTCAAGACTAAAATCTACTACTGTACAATCAATCAATCATCAATCTACAAAGTACTAATGTTAATATCAAACTATCAACAGTTTTACAAAATTGAGAGTCACAGGCAAAAACACACTGCAACACAGCAAACAACAAAAAAAACAAGATAAGATTAGAGCTTAATTAGAAGCCTCAATCTAACTAAAACAATACAGCTTTCAGCGGAATAACTTTCTACGTATTCCGCTACATGTTTACAACTCTAATCTCTATCTTGCCGTTTACAACATAAGGTCTCATTTAGAAGCGACGACATAGTTTCCTGTAAGCTAATATTATTTAGCGTTGTTTATAAACGGTTATAATGCATGTCGGCGCATTTTATGCGCTTGCGTCGAACTGCATTCCTGAAAATGCTGTAACGGCTAAAGATAAAATATTAGGTTAAGTTAAATTAGGGTGTTTGACCGTTTTAAATGTGGATCGTTATTGAAATGTTTATAATAGGGTAATAGTTTGCGAAAGGAATATAGTTTGGAAAGAAATAGTGAATTTGATGCTTTTAGATAAGCTCTCAATATTAATTTACCAAGTTAACCTTCGTAATCGTCACAATATTTATGATATTAATTTCGAGTAAAGTCCCGTTTATGGTTTCAATCAATGGAAATATTTTATAGTTATGTTACATGATGTGCTCTTTCAAATGTCTTGCGACGGAAAAATATGGAAAATTCGTTGTAATTGTAGATATAACAGTAGCTCTAAGATTTATGGAAACAATTAAAGAAGATGATAAAGTATACGAAGATAATACTCGTACTTCTGCAAATTTTATGGGTGCAGTAAAAACCGTTGAAATGCGATTCAGACTCGCGCACCGAGGGTTCCGTACCGGCGCAGTAATAAAAATAATAGGACTTAATATTGATCAAAGCTTAACCGTTAACGCCGGCCCAACTCACACTTGACCGGTTATTAGTATTTGTTGTTTTTTAGGGTTTATACTATAATTATACAAAATGTGACGCTTGTATGATTTACCGTTTTTACAAGAAAAATAAAAATAGGTAGAAAGAAACGTTTCTTGTATGGGAACCTACATGGGACAATCCTACTCATATTATAAATGCGAAAGTTAGTTTGTTACACCTTCACGCTGCAGCGGCAGGACGGATTAGAATTAAATTTGATTACCACAGAGGCTACTTTTGAGACAGGAAAATTTAAAAATTCAAAAAGTTTTTCGAAATATACGCAGACGAAGCCGCAATAAGCTATCAATATAATAAGTCTGTCTGTTTGTTTGTACCGCCGCTCCACTAATTTTAATAAAATTTAGTATGGAGATAACTTGACATAAGGTTCTTTAATCTAGGAAAATTAGTTTCCAAGGATATAGCGATAAAAGACCTAGTTTATACTAAGCCCAACTTGGTAAAATGCATCGTTTTTGCAAGTCTCGACGCAGTGTGGCCGGCCGGCGCCGGCGCTGGCAGACAAATGCTAAGTGGTATAATTAGACGCAGTTCAGTCACCCGCGCGCGGGGAAAGGTCGGATTGTTGGGCGGGTGTAGCCGTGGGCGCGGGGGGTGGACGGTGGTTTCAATGTGGCTAACTTTCAATTGAGTTTAAATATGGTGTTTTAAATATACGAAGACGCGCCCCAAAATAAATACCCCGATGATATGTGCCGTATAATCTATAATAATTTAGAACTAATAGATGATTATTTATATTTTATGCATCATACCTTAAATATTGGAAATAGCAAGTTCTACGCAAGAGACATACTTTTATTTTTGAAAAACAAAAAATACTATATTATTGGATTTTTGAAAAAAATCCTCTTCCTTAACCGGGAATCGAACTGATCGAATATGACAAAACAATAAAGTCGTGTTTTATGATACAGATCGAAAGGGTCGTTGATAGTGATCATTATGTCTGTAACACATACACAATTAAATTAAATAAAGACCGTAACAAAATCTTTCTTTATTATTTTGTCATATTCGACCAGTTAGATTCCAGGATAAGGCGGGCAAATAAAAAAAAACACAAATGCAGTTATAATTGTTTTTAAAAATAAAAGTAAGTCTCCTTTGCGTAGAATTTGCTTTTTCCAATATTTAAGGTAGTTGCCGTCCATGTGGCGTTCGTTTCTTCCACCCTGGTTAGTGATTCTCTCAAAAGCAAAGGTGAGCGAATGCAGGAGTGAATGTCCAAGCGGCCGAGTTTAAGTAGTCCCGTCAGAGCGTTCAAAACACATTTTAGCGGATGCATTCTCAATTAGGCAGCCTTATACGTTCGAGAAGCTATGCTGCCAAATTGAATACACGCGCTGAAATGTGTTTTGTTCGCTTTGACGGGACTACTTAAACTCGCCGCTTGGACATTCACTCCTGCGTTCGCTCACCTTTGCTTTTGAAAGAATCACTACCCTGTATAGTGCTTTGACTACTACATAGCACTCAGCCGCATTCTTTGGTAGGACGGCAGAATTCGCCTTCTCCATACCATAAAAAAAACGCATTTTGTTTGTAAACAAGCAAGTCAAACACGTGTTAACTACACCACTCCCAGTGTGGGTCGTATTGATAATCTCCGCGTTATCTGATCGCCGCGCGACCGAACCGACAGCAATCTAAGCACATGTTCAGCATGGGAAGTGCGTACGATACTGATTCTCATATGTGATCTTAGATTCAGTTCTGCCGTGATTACTAGTCAGTTATCAGTCATCACTAACGGCCTGGCGTGACTTTGAGAGACAACAAACAAATGCATTGATATGTCATGACACAAATCTAAGGTGCGGCGATAAGGCACTGGTCCCACCGCCGGCGAATAAGCTATGAACTATCAGCTATTTTCTTGTCCAAGAAACGAACAAAAGATAATCGCTCCCGTGTAAATAAAAGAGAGAGATATAAATTTATAGTTCATCGCTGAGCGAGTGAGCTATACTCGCTCAACTATGAACTATAAATATATAATATCTCGCTTTTATTTACACGTTAGCGATTATCTTTTGTTCGTTTCTTGGGCAAGAAAATAGCTGATAGTTCATCGCTTACTCGCCGGCGGTGGGACCAGTGCCTTAGGGCGATTTTTACCAATTTGTTTCCACTATTGTGCAAAGTCAAGGCTAGGCCTGCCGTAAGGGCTCTTATGGATACCAAAGACTATCAGGACGCCATCCGATTTTGATACTACAAACAGGAATATTTTTTAAGCAGGAATTTGAATCTACCAGCATGTAAATAAAGTTTTGC
Source organism: Acleris cristana (assembly GCA_948252455.1). NCBI lineage: Eukaryota > Metazoa > Arthropoda > Insecta > Lepidoptera > Tortricidae > Acleris > Acleris cristana. The sequence continues at coordinate 14,821,740 of OX411787.1, read as the reverse complement.
TGTCAAATGTAATCTTTAATTTTGAAATAAGTTAAAATGAACTTTATACTCATTACAATATAGTTTAAACTAAATTGTGTTGAGTGTGTACCTCCTAAAGCACACTGGGTCTTTCGAGCATATTCTAACATACACAGGCCGAGAGGGAAGCCCATTACTACACTAAATGTATGAACGCCAGCCATACATTGCCCAGAAAATGTTGCTTGTTTAGAAGACCCCTTTAAAGCATAGGACATTCAAATAAACTAAGTTATCTATTTATTTTAGAAAGGTTTAACACGGCGTACGACACAGCTATAACAAAAATATAAACCCCGTCAGAAATCATACATCTCTTTCCCTCCATACTCCGCTAGACAGAGACACTAACCTCGTTCTCCCTCGGGCGTGCCTCGTGGATCTTGTCACGCAGCGCCACCAACTCCAAGGGCCAGCTCGACAGTTCCGCGTCGGGGTCCGACAGGAGCACCTGCCGATTTATGCTCTATTAGTTACTGGTAAGGTTGATGTTAGATTGTTGGGTTTGTGGCACTTAAGATTACAGTCAAAGCTCGTCAGTGTTGTGATTACGAGATTTTCAATAGATAGAAAATAGACTGTAGAGAGAAAGATAAATTGAAGAAATCTTCACCATATACAGTATGTAAACTTACTAAAACCATTTGTTTGAATCCCGGCATGTATAGGCGATAAATAAGGTCTTCGTATATAAATTATTGAAATTCTAACGTTTTTTAGAATTTATAATTGTAATACAAAAAATATCATTTTAGTTATTCATGATTCAATAACATCCTGTATTATTTGTTTACAATTGTAACATTTGTCATCTAGTTGTCAGGTCAAGGCCAAGTTCAACATTTTCAATGTCAGTTAAAGTAAGGCTATGTGCACACTTCCGATTAAATACGACGTAGATTGGGTCGGGTCCCGTTGGCCTTACTTGCATTTAGCCTTAGCAAGCAAAACGGCTCAGTAGTACACTGACCAAGTATGCAAAATGACTTGGTTATATAATTCCATAGTTACAAAATTGTCTTAGTTTCAAGAAGACTTACTTAGCAAAACGTCTAGGTCGTGAAATGCACCAGTAAGCAGAATGACTCAATTGTGTTAGGTCTTGATTGTATTATCTTGATATGTGAAGATTATCGAGACCATTTGCCTATTAGAACATTATGACATTAAGTCATTTTACAGCCAAGTCATTGCGTCTATACTATGCCTTATAGCAATGAGGGCGTTTTACAGACCAAGGCATTTTGCTACCCGGACAAAATAAAACTAAGGTGCTCTGCTCGCCAAGGCTAAATGCAAGTAAGGCCAACGGGACCCGACCCCGTAGATTAGACCAAATGTGGCCGTTATTTGAACCAAGCGAGGATGGTTGTTTCAAGTGAACGCTACGCATCAAAGCTGGATTTTGCCGGGCACGTCGCTTGATTATGTTCGAAGCTTGTACAATCCGCAGCCTCATTTCTTCCTCCGTTCTCGACACTTTTTTTAAATACTAACTGTTTCACCCATCCCCAGAAGAAATAGTCTAGAGGTGTGGGGTTCAGCAAACGTACCATATCATACAACTTCCCGCTTTTCTAGTGCTGAAGCCAAGATTTTCTGTAAAATGGTTGTAGATCCTTTTTTCCGTTCTGACGTCAATACGAGGACGAGGCCCACCACTACTACTACTACTATCCGGTACTGACCGGAACCGCTCTTTCACGCAGTCTGGTAATCGCCCTTATAATTGACAATAAATTGACACCAGTGAAATTTGAATGACATAAATCTGTCACGACGTAAACATTACACATAGGGTGATACTTTTAGGGTTAACCGACTTTGAAAAAGGTAAGTGTTTATAATTTTTAAACAAGGATAAAATTAAAAATTAAAAATGCCGTACTAGCAAAACATGTGTTAAAACACTTAACTCGACTTGGCTATCAACTGGTTTAAAGAGATGGTTTTAGTTAGTTTACATACTGTATAATTAGTAAGGTTGCATTGGGTGCAACAGCAAGCTTTTTTTTTACAATTTTATGTACAATTTCCAGCGTGTCTATACAGAGCAAGTGGCAGAAAGTTAGGCAGTTTCTTTGATCTTCGGTTAGAACTGTACAGTTACCGGTAATATTATATTACAAACATTAGGAAATAGCGTCTATTACTAGATGCATAAGAGCGTGTCAGATACATTTAACCCCCGACGTAAAAAGAGGGGTGTTATTAGTTTACGGTGTGTTTCTGTATTTGTGTGTCTGTCTATGGCACAGTAGCCCCGGAACTAATGGACCAAACTTTTTTAAATAAAGCTAGGCTAATCACGGTGGTTTATGCGTCTAGGTTTTATTAAAATCGGGTGGGCCATCCAAGAGATATTAGCTCTGAAAATAGGAGTCGCCGCTACATCTGAAGTTTCATCTATTTAATATCTATTGAGCCCAATACTAGATTATTATTACTGTTAACCGAAAACGAACGGAGGCGTAAAAGCTTGTAAGTATATAATAATAACTTTAAAAATCCTAACACAAATAATTCAAAGTTAAACTCACAAGCAACATATCCATTTTATTTTTTAACACTTCACTATAGCACAAAATCACAAATCTGTCACATAAATCACAACCACACATCATCACACCGAACCCCGGACTGCAGTTTTATCATTTGTGTTTACATTTGCCTGTCCGACCCCAGCCTTATCAGGCCACTGGCCTATAAATATTCCTTATAATAATTTACAACGTCCAAGTAATGGAGGAAAAACAAACTAATTAAGTAATTTGTTTATTGTAATGTGTAATGTTTAGGAAGTTGCTATTTAGAAAGCAATTAGTCACTACTATACAATGGATGTTTTGAAAAACTAAACCGTTTTTGTTCCTGTTTGTTTGTTTGAGCATCACGCAAAATCTTCCTTATTTCTCGTACAATCGGCAAATTATAGAACTGTGTCACAGTGATATTTTGTTTGACAATTCTTACGATTTGATTTATAACGTGGGGTTTCATTTTGCCGATTGTACATTGGTGCGATTCGTGGATTGGAATACTATAAGGTACTCATGAATTCAAACTGCGGTAAGAACTCCTTTATTATTAAGGAGCGATAGCTCCATTTAAAGCCATTGGGTTCGTACCTCTCACTCATTCTCTCTCATGTGCTCTAATGCGAGCGAGTCTAACCGACTTTACCCAAACTCGAAAGACATTTAAAGACCTCTTGCACTGTAATTAGCCGTAAATAATAACCGAGATCATTTAAAACACTGTATTGAAATACCTATCACAAGGTCGAATTTCATTGACGAACTGTTTCGTTTGTTAGCTTTTTTTTTATACCGTTTAACTTTCAAGAGCGCTTATTGTCTAACGCACTCGCAATTGCAACCGGCTTCAAAGTGGAGCAATGGTTTTAATTTTGTATGCAGACAAACCTTCGATTTTCAAAATGAAAACGAGCGTGATTGCGAGTGCGTTAGACAATAAGCCCTCTGATCTCCTGTATTGTTATAAATCAAACCTAACCTTACTTACAGGTTTTTTAGGTATTCTCATTGAAAAGGGGTTTAGAAATAAATGATTCTCAATTTAAGTATCAAACACCGTGATACAGGTAAAACGAAACTTCGGGCTTGCGATAGGATACCGTTGATATAGTATATCTGACTGAAACCATCTTTAATGAATAATGAATGTGCCGACCACCCTATGTACAGTACATACAAATAGACACATTTTTTATCCTGGAAAATAGCACAGTCCCAGAAGGAACAATGCTAATCGACTTCTACGCGGACGGAGCCACAGGTAAAAAGCAGTAGTCACACTAGTTGCCAGTCGGGTTTTAGCATCTTTTCAATATTTTACTTAGCACAAGTTACCAACAGAATCCGTGAATGAAGATCGTACGCAATTCTTCAACATATTTCAACATAGCGACATAGGAGCTCCACACCTCATCATACTCAACAAAAAATGATGTCGCGAGACGGCGTGGTGTCAAAAACGAGGTTAAACACGCGAAATATGCCCCCCGCCACCTGGCGGCGCGCCAAGCGATACTTCACGCGATGACTGTACTTACATTATAATTAGAACCTATACGTTATTTCTATGGTACCAACGGAGCGTACTATATAGTATTACTACATGGTAGGGGACAATGAAGGGTTTACCTTGCAGTAGGCGGCTGTGGCTGCTTTAGGCCGTAATATCACCTTAGCTGAGATGCCCGTCAAAAGATACGTCAAAGTAAAACGTCAAGCCATGGAATACTGACATTTTTGACTCATCTTGAGACGAGCATCACAGTCTAGATCAGTTTATTAATCCCTTAATGCCGATGGATAAAACTTTGAGACAACATCCTTCCTTCGTTTAAAACGTCTCTGGCAACTAGAGGATGCCCGCGACTTAATACGCGTAGAATGAGTTTCCCGCTGCTCCATTTCTTCCCGTTGGGGGTCGCTTCTTGAAAAACCTTTCCTACTTTTGTTCTTTCTAGAGTACCTAATTATTATTTTTTGTAAGCCCATGCTTGTGTCCCACTGTTTGGCAAAAGCCTCTCCCCTTTGTCTCTCCACTCATCTCTATGGAGAGCGTGCTCCCGCCAATCACACATAAACGCGTCCAGAAATACTCCCTAAAAAGTACAAGTCCTTGGGTTCAACGTTGTGCGTTTTCTGTCAGTCAGTTAATCACGAAACACGATAACATTTTGATTCCACATTTATTCAAATAGGTGCAATAGTTTTATTTTATTTATTATGTGTAACTACATGTTAAACTCAAAACGCTTCTTGTAGATTTTTGAAATTGTTTCAATACATTCATAATTATTATATCACCGTACTTAAAAGACAATGTTCGTGAAAATAAAAATATTTTGGTTTACTATCCTCTTAGTCGAAATGAAAAGTAGACTCGGTTGAAAGTATCAATAGTACCCTCGAACTTTAGGCGCACTCACTGGGGCTCGTGCAGCCTAAATATCTCGGGGTGCAATTGATCACTTTCATCTATTAATTTACCAGTTTCTGCCCGCGACTTCGTCCGCGTAGATTTTGTTTATGGTTATTTCCTCGGGAACTTTTAAATTTTCCGGGCCTATGTGTTAATCCAGGGTATAAGCTATCTTCATTCCAATTTTCATCCTATTCCGTCCAGCCGTTGCATCGTGAAGGAGTAACAAACTAACACTCACATACACACAAACTTTCGCTTTTATAATATTAGTGGGATTAATTTCTAGGAAATCCAACAGTTACAAATACAACAATATGTAAAAAGGATAGAAAACACAAATTCATCCCTTGGTAGATAATCTACTATTCTGTCTCTAATATGGCCTTCCGAAAAACAAGAGTACATAACGCCAAAAAAGCAGGCAAGAGAGTTCGAACCTGTTTGCATGTTTTTTAATTAAAGCGTACTAACATGTTTGTATGATAACCAAGGTTCAAATAACTACGAGTAAATGGATTTGGATGAAATTTGTCAACAGGTCAATCGTTGGTAGGATAAACGAACTTTATTTAAATTAAGTTGCGACCAACAAATAAACAATAACGATGTGAATTTTGAATTCCACGGGCAAATATTTTAAAGTACAGTAGCTATTGATATAAGTACAAAATTCAAACCAATATCACTTTAATACGTTACTACAAGGTACTAAAATTCACAGCTAGATCTGAGCTCGACTGTACACGGTAACTAAAGCTAACACTAACTACACTAAACTCTGGCGCAACCTCAACGGAATCGAACCGTAAAACAATATTAGCTTAAAACGAATGAAAAACACATGAATCTTCTGGCAAATTTACAGTGTTTGATTAGAATTCTACATTCGTATTTTATTGCAGTCAATATTATTGTTTTCAATGTCTGCTCTAAATTTGTCAACCTATCTACCTAAACCTACAATTATACCGTCATATTACAAAACGAAAGGTTTAAAACTTAATAAGTATGAATTAACATCTAAAGCACTTAAGTAAATATAAATGACCTTGATTTTGATAATTTCTGTCGAACTCACAAACTGTCGTTCATTCATTCAATCCATTCATTCATCTTCATCATCACATCCTCCAGAACAAAAAGAACTTACTCGTCGCTTATAAAAGCACAGATGATTCCGATCCGGCATTACTTAACACATTATTCCACAAAATCACATGACTCAACACAACACAAAGTTTCCATGTTAAAAAAGTCAAACTTATCCTCTATTTGGCACTCAAAATATTATAAAAAAAACAATCCTAAAAACACTCGCTCACTACATTACGTAATCTTTACTAAAGTTTCTCCCTAAAATATAACCTCAAACAAAAAAATATGCGTGTTTCAATAAAAAAGCACATGTCTAATATCCTAGACCAAGAGCTCTGTCCGATTTGGCACCGTGACGACAACTAAACGCCTTGCTCTATTTGCGTTTACCCGCGGGTAGTTATTAATGGTGCACTTTCCGCGCTGGCTCCTGGCCAAGGATGCTAGGGCTTTTGGGCACAGGGTACCTTGTCTGTGCTTGTTAGCGTAATAGTGCCTGTACACGGTACATGAGGCTGGAGCCAGGGCTTGGGAATGGTTAGAAAAATACCGGTTAATAATGGTTCTTCACCAGGTTCTCCCGCGGAACTCCTATTTCTGGGTAGTTATCTAACATAACCTAACATAAACCTACCTAGGATTCAATAACCAAACCCGACTATTTGTAAATATCATGTTTTGCGAATATCGCGTTTTGCTTGTATGATGTTAAGTGTATATGATGTTTTGCTAGTATGATGTTTTGCGAATGTGATATTCTATGTAATAACGGCAAAATCCACCTTACCAAGTACTACAGTAAGGTACAATTTGCAACTTGAAAAATGAAATTAATTTGTTACCCACGCGGAATTACAGTAACACCGACGAATTAAATGGTGTAATAGTGTAGGAGCTGGGTGGCACATCCGATTTTTGCTTACATCTATATATATAAAAGGCAAACCTGACTGACTTATATATCCACGCACAGCCGAAACTACTGTACTTAGAAACTTGAAATTTGGTACAGGGGTTCCTTTCATGATGTAAGTGAGCACTAAGAAAGGATTTTCCGAAAATCGACCCCAACGGGAAGAAATAGGGGGAGTAGCGGGAAACTAATTCTACGCGCACGAAGTCGCGGGCGTCCTCTAGTAGATACATAAACTCAATTCGTCAGTTTCCTAAAAACTATAAATAAATAAATAAACCTTGGCCTCATTCAACAAAACTCACGTTTTTAAATAAATAAAAAAAGCTAAAAAGTTAATAATCTACGTATCGTGAATGAAGCGATCCTTTATTCCAAGCATCCCAATCCGTTGTTGACCCAGTGAAGTTAGATTTATTGTCCAATACGAAACGATTCAGGTGCCCAACTAACTCATTTCCATACTAAATTGGCTCATTATTGCCATCTTGGCGGCGAATGTGTGAACACTTTCAAAGCAGTAAATCAGCGAGAATTTACGCAACGTAAAATAGTAAGTATGAGGTGGTGTTAGCGCGGTTTATAGCAGTTTTATGGTTTATTTATAACATATTGATTGCCCTCTATTCGGGAATTGCGTCATTGAGGGAGTAAATATTTATAAATTATTTCCTTCGCGGTGTAATAAAATATTATGAACTAGCTTCTGCCCACGACTTCGTCCGCGGTGATTACGATTATCGTTATTCCCTCGGGAACTTATACATTTTCCGGGATAAAAAGTAGGTAGCCTATATTCTTATCCAGTGTATAAGCTATTTCCATTCCGAATTTCATCCAATTCCGTCCAGCCGTTTGCAGCGTGAAAGAGTCCAAACATCCATACATCCATACTTAATGAACTTTCACGTTTATAATATTAGTAAGGATTGGAAATCGTGTAAGTGTATACTGGATTTGTGTTAAATAAAGGATTGCTGACACCATCTTAAATTAAACGAGTAGGTTTCATAACGGTTTCATTTCATAATACTCTGTTACCAATACGGCTGGATCTCAAACCGACCCTTTGTCATAATGCCTAAACGCCGGCTTACTTTTATTTTTTCTCAAAACACCGCAATCTTATTATGACTAAAATTCAATTTGAGTCAATTTGAGATTGAGGTCAATTAAATTTTAAGACATGGAATTCAGTCGTAATGAAACCTACTTAATTTAACCTGTCGCTTTAGCTTACTACAGTGTGCGAATTGGTGTGTCCTGTTTTGGGGGTTAGACACCCAGTGATATGACTAACAAAGAGACATTCCATCTTAGGGTGTTACCAGACCAATCGATCGATGGTAGAATGGATTAGTCGACGTGTCGATCGATAGTTCCTACCAGACCAATCGATCTATTGTCGATCGACGGCATCGATCGATGGTAGAATGGATTAGTCGACGTTGATCGATAGTTCCTACCAGACCAACAGATCGATCGTCGATCGAGGGCATCGATTGATGGTAGAATGGATTAGTCGACGTCGATCGATGCCGTCGATCGACGATCGATCGATTGCCATAACATATATTTTGACGTATTGATTTCTTCCACTATAACCTCAACAACTCTTATAAAATGACTGACTGCTGAGTTCCCTGCGGCGTTTCTTCTCAGCAGTGGTCTCTTGGGAAGCGTTGGTAGATTTTCGATGCGTAAAAATTCCAGTATATCCTACTTACTGAATAAATGTCTGCTATCTTTTATCTTTGAAAAAAGGTCTCGCTATCCAAACATACCTGTATTTGATCCTGCAGTTGCTGAATGACCTCCTGCTTCGCCTCTTCGAGCCGCATCTCAAACATGGCGTCCTTGCAAGTGGCAAGTCAAGTAGCCCAGTTTAGTAGCACACGGTTAGTGCAATCCATGCAGGAAAAGAAATAACATTACATATTGTATTTACAAAGGACATGTGTGGGTTTAGGCATAAGGAAGAGTAGAAATGAAACTGCCTTAAAAGATTAAACCCAAAAGGGATGGTTTTATGTGGTTCCGCGCGAAGAATGTGAGATGGAGATAGTTAGTCCGCGCTTTGGTCGTTAGCGCTAAATGAAATAATGGTTGATTACGGTAAAACCACAACACGTATAGTCAAGAGCAATGAAATTGGGTCACTTTGTATAGAATTTCCATATAAAGTGACCCGATTTCATTGCTGTTGAGGTTATTATTAAAATGGTGTACCAGAATTAGGAATGTAACCAAAACCAAATGTCATCGTTGAAGATCATAGGGTTTTGAAATTTCAACAAAAAACATATAAAAATCGTTATCTGGAAACATAGATTGACATTAAAATTCAGAAGCTATAGGCATAAACTTTAAAAACCTGTCAAGTACCAAATAGCGTAATGGACAGAGCTACAAGACTGTTCTCGCGATTTTTTACTCGACTGCCGAAGAAAGAGGGTAGATGTGTTTATTTAAGGTTTTCTAATACAGTCTCTGATCGCTGAACTTTATTACGACTCTTTAACGCAAAGGTATTATCAGAATTTCGTTTCGTTTTATTTGCGGCTAACGCGCGTTTCATTTCTTCTCTTCCTTACTCTTATGAGAATTGAGGTTGCCGAAATTGAGAAAAGAGAGTTGTGATTTGCACTTTTTTAGTTTTACTGACTAATATTCAAGGTCTATTTTTGATTGAGAACGCTTGAAACTTTGCATATTTAGTTACATTGCACGTTTCAAACGCCATCTACCGAATATTAGAAACAATTCTAAGTGCACATACAATAACTACGTCTATGAATGGATAGAAATTTATTTAGACTTATTTCAGATAAGTGTTGATAAGTAATAAGTTTGTTGACATGTTAATGTGACAAAGTACTATGTTTTTTCGTGTATGTATACAAATTATTAGTGACAAGCAAGCTAGCAATACACTTGGCATAGCTTTTAGTAAAAATAAGTAGGGTCTTGACTGTGCGCTGTGAGTTCTGTATTCAAAGGATTTTAAATTAAATAAATTTTGATACATTCAATGCAACGCCAATTTATGAAACTAGTAATATATCTGTTACCTTCAAAATTATATTTTACGCACCACCGAAATTGAAGACATAATGTTCAAAAAGAATATGTATGAAATGCCATACACCCTGAATCCCTGATGATAATTTAGAAACCGATCCTTAAGTCATCAGAAGCTGTATCATTTTTAAGTGTATGATCTTTTCACCTTTCATGCAAATGTATAAATTGTCCTTAGAACGATAATAGGTATCAGTTTTTATCTGAATTTATCGAATAATCGCCAAATGATTTTCACCTTTACACTTTAAGAGTTAGAGCAGGTTATCCACACTCTTTTTAATGTATTATTCACAACACCAAAGAAAAGAGGGTTTTATTGGAAAAGGTTGTTTAAATCACGTTTAATTTCTAGTTCAACATTAAACAATAACATTAAATTTAAATAGAATGTAGCAGTATTGACGAAATATTGTAAAAAAAAATATTTAATTTATGATTTCATTGCAAATGCTTTGACCAAACTTTAAACGTGTTTTTCCAACTTCTTCTTTTATCAAACACCCTTTGAAACAATTAATATAATGCTGACCTTTTCCAGCTCCAAGTCGATGTCTTGCTGATAGAGGGAGACATTCGATTCTGTGTTTTCAGCGGTTTGCACGCGGGCTTTTAACTGGTTGATCTGTTAAAAAATCAATTATTCCCAACTGTACAAATAAGTCAACATAAATCATCATTTTCATATCAATTAAACTTTCATCAACATCGTCAAGATTTCCGCTGAAAGCGGTCCACTGCTGGAGACAGGCCTCCCCCAAGGTTTGATACAAAGACCGGTTGAGTTTACTTACTGACTTAAGTGTACGATAAAATTGAAAAAGAGTATGTTAATCTGTTTCCCAAACTCGATCATAATCGAGTATACCGCGTAATTAATAATAAATTTTCCAGTAGCATTTTTCCCAATTCATAATTTTACCCAATCGATTTTTCTCCAGTTAAGTTAGTTTACCCAGTCGCATGTTTTCCGCTATGAATTTCTCTTAATCGCATATTTTGTTTGGTTATTACAATGGTAGGTTTAGGTAATACTAGTTTTGCAACAGGCCAGCACCCAGAAATAGGAGCTCCGCCAAATCGGAGCTCCGTCGACTGCAAAATTGATATTTGAAATAGGCAATCATGCAACTCTCAGCTAACAAATGCGTGTGGTTAAAATTATGAATGGGGAAAAATGTGACAGAGTAAAAACACCAAACGAGAATACTGCGACTGGAATAAATCCTTCAAAGAATTATCGAGTTTGGCAAACAGCTACTCAAACCTTTACTTAAGCGCCATTTGGGGTGATCTTACTGCGAGATAAAACACGCACGGCAAATGCTACTCTTTTGACGATGCTGGTAACCTAGTGCTAATATTTGTTTCTGAGTGAGTCATGGATCCTTTCTATGTATTGATCTAAAAGTATGTGTAACAAATACTTGAATACATAGAAAGCCTCCACGACTAAGGAACAATTAAATACTCGCGAATATCACACAAATCTTTGCCCTTACCGGGAACCGGGAAACAAACTAAAGTTGTAATTAAACAGGCAATTTTATGAGTAATAAGTACCCGTCCACAAAATGCGTCTCATTCTATTACACCAAATTAGAGTGAGACTAAGGAAAAATTGCTGGTCTAAATGCACCTTTAGCTAACCGCGGCAATCACTTTCGCAATACTGTTATTATTCTGAGATGGAACTCAAACCCGTAAAAACATTGATAAGCTCCAGTCCTTACGCTCATTGCAACACGATCGAAACGTCGAGTTATTACGTTTTGACACGATTAAGTCACGTTTTTGACTTATAACAGTATGTGTGAACATCGCGCAAGTTTAAAACAAACTTAAACGCAATTATTGTACAGTCGAGTTCATAAATATGTCTACACTTTAGTACCTTGTCACTTTAAGCGCTGTGAAAATTTATAAACGGCAGTCTAAACATGACATTAAATAGACAAGGTACAATCAAGTTCATAAATATGTATACACTATAGTACCTTGTCCCGTTAATCGCTGTGACAATTCATGTATGACAGTGTAAACATGACAAAGAGACAAGGTACTAAAGTCTACACATATTTATGAACTCGACTGTACCAAAGTGTACACATATTTATGAACTCGACTGTACCTGCTCCTGCATAGCCATGACGGTCTTCCTGTGCTGGTCCTGCATCTCGCGGAGCTCCTCGAACGTGTCCGTCTTCCTGTTCGCCTGTCTCACTGCCGCTTCTAACGGTGCCATCTAGAATTCAATCGAAAAAGTATGTCTTGAGTAACTTAATAATTGGAATAGGAGTATTGTTTTGTAAAAAGGAGGAAAGTGTTATTGATCTGTACGCACGTTTCGTTGTTCAATGTAGACACCGAACGGATGACTTGGTTTTGACGATCGAAACATTGTTCTAGTATTTTAAACCCTTTATAGGGCAAAACTAAAAATAGAACTGAATTCTAGCCTCATTAGGTTTCTCCAATTCGCACAAAATTCTTTTAATAAAAAATACAATAAGTATAGGTTTTAAAATTGACCTATAAAGGGTTAAAATTTAAACGCACAATAACTTAAGTAAGCAAAAATGTCTTATTACATTTTTGTGTCATCTTAATATTATTATATAGTTATGTATTTAGGCATTAATCCCATTAAGTTTACAAAGACTTAGATCAATTAAAAAATAATCACATTCAATTAAAAGTTAAAATTTGTAAAATTATTATTGAGCAGGCCCAAAGACAAAACAATTAAATTAAGTTAAAATAATAAAGAAACATTAAAAATTATTCTGGAGATTTAATTGTGAAAATTGAGACTAGAAATACACATAAAATTAAAATTCGATGGCAAAAATTTAAAGTCAAAATAAAATAAAATAAGAATTAAAAATTAGACTAGAATCATTGTTTAATTAAGCTATAGTTTTACAGCAGAGGATGCGATTGCAAAGTAGCACGCAGAGTACGTGTTTCTACTGATTTCGTTATTCGATCTTTCGAGTCTCTGCATAAAGGACCACTGTCTTTTACACATGACCGCGAAACCCTGTTCGAAGTTTTTAAAAGCTTGCTTTTTGTGTAAAGCTTGTTGCCTCGCTCGTTAAAGGGTCAGCTATAAGTTCTCACCTCGGCGGTGAGCGAGGGCAGGTCGGCGCTGCGCGTGCGCCGGCGCAGGCAGTCGCCCGCCTCGTTGGGCGCCTCCAGCGACGACGCCGACAGCGGCGACGCGCAGCCGCGCCCTCGGTACACCTCTTCGGAGTAACTGCGCCGGAGACGACAACATCATCATAAAAGCACAGATTATGTAATGCCGCATCCACATGCTTGGTGTTTGCCACAAACACCGCGGGACGCAACTATATGTTAAAGTGAGCACGATGTATTTCTATCTCACTCTAACGTACAGTTGCGTCCTGCAGTGTTTGTGGCAAACACCAAGCATGAGGAACCAGCATAATAGTTACTTCGTATCAGATATTTACGTCACTCGCCGCCTACCGTTATAAATTACATTAAAATTGCACTTCTTAAGAAACAGAAACTGGTGCTTGTTAGAGAGAGATACCTACAATCACCGGATTGAAGATCTTTATAGACAGACCCAATAACCTCCCAAAAAAGTTTAGCTAACCATAAATCGAACGTAAATCAAAAAGTTTCTGTACTGAGTCGAATCACAAACAATTCAATACATTTTTTTACAATAGCAAACATTTTATTAAATAAAACAATCCGTTAGAATTTTAATAACCCTATGGATTTTGTATTGCCAGTTGCGGATTTTATTCACCAACTTATAAAATAATGTTACGACAATTTGGTGAACGAAACGAATTAGAAAATTATCATCCAGACACAACTTACACGAAATCATAATACTCTTAAAGTCACGAACGAAATCGTCTAAATATAGCAGTTTAATTTACAAAGTTATTTTGTAATGCCTTACCTTTTCTTCACATTTGACCTTGGCAGCATAAAAATAAAACCACATTAACATTTCAGCATATAAATAAGTACATTCAAAACCAATTTAGTACCTAAACGAAAATTATGATCTAACTTACCTAAGTTGTGGCCTTGGGGATTATATTACGTAAAAACTTGTCCTTGAGAAACTGGGAACAAATTTGATTCTTTTCACTGTTCATAATAAGATCGAAATTGGAACGAATGGGGGAGATATCGTGTAACTTGGTCCTAAAATTGCGTGCTGGCTGTTATATCAATAAAGCTTCAACATAGTAACCAAAGAGAAATATATCCAGTTCCAATTTAACATAAGTACTAGAGCGATCACAAATTGATCTCATTACAATTTGACTTTAATTATTACAAAATAAAGTCATCGTTTGTCTGTTTGTCTGTTAAACTCTTTGAAACTACGCAATACCAAGATTTTGATGCCGTTTTATGATCATTTTCTGCCATCAGGTTTTGTGTATTATAATGGGCAATGTAAGGTTACTTTAGTATATTACAAAAAGTAATACTGATCTTTAACTTGATTGCATAGGATGTCTCCATCTGACGCAACCTGACGTTGGCCTAACGAAGACAGTAAAAATCACAAATCTGGCACTAAAAAAACAAAAATCTTACCTTCTCTCCATATCAGAGCACTTCTTCTCGAAATAAGTCCTGAGATTCTCCATTTCCTTTTCATGTTTCAGATCAAGCTCCTGTCTTAATTCATCTATATCAGCATTGCCAGCTTTGACTGAAGCCAGCAGTTCCCTGATCCGTCGAGTTTCCACAGTGAACGCATGTTTGTCCTGCTGCAGTTGCGTCTCCAACTCCTTAATATCCGTATCCGACTCGATCCTAATCCTCGCCATCTCATCACACAAAACCTGGATCAAACTCTCCCTCAGCTTATTCCTCAAATTCTCTTCAATGCTCTGATCAAACCTGTTAATAATCGCTGCTATCTTCACTTCAAGACCTTGAAAGTCATCGGAATCCGATTTAAGATCAGATCTAGAATAATTAACTGTCATTTCTTCTCTATCTTTGTCTTTTTCTCCGTTCGAACTTTTTAAAGACGATTCTCCGCTCATCAAGGCTGAATAGTACTTGGTGTCATCTTTGATCATGCTTTCGTATTTAGCATAATCAGATAGTTGAGCCTTGACGGTGTCGTGTTCAGAAGTCTGCACGAGTTGCTGCAGAGACATGAGCTCCCTCGTGAGGTGTTGGTTCTCATGCCTCAAGACGTCCCGGTCTTGGACCGAGTTCTGTAACGTAACGGTCATTTCCTCGATTAGTTCATCGCGGTGGGCGATAGCAGACTCCAAATGCACAAGCTGAAAGGACAATGGCATTCAATACATGGACACAGAAGCAAGCGTTTAGCAAAGAAAAAAAGGATCTGTAAAATTTTTGAACGCCACAGCGTAAAGCAAGACGCCATAGCAGATTTTTGTGCCGTGACGCACAATTATCAATTAGTTGTTTATTTTGCGTCGGCATTCGACACCTGGGACACGTTGAGCGCCATCGGCTGTGGCGTTTAAAAAGTTATACGAACAATAAAGGTGAGAGTTCAAGCAGTGTAACACTGATAGGTGATGCGTTTTTGTTTGGGTTAAACTTTTGATAATTTTAGTGTTTGTGCATTATTCAAAACCTCGTTAAAAACAATCGAATAGGTTCAATGCGACAATTATTTTAACGCAAAACCATTCTAATGAAGCTGTATGCATAGGGCGTGTAATATCTATTGGCGTGTGACCTTATCTTATGCTATCCTACAAGACGAAATATTCAACCCTGTAGGGGCTTTTGTAAAATTACCCTTCCACACTCAGTATACTGAACCAGCGCGTTTTTCTTAGTTGGTTATATTTAAATTAAACAATGTCATTCTCACATAGCACCTAGCCATCGCACGCATCGTCTTGCGATAGTTGCGACGATCAACAGCCAACTCTCTAGACCACCGATGGCCGGCCAAAACCGACCGTCGAAATGAGTGTAGATACAGTCGAGTTCATAAATATGTATACTTTAAACATTGTGACAATTCATATATGGATGGCAGTTTAAATTTAAACATGACATTAAATAGACAAGGTACTAAAGTGCATACATATTTATGAACTCGACTGTACACCATACAGGCTACAAGTGACAGCCAAAGCTGCCATCAAATCAAAACTCAGACAAACTTTCTCAGCATTAAAATAAGTAGTCCCCAGCAATAATATACAGTCCAATATTTAGCTCAAGAAATATCTGACGGGCCCATTTTTCCTATTTTTTTTTGTCATAATGCCTTAGTTTACATAATTATTGAGACTCATCCTTTTCATAATGCTGGAATCATAAACTTTGCGCAGATAAGGCTAGGTTAGATTTAAGGTATAAAAGTCAGGAAAAAGTAAGAGATCCTTAAAAAAATAAGTGCACATGCGATAATAATAAATGACCTAAAACACTAAAAAAATATGGCATACAATCTAGACCCATATAATGACATGTCTCTAATACTAAAAGCAAGCGTAAGAGTGTGTTAGATATTCTGCACCCAATTTTCCTTTATCCCTTCTATACAATTGGTAACAATTTGAGGAAAAAGTATTGTTAGAAATCCGCAACACCAAAAGGAGGGTAAATTTTCAGGGTTCATTTATGTACTTATGTATGTACGATTCTTTATTCCACCATAACTTCTAAACGCCTGAGCCGATTTAGATGTGTGTGGTATCGTTAGAATTCTATCAATATCCCATAACCATAATATATCGTAAATTATTGAAATAGGTATATCGACAATATAAAAAATAACTTTGAGTTTTTGAAGCTTGCTTTTCATTTATTTATTGCTTCCCATGATTGTGTTTCAACAATGATGAGTTGCTCATTTATTGTGAAGTGAATATGCCTTAACTATCCCCTGGAGCGTCGGCGATTTTACAATATCATACCTACATTTAGTACGGAACGTGTGGCAAAGACGCCTCTGCCATCGATGTCTGAGGGGATATTTAATAGTATGTACAGTCAAGCTCAGAGGTAGCTGTATCATGTCGCAGTAAGTAATTAAAATTTTGTATGTAAGTGGGTTAAATTTAATGGTACAAAGTTACTTCAGAGCTTGAGCTTGTATATAGTACAGACCCATATTCACATTACAAAAAATCACAATAAAAGATTAGCTCAGCTCATCATGTAAATCGATGACACACAATAATATAAGCAAGACTTTGTCCCTTTTTGGTGTTGCTGATTTTGGACCCAGTTTGAGTTTTCATCTTCAGGTGTCTGATTTAGTAATTTAAAGTGTCAAAAAATGGTATTAACCATTATCTTCTTGCATTTAACTTACTGGAGAAATATACAATTTCAATATTAATGCTTTTATTTGCGAAAGGGTATGAAATATTAAAAGTGAATTTATGTATTTTAACATGAACTAATCAGATTTAATTTGGCTTGTTAGCTTACATTTAAATATATCAATTTAATTGCAATTTTACCAAAAGCAAAGCATTTTTGTGTAGGCAATTTACATTTAACTACCATTAGTATGTAAACTGTATGATAATAACACCTAAAACAATAATTGAAATTATATATCAGAAATTCACTTTATGCCTATTTAGCACAAAATATAGACAGTCAAAACAAACACATTTATTTAAAAACCATGTTAAAAACAAAACAGAAACAATTTGCAACATTCCAAAGACCACATGCATATTTTAAAAATTGAAAACTGTGCCATTTGTGTCAATTACAGGATTGGCCGTAAAGATTTTAAAGAACATTTTACAGAACATATAGAAACATATGAACGGCACCCAAAAAAGCAGTACCTTAAACTGGAACTCTTCGCATATTGTCCTGTAATCTGTTGTCATCGTACTTAATGATGTATTATCATCTGGAGCTAAGGATTTAGGCTGTTCAGAACCTAATGGAATATTACTTTGAAAAGACTCATCTTGCCGTTTTTCTTTTTTGTCATAATCTACCGTAACCTCCTCTACCAACAAATCACTTTGCTCAACCCTGTCATAACTTGACAAACTATCCTTTTCTATTTCCGGAATTTCAGATTGTTTAATGTCAGGTTTATTTTCATCAACAAATTCTTCCACATTTAAATCACTCACACTGACCAAATATGGTGACAGTAGATTTTGGAAGACTGGTATAGGTTGAACATTTTGGTCAATAAAAGTGCTGCCTTCAGGAGGGGGCCCAAAGAAAATCTTTCCAGCTGATAAAGGGAATTTTGGCACACCATGACCCCTGATATCCAGTTTTATTATCTCTTCAGATCCAGAACTATCGTGTTTTAGAGATTCCTCACCCACAGACATTGATAATGGTGGATCATCATTTGAAGAGTGGCTTTTAATCATCTCTGAAGCATCCTCAGATGGATCAGACTTTGGGTATGTCTCTTCATTAAGTGAATCAAGATATTTGTCACTTCTTGGAGATTCTTGTAACACATTTTCAACCTGCGATTTCTCTAGCTCTGCTTGCAAAGTTTCATGTGTATCTTTAGATATTGATTTGGAAGCTAAATTGACTGGGCTCTCTTCACTAATATGATAGATATCTATTGACTTAAGGTCAACTGGCCATGATGCGCTTTTACTAGGGTCATGAGTGCTGGGATTGTCACTGGGTGAAAGTGGTAATGGTACATTCAAAGAGCTATTGTGAGAGGGATCAGTATCATGCGACTTAACTTTAAGTAGCCCTGGCAGATCACCACCAACACCAACATCCCCACCACCACCCATATCTGATTCTGTGGTGGAGTACTCCATTTTAGATGGTATATGTTCAGATATAGATTCTGTTTGGCTTTCATCCTCCTCAGTAATTGGATTTCCTGTGACTTTCTGTCCTGTATCTATTTGGATTGTTTCTGTATCGGTTACCGCGGTCCCTTGCGCGGGAATCTGTTGAGAATGTACGACATCCGGAAGAACGGTCTAAAAATAAATTAAAAATAAAATCAATGGAACTGTTGATTTACGACCATCGACGGGTGAAACTTGAATGAAAGCTGCAAAACAACAGTTTCTGGGGCTCGCGGCTCGTGAATAGTGAGTAGGTCGGCCTAGAGCGCAGGTGAGGTACCGCCGCTATGCATTTTCTGAACTATTTTTAACGTATCGACGAATATAAACCTTTGACGCGATAGTTTGATTCGCTTTCACTTTAACGTTTAGAAACGATTAACAATCAATTAAAGGTCACGTTTACCTTGGCATCTGTTGTCAGTGGAGGTGACTCTTGAGTATCACCCATAATTTAACAAAATCATATTATTTATCAATCGTAAAATTCACAATGTTCACTAAAATTGGTTGTCAAGACGACGTTTCTATTCAAATAAAATACAAACTAAGGGCCTAATTAAAAAAAAACAATCTGCGTTTAGTTTCTGCTGACTGCTGTTTTGTTTAGTGTCAGATGTGACATTTTCAACTTTCAAGTAAAAATTTGTTTTTATTTAATTAGTAAGATATTGTACACAATTGTTCAATCAGTTGATTTAAAAAAGTAACTTTACGTTTTATTTCTTTAAACGTTTAATTAAGCGTTTTAAGACTAGGTACAAATAGAACCAATCAGAGATATTTTGACAACACAACTTTTTCTTGAAAAGGTCAAAAAGTGGTGTTGTCAGACACAAGAACATATTGCTAATTAAGTTTTTTTCTAGTTTTTACCTGTGTCGTGGCTTTGAAACTTATTATAATCCTAAACGAAGGCATATATCAGAAAGACGAAGATGCCTTCACGGAATTATTAAACCTTTCACCACCCACTCGGTAATATCTTATTACTAAAACAACCACCGGTGTACCAATGCACAGTTAAATGCGTGTAGGTCATCTATAATTGAATTAAATATAACTGCAAGCTTACTGGGTAGTGACGAAAGGTAGGAATGTATTTCCTCGCATACTTGGTTTGCGTTTATCATACGACAGTAGCGCCACTATTACTGGAATAGTTCAAGTTCAAGTTTGTAATGCAATAATTAGAAGATTGTAATGTAATAGCAAGGATGCAACTGAGCAATAATTGAGAATATCCAAGTGCTAGCCGCTCAGGTGGAAAAAATGTTATTAATGTAGAACAAACCAAGAACTAACAATACCTACCACGTCCGAGTTTGCCAGTAGACGTATTAGTCATCTGACAGCGACGCCGCCTATGGACGCTGCTGCCCTGTGCCGCTGCCTGACCAAATAAGTCAGTTGCACTATCATGTCATGGCACTGTTGACGTCTATGCAACTAGCACAGAATCTAGTGAGGGAGGGAAAGAAGGGGTAGTATAAGTCACTAGTCCCATTGAGTTATCCCCACAGAGTACTTTTAGTTGTCCCATTATAGGACAACTGAGACGATTTCGTCCCAGTAGCCCCATGGGACAAGTGCACTAATATTTTTGTGTCAAAAGTCCCGGGCAGGTTTAGGTTATGTTAGTTTTGCAGCAGGCCCGAAGGGCCAGACAGCCCAGAAAAAGGAGCTCCGTCTGGGGGTTATTCCCATCTTGGTATATGGTAAATTTTCCATATACCTGGGTTGGATAGGTTGGAAGTGGGTTGTATTAACCCCCGCCTGGCGGAGCTCCCATGTCCCTTCGACACATTCCAATTGATTTTTGGAATAAGGAAGAATGCGTAAACACGACAGAGCTAAAAAATGAATGAATGTGATGAAGGTAATGGGAATTTTGAGACTATAATAAAACATAAATATTAGTGCCACTTGTCCCATGAGACTATTGGGACGAAACCGTCCGAGTTGTCCCATAATGTGACAACTCAATGGGACTAGTGGGATAGACGGTATACATGAACATTGTCATAAACTCACAAACCTGACAATGACGGGTGATAAATGACCATTCGACATACACTCCAAAGTCGTTAAGTTCCCAAATTGCCGGGAATTATCACTACGAACTACAAACTATAACCCCATCGAATGGTAACTCGTGAGTTGTCTGTCAGGTTTGTGATACTCTGTTTAATAATAAAATGAACAAACACAAAATAGGATATCAATATACTTTATTACTATTTACACATACATTTTAGAAAAAGCCGTTTTCTTCTGTACATTTCTACAAAATACCAACAACT
This sequence comes from Acleris cristana, assembly GCA_948252455.1. Lineage (NCBI taxonomy): Eukaryota > Metazoa > Arthropoda > Insecta > Lepidoptera > Tortricidae > Acleris > Acleris cristana. Next base: position 14,800,549 of record OX411787.1, on the reverse strand, counting down.
TAATTTCGATTAAGGCCAACCTACACTCGTAAATTAATTACACGTATTGCTTTGCAATTTATTGTGTTATTATTAAATAGACTGCCTAGAGTCAGTGCTTGATTCCATTGACCTTTAAACCTTTTGACCTCTAGGGTCGGCTACACTAGAGAGGAGGTACATTGTATTAGCGACTTAATTGCATTGACAAACAGTACAAGTTGCGTAGCACTTTAGTAATACAGGAAGATTAAATAGACGCGTACCCGCTGTAGTTATGATGACATTTTGCATTAATTATCGTTCTAAGCAGTAATTAGTACTTAATTATTCCATGTTATAGTAAAAAGAGAAAACTTATTCAAGTAAATTTAATTTTCAATGAAGTTGACATAAGTACCTACGTTATGATAAAAAAGTCTTCATTAATTATTTTCCACCTAAATCAGCTTTAAATTCAGGGAGTAATAATATATCTATCAAACAGCAATACAATCTTAGGGTAATCCATCGAAATCATAAATGCAGCCCGTATTTCATCATTTTTATCAATATAATCAATTAAGACATTAAACAGGTAGATTAACCTGCTCTTCGAGTCATCATTTAGGGCCTTTTCTTGTCTTGCGGACTTGCATCCCCATACACTTTTACAGGATTATACGACGCTTTGTTGCGGGCCATTCACGCATGCAAGGGAAAATCTGCGTGACATTAAAAAAGCCCTATGGCATCGTGCATAATTCATAAGATTACGGAGAACGGATTGTTATCATTTATAAATATCATAGCTTATTACATGTGATGTATTTTTAAAATTTTTGCTATTTTAGCAAAACCATTTACAGATGTTGTGTATCGTTTTTTGTTGATAAAGTTCTTATTTCTCTTGCTTTCTCAATCTACGAATTCTAAAACTGGATGAAAAAGCAAGCTAAAGGTCACATCTCATTAGAACCACCCACCACCCGCACCGCCTCGCCTCGAGCGGTTAGTATTCTTTATATGGATTTGTATGGGCATGCGCTCACTACGTAGCGTCACCGGATCGTCTTGTCCACTCGATGATAGCTTGTTGCTCGCATGCTTGCCTCACGTGAACCACACGATGACAGCGTGCGGTTTACGCTGGTAGACTGCTCGGAAATTCGTTGACGACGCGAGGTCCACTCGTTGACCACGCATGGCCCACCCCACTCGTTGACTACGCGAGGTTTCACTGGTGACAACGCGGTATCCACCCGAGGACCACATGTCGACAACGAGTACGCCGAGCGACGAGGCGGTGCTGGTCGGGTGCCGGGTGGCTCTATTGAGCTGTGACCTTGTATGATTTTTCACTACATCTGTACAGGTATACCCTGGAATAATTTCAGTTCCCGGCTCTGTTAAATGCAGTAAGTATAGTAAAATAAAAACACCAAGTTCTTAAACTAAAGATGTAGCACCAAAAATAAACAGAGTCAATCAAACACATAATAATAATTGAAAAGGTAAATTAAATACATCATCAGTGGCAAAAGCAGATACTTATGTATTTTGTAAAGTGAGAAAATACAATTTATTTTTAGATTTTATGATTTCCGAATACATCTTATCTATATCGAATTGTATAAGATCAGATTGCTTAAATCACAAAAAACACATTCCACATACTCATTTTCACTGATATAGACATGAATATTAATTAAAGAATACATCTTCCTTTTATTCAGTAAATTTATGAAATGTTTTTAGAATGTTAGAAGTCAAATGCACGGGTCCTTGTAAAGAGTATGCTTTTGGGTGTAATAACTAATAACCAAACCATCTGTCAAATGAATCTGCGAGCGCTGAGGACACCAACACTGCCCTTCTAAATGAAAAGGACGCATGCGCCATTTGATAGTAAAAGCAAATTGAGCCCCCTATCTTAAGAAATAAGGTTACTTACACATACGCGGTTCGATGACATGCGCCTTTTTTTCTTAGGGAGGGCAGAATACTTGCCTCGCACGTTTCGATCAGTAAAGGCCAACTTGATAGAAAAAGCATGTCTAATGTTGACGAATTTATTTGCTTGTCTTCGATGCGCAGCTCGTTTAATACTCGCGGAAAAATCTCTTTACTTATAGAAACGCACTTCAACGTTTATTTATTATAAAGTATTTTGACTAAACTAATTCCCAAGTTATACAAACAGTCAATAAAATTTTCAAAGCTCACCCTTAGTAAATTATCAATTCAACGTTGGTAGAATATTCTTCCGTTCTATTGAAACCTGTTCCTACACATCCTACTGAACTATTGTCTGCCTAAATAACCTTCGACAAGCCCATTACTAGTCTATGACGCGACGACACTATACTCGTACAGTAGAGTAACGGTCGGTTTCATCATTCAATGTATTTCTTGTTTAGACCTACTGGAGATATAATGATAATACTATTATCTATGTTTTATTTTCCATCTCAGGGTTGACGAGTATGGTTTTATATCTTTAACTGTAGACGAGAGATAGACTGAGTATTAGAACTGACCGGTAGTGAGCTTTTTGATATTATTTGTCCTATATGTCCTTAAAACTTTGTATGACAATGTACGTTTCGTAACGAAGTTAATTCTACGATTTTAGTATCTGAACGCGAAAATTCCTATACAAGATCTTCCTATCGAGACCTGAGTGAGTCGTGCAACTCTTGAAAATGCCCAGGTAGATCCACTAGAATCTAAGATAATCTCCCATAAATCGATATAATTGGTCCATTCCATTATCAATTATTATAACCAACGGGCATTTTTTTGTGGATCAAAGCATATTAACTTTTTATTTGCAGGTACACAAACAAGGTCTACATTAACTTGCAAATGAGTTAAAAGGATAAACCTTTAACCTTGGCTGTCTCGTCATTAGATCTACTTTGCAATTACGGTGGAGTCATAATTGGGTACTTAAAGAAATGATTACCCATAAAAAATGTAAGCAGTACAGAAAAGTTGAATGATGAATGACCAATGTTATTAATGAAAGTGCAAAAAGTAATAAAATGTATTAATATCGTAAAAATGTAAAAATATTAGATAGATTATCGATAAAATATATTTTGATCAAATCATCTTTCTTAAGAATGTGAAATGTAATGCAACGTTATCAAGTAATTATATAACTAGGCTCCAACACTAAATTAAATCACGACAAAAAAGTCACATTCACCATTACTCTTTTTATATAAATAAAGTAATCAGGGATAATTTTATAATTTAAGAACATAGGCTCTAGACTACCACGTCTTGTTGATCTTAAGAAAAAGTCAAATAATGAGAAGGTAGTGTTGAAACATAGCACCAACCAATCTGATTACTGATTAGTAAGACACGACCTTATACTCATACAGTTAGCAGAATAAGTAAACCACTAACTAAGCTAAGACTGGCAAAAGTATCTATAAACGCTCTTACGCTCTAGAGGATAGAGTTGAGAAGGTATTCTAGTCCATCTCCCCTGATCAGTAACTTGTGTTGACGACTATACGACACCTCGCGAGAATCGGACCTAACTGATATACCAATCCAATTATCACATTATTACTGTAGGCAATGCGTGTACGGGGTATTAATTTCAACTTTATTTATACGACAGCAGATACTGTTTTTAATAATCAAGAAGGCTAGGCTACACGTAACTACAAACGGAGCAGTATTATCGAAAATAACAATGCAAACTCAAGAAACACGTATAACGAAAAATGTTGGATTCCCGATATTATAATTTAAATGTTTTAGTGGAACTCAAAGGACATTTATGTAGATATATGTCTAATATTGCTGAAGATATTATATTTTCTCTAATTGTAAACAATGTTTAATATCGCGATTCCATCAAATTGCTATTAGTAATAATAAGTAATCGTGGGTTCAACTATAGATTATCTGCAACCAAATGAGAATTTATTATAAAGATTTTTGCAAGTTTATTTCTTATAGCTTATAGAAGATCAGATTAAATATTTTGGAGAATCTTCATAACGAGAATATATAATTTTAAAATAACTTCAATTAATAAGGTCAATTTTCACTAATTCACGACGATTCTTGTGTATAATATAATATAACAAGTAAGTACTTTAGAATATATTCTTTAAATGAAAATGGGATAAATCGATACGTTTCACTTAAAACAGATCACAACCAAATGGACTTTTCCGTTTAATTTACTTAAGTCATTCAAAACAAAGTATTATCTTCACTGAGCGGCGGATTAACCTCACACAATTATATTCTATGACGCCGAATGTTCAAGAACTTATACCCAGGAGTCTACTCCAAAGGTCGAAGTTCGAAGTAACGTTAACCTTGTTTCTTTCTTACAATCGTTTAATAACTGTTGAGTGAAAGAGATGGAGTTTCCGAAAGCTTCCTACTTCATAGCTTATCTCACATTTCAAAATTCAAACTCTTGATTAGACCTACTTGACATATAATGTAATGAACTAATGACATACCTCTTTTATCATCCGCCTTAAGAATAACGAGGATAGCTATATATCTTTAACTGTAGATAAGAGATAGATTGAATATTGGAACCAGCCGTAATTATCTTAAAGAAAAAGGTTACGCTAAGTTCTGTTCCCGTGTTCTGTAAAGACATGAAAAACAATGACACCTAGAAGACCCCATGTTTCATTAACAAGTCATATTAAGTATGAAGTTTGACTAAGGATACAAAATCAACATAAAAAATATTAGATTAAACCTGCCTGTTTACAATGCACTATCATTTTAGTAGTTTTAGTTACTAGCACTAGTGACTATTTACTTGCTACCTTGTAGTCATTCAGCTCCGATGGAGAATTCAAGTTATTTAGTTACCACAGCATGGCAACAAAGTCGTTACATGATAGAGGGCGCTTGCGACTTTCATCAAGCTGACGCCAATATCAGGAAAAAAATCCATGCTAAAGCTGGTTGCCCAAGTGTGTTAGTTGGTTATAACGTTCATACGCAGCGTTAAAATCCCAGCTGCAGCACTCTTCTTCCTCGTTTTTAGTGTCTATCATTGAAATTTGAACAATTTTGTAGACATACCTTATAGGAACACCACGGTGTAAAAAAAATATTTGGCTTTTAAACAATATGCAGTCATACACGCTCTATGAGCCTGTTTGTTTTTGCCCTGAAACCAGGGGGAGCGAGGAAGACCTGGCAGTCAGGTGCTTTTCTTCTTCTCTCCAGAAGAGGAGTCCTCTGATCCTTCTTCCTCCTCTTGCATAAGCAGTTGTCGCGCCAACTGTAGGGCCTGGAACCGTAAAGACTTTATTTTATATGACGCTAACGCATATTTACCTAAGGCAAAAATCCATTTCAATTTAGAGACACGTCAAGGAGACACGGGAATCTTGTATCAGTCGCTTAAAGCATATTACAATACAAATGTATTGAATTGTTTCCTTCAGCATATCATTTACTGGCCCACTCATATCTTTAAAGGTCGAAGAAAACAAAATTTACGATATTTAATCAATAAGATCAATAACAAATGTTTTACACATATAAAATATAAACCGGTCAAGTGCGAGTCAACCAAACGTGCCAACTCACAATTGGCCAGTTATTATTATTTGTACTAAAACCACACTAAATTTGACACTTGTATTTGTATGTTTTTACGATAAACTAAAAACCAAAAAACCTTTTAAATCAACGTCTCTTATATGAGGACCCCCCAATAAGCTGATGGGAAAGATTTCGATAAACGAAAGTTTAACAATATACGAAACACATCTTAGATCTAAACTAGTATCTATGCCATGTAGAAGTATATTAATAATACAAGTCTTAAATGAAAAACAAAACTAGAAACTAACATTTTTAACAAGTTTAGTTCCGTGTTTAGCGTTATTTTCAACGCCATTTCTGTAAAAAATATTTATTAATAACATCATCTAATTGGGGATCCCATAGTATTCAGTCATGAAGGTCTATACTGGATACTAAGAGATCCTCAATCAAAGGCTGAGATAACACTGTCCAGAGAGTCGAGTCAGAATGTGATCGACGACAAAAGATAGCTATATAAAATTGGGATGCACCTAATGTACAGTCAACCAATTTGATTCCTAGGCCACTATTGACTTTGTCAATGTAACGTTGTAAACCAAATCATAAGAAGTCTGTAACGTTTGGTTGTCAACGTCACTTTAACATAGTCCAAAGCGGCCTAGAAATCAAATTGGTTGACTGTACAATGTATGGTAATTTGAAGACCATTTGGTGGATATATCCAGTGAATCACTTCTCAACATTAAATGTAAGTTCACTCGGGAACCGTTTAACATTCGGGATAAAATGTATAAGATGAACATTTCTGGGATACAAACTATATCTGTACTAAATTTTACATCGATCTTTTCAGTCATTAAACCTTGAAATCGGAACTAACAAATATACCTAAGCACAATATTAATAAGGATAAACCACAAGAGCTCAAACACAAAATGACCTAAGTGAGTATCATAAGGCTCCTACACAAACAGTTTACCCGCAGTCTCAAGACGGTCAGGCCGTCCGACAGTCCAAAATCTGTGAATAAATGTATGAAACCTTAAGAGAAATCCGATATGAATATGATGACCTCTCAGGCCAATATCAGCGAACGGACTGTAATTCTGTTGTACATTTTAGAATTGCCCATTATTTTCGATAAAATTATTAAAAGTATAAGTAATAGGTACATCCCAAATGGCCACCGGAAGTGTAGCCATTTATTTATGTTTTAGTCTAGTCTAGATATACCTAAGATAAAAAACTAACGTGGACTGTTAATTACAATTTATAATATACTGTTACTATGTTAAAACAAGCTGATTTTGGAGACTGTACACTTGTACAGTCGAACTCAGATGTAGTTGACCATTTTAGTTTTCGTTGTAGGTAAATGGGATGTAGCATTACTTAACAAAAACAGAGGTCTATACCATCCTTCTGTCTCACTATAAGTAGTTTTTCCATAAGTGCACTCTGCATGCACTTTCCCGATGACATGATTCAACGCTTCCAAAGACACATTTTGTGATCATCTTTTTACGGTCATATCTTCTTTTACTTACAGCATCAGCCGCAATTCTTAATTCCCGCACTTCTTTCTTTACTTCTCTAGTCTCATCCAAAACTAATTGAGTTCTTTGATTCATATTATCGTTCAATGTTTGAATCTGGTTTTGTATTTTAATTCTTAAATCTTGAAATAAATTTTGCAAGTCATCCATATCAATCATTCCTGCTTATACACGACAATGTTATTTTTTTTGTTACAAACTAGCACACACGGCGCTTTTTAAACTAAGGCTACACACTAAATCGCGAGGCGATCTGCAAGACACATGCTAAGGGAACGAAAATTTACATCTAACTAATAATAATACCTGCTAACCTTTTACCCGCAATTTCGTCTGCACATAATATCATTGTTACCTTTAGAATTTTTTAAATGGTTGAGACGAAATGTAGTTATCCTGCGGTAATACAGGACATGACCTCATTCTATCGAAATACGTATCGGAATGTGTTTTAAATTGGGCCACAAGCCTCAGCCAAGAAATTTGCCGTGCATACGGATTCGAAATATTTTAATTCTTCCTTTTAGGTAGTTATTTTTATTAATGTTCACTTACTTTCTCATATATAATTGTTATTGTATCTAAATCGTCCCATATTTCTTTAGTTTCTTCAAATATTTCTAAATATCTTCCACGTATATTATCGTTTATAATTTTAAAACTGTTTTCCAAATAGATATCCATTTCATCAAATAATTCTAGCACTTCCTGCTCATTGTCCATTGCCATTATGACTATTGATTAAAAAAGTTAATAACCCGCACACACAGTAAACCTTTAGGCTGAGACTACACAAAAAACGTGTTTTTTTTTAGTTCTTACTTCTTAACATTTCGTTAAAAGTTTTTCCCAATAGGTAGGTTTTTAAGAAAAGTACAATGGATTCAGTCTACACGACAGTCTCTAAATAAATAATTGTATGGAAAAGATGCGTGAAAAACAAATTGAAGGAGGAACTCAATATGTAATAATATTTTTTTACATACGCAACAGACAGGCACAAAGAGTCGTTGCACACCAGAAATCTGGAAATTCTGCTAGTAACCTATCGATAAATAAAATTAACAAATCATTTTCGACACATAAGAATCACAAAATAAGATAAAGTAACTAATTACCGCAATGTTTCCACGACTCTACAGTTTTTAATAACATATTTAATGTCGCAAATCGCGTCGCCCCTCGGTGTAGCCTCAGCCTAACGCCTAAGTCTTAAGATTAAAATAAAAAACGCTACATAAACAAAATTAGACACGCGAATGCTACAATATGTAGTATTAAAGCATTGTTCATTATAGTATTAACTAACCTACCGTGCTAAGACAAAAAGGCCTATGTTCGAAAATTACGAAATTCTGTTCTTTGTATTTGCGTCGGATTCCGCTACAAAGAATTTTTAAGCCACATTATAAAAATACAACTTTTTCGTTGATAACAATTAACGAAAAAGTCGTATTTTTATAATGTGGCTTAAAAAACGACGAAGAAAATAGACGTTAGGCTTGTTTTCCCTTAATACTTAACAATTAGGTCGTATAGGTAGTTCCTTTAAAAACAAATAGATAATGGGTTTCATTTCTTATGGGTTTTATTTCATAATAAATGAAACGTACAAAATTCATTAGGATTGCTCTAAAATTTAAAATGATTCATCTATTTATAATTATGACTATTTGTTTCATATTTCGATCCCCGGTACGGGCAAATATTTGTGTGATGAGCACGAGTATTTGTTCCCGAGTCTTGGGTTTTTTCTATCTATTTATTTAAGTATGTATTTATCTATATAAGTGGGTTTATCGTTGCCTAGTACCCATAGTACAAGCCTAGAGCTTAGTTTGGGGCTAGGTCAATTTGTGTGAGATTATCCCTTGATATTATAATTATTATTATATTTATATTTTTACTCGCTTCTAGTATTTATTTAAAAGTTAAGTATCTATGTATAATTCGTTATTACATTTATTACAAACGAAAAGAAGTATGTTTTCTTTAAATTGTGCTGAGAGAATTTAAGAATTGACTGATTATTGTTTTCTTAAATTTATATTAGAAGAAGACTTTTTGTTTAAAATTGTAAATTATAAAAAAGAGCAGTTTTGAAGGGCACTCAATTTTTCTCTTTTTTTACCACAGTTCACCCACTCAAAAAATTGATTTCATCTCTATACAAACCTTCATAGAAAAATTAGATAAAAAGTCGTATAATTCTTAAACAATTATACAAAAGTGCTTCACAAAAAATTCGTAAGTCCGATTTTAGATAGTGCGAGCGACCTTGAAAAAACATCAAACACGTTTTTCTCGAAACCGCTAAAACGCCTATAGGCCTTTTTGGCTTAGCACGGCAGTATCGCAAACAAGGAGTTCGTCGACGAGCTCTGCTAGGTACGTAATAGTTATATAGTAAAAATTACAAGCGGAACTCTCTTTCTAGGAAAAGGATTTAGAAAGGGATTTGTAACTTGTATTGTGACTTCTTGAAACGGGCCTCTGGAATTGCAGTCACATATCGCACGGTTAGATCAAAACAGCACCAACTCAAAATCCTTGCTAGTTTTGTTTCAAGAAGTTGTATTAAAGTTGATTTTAAAATACAGTTGTATTTTGAGTCAATTCTGTTTTGATCTAGCAATGCGATATGATTGATTATGATTAGGTACCAGTCTAATAGAAACGCATTTCTACACTTGCGTTGCGCGTCACTTGCTAGGTCAAGGTTCACAGTAGCCTGGTACGTATAACTCGTCGACGAATTCTCATTTGCTGCTTTAGAAGATAACACCATAAGCCGTTTGGTTGACCTTTGGCCCGTTTCACGAAGCTACAAGTTACAAATTACAAGCGGAACTCTCTTTCTAGCAAAAGGTGTTAGATAGAGACTTCCGCTTGTAATTTGTAACTTGTAGCTTCATGAAACGGGCCTCTTGTGTCATTTTATTTTATTCTAATACGACCCCGATAAGTCAACAAGTTATTCAAATAAATTATAATTTTGCTGGTAAATATTAGAAAATGCTATGGCAACACTAAAATGTCAAAATTCAAATTGTCAAAACGACTTCAACTTCACAATTTTTAAACGATTTTTCCGCACGTTTAATTACTTATTTAACTGATGTCAATAGCAAAGATAACGTTTGTTGTTGTGAATCGACAAGTGAACTATGAATATAAGTGGTTTTAGCACAGATGCCGCACTTGTGTATGAAATTAAAAGAATATAATTGCTAACGAAACGAACCCAGGTCGTTTCGTTGACACTTTGATTGACGCCGGAAAGCCCGGAAACAGACCATCTAGTTTTGTGTATGCAGTTCTAATTCTAGTAATAGAAAAAACATTTTTTACGAAACTGAAAAATCATTTTAATTTCATTTAGGACATTTTAAGTTAATGATTGAGGTTTAATGGTATCTAACGTCGATACGGGACGGCATCGGCAGGACAAAGAAGCACAAACAAAATTAAATTTTGTACATTTCGTAATATTCCAAAGGTTCAAAATAAGAATTTGTGTCAAGAAGTACAGTCAAGAGCACACATATTATTATGTATACACACCAATGTCTCAACAATGGGAACACCTTAAAATTCCGAATTACTTTTTTCCGAATATTCACTTGTCCGAATTTTAATTTTTCTGAAAGGTATGTTACGCTAGAGCTATTTTAGAATAAATGCATAATTAACTGTCATACGTAGGTTAGGTTAGGTTTGATTTATAATAGATAACAAAAAGTTAAGTCTTCTATCAAAAATTGCTTTCGGAATTATGAAATTTCGGAATTTTCATCAATTCGGAATTATGACTCTTCGGAATTATGTAGTGTACCCCTCAAAAATATGTACACAGACCTTATTACTATGGCAATAAGGGTTATGTGTACAGTCAACCATTTTGATTTCTAGGCCACTTTGGACTATGTTAAAATGACGTTGACAACCAAACGTACAGACTTCTTATGATTTGGTTCACAACGTCACATTGACAAAGTCAATAGTGGCCTAGGAATCAAATTGGTTGACTGTACATAATTTTTGCACCTTTGCAGGTATTTATTATTACCCTTGACTGTACCTTTCTTGTTTTGGTAGTTAGCCAGTATTGATTCCTGATGATTTGTCACATACAATATGTTTAAAAATTTCCATTTAACATGCCTTATTGCCTGTTATGGACCAGACTAATTCATAATGGGGCAAACTGGAGGAATCTTGGAGTGACATGTACCCAACAGTGGGCATTCAAATAGAATGTTCAAATTAATGTAAAACCTATGTTCTGACTATAATTATAGTTTATACTAATATATGCAACTGGATATATAGCTCACGTTAAAATATATCGGAAGCCCTTTATTGACTGCACTGCGAGCGGGAGCTGGCTCCGTATGGACTCCGTTTTGGCTTACAACGATAACTTCAAATGGTTCCACCACGAGCTAACCTCTTTAAAGTCACTGTTGTAAGCCAAACAGTGGAAAGTGACATAATGCCTGTAGTAGAAAACGTAGTTCAATCTGTACTTCGCAGCAGGAAAACCTTTTAATTCTAAATTATTTATTTCCAAATATTCAATTGTTCAATTGGAGGAAAATTACAATCTTGCAAAACAATAAACACTTCCCAAAAAATACGTACGCCACTGAGGACTTTCCTAAGGATATTCTACAAATTAGAAAGGAGTTGAAAGTTGTACAACAAGAAGAAATTAAAAAAGGAAAACTGGCAATCATTCGTTACGATAAACTCATAATAAAGGATAGAACAAACCAAGGAAAAGGTCACGAAAAACGGAAACGCTCACCATCAAAAACACCAGAACAAGCGCACAAAAATAGAGGAGACAAACAAACGGCTCCAAATAAAATCAACAAAAATAAAATTAACAAGACCAACACACTCGAGTTCGTGAGCCGTTCCAGAACCAACTCACAATCTGAAAACAATACCCAATAACAACTAGCGCACACCAGTCCCCGGAAGACAAAAAACACAAATACAACAACCATAAAACACAGAACAACGAAACCTTCTTCCCCAAGCCGGAAAGCGGTCGCCGTGGGGAAAAATGACCGTAACCTTCCAGAGAATAATGTAAAAAATGTAAAAAATCCAAAACAGCAAGAAAAACAAAACCAACTATACATAGCTACATACAACATAAGGACGCTCTCTAGCCATGAAAGATTAATAGAACTGACAAAAGCAACGGAAAAAGTTAATTATGACATCATAGGACTAGCAGAGGTTAGGAGACAAGGAGAGTCTATCGACGAATACCAAGATTTTATACTTTGCTACAAAGGCGAAACACCAGGCCAGTTCGGGGTAGGCTTCCTCCTTAAAAAACACATGAAACAAAATCTAGATAACTTTATTGGTTTATCCGAACGAGTGGCTATATTAAACTTAAATTTCGACAACTATTTACTATCTATAATCCAAGTATATGCTCCAACCGAATCAGCAAGTGACGATGAAATACAAGAATTTTATGACACTCTTAATACTGCAGTGGAAATGGCTTATAAAAACATTATAATAATGGGCGACTTCAACGCTAAGGTTGGCCAAGGACTGCCAGAAGAAAAAATGTTAATAAAAAACCATGGCTACGGCACTAGAAACGAAAGAGGTGAGAAACTGGTGGAATTTGCCTTCGAGAACAAACTATCAATTATGAATACGTATTACAAGAAAAGACCAAACCGCAAATGGACCTGGCGCTCACCAAATGGCAAAATTAAAAACGAGATAGACTTGTTTCTAACTAACCAACCCAAAATATTCCTAAACATAGAGGTCCTAAATATAAACTACCCATCAGACCATAGAATGGTCAGATCAAGAATTAACATACAAAAAACAATAAAGAACAGATCTCAGTACAACAAAATAAACATCAAATCGATACTATGTAATACTGAAAACATTGAGAAATACCAACTGAACCTATCAGGATACGTACCAGAACTCCTCGACAAGACAGGAGAAAAATCAGTTCAACAATACTATGACAGCCTAATAAACGCAATAAACTCAAGCCTACGACAAGTAACAAAAACAAGCCAAAAGATCGACGAAAACCAGGTTCTGTCTGACCGAACCAAAACACTTCTGACCCGTAGACAACATTTACAGAAAACTAAACCGAAATCACGGTCCATGAAAAACGAGCTAAGGGCGTTGTACAAAATAACAAATAAATTTATAAAAAGTGATTACAAAAATTATAGGCTAAAAACAATGGAAAAACATCTCATCAAAACAGGCAGTTTAAAAAAGGCTTACAAAGAATTACAAACACACAAAACCTGGATCAAAAACTTGAAAAATCAAAGAAAAATCGCTCAAAACCGCAAAGATGTTCTCGACATAGCTACAACTTTCTACAGGGACCTATATAGAGCGAATGAAGACATAGATGTTGTCGGAAACATAACAACAAGTCAAGACGATATCTCCCAACAAGGCAGTACTCCACAACCAGAAGGGATAGATTACATCACAGAAGAAGAAATACTAAAGACCATCCAAAAACTGAAACTTGACAAAAGTCCAGGCCCGGACAACCTCTGTAACGAAGCCATAAAAACAGCTGGCTCCCTACTGAGTGTCCCGCTAGCAAATTTATTTAATTTAATATTGACCACTGCCGAGGTACCAAGTCAGTGGTCAGAATCTAACATCATCCTACTTTATAAAAAAGGAGACCCAAAGGACGTAAGCAATTATAGGCCGATAAGTTTATTGCCCAATCTATATAAACTTTTTGCAGCAGTTATAGAAAAAAGAATAAGTACCACACTGGATAGACACCAACCACTAGAACAAGCGGGCTTCAGAAGAGGTTTTTCAACACTAGACCACATTCACACAATTGAGCTAATCATCGAGAAACACCAAGAATTTAAAACACCGCTGTACATAGCATATATTGATTACAAGAAGGCTTTCGACACAATACAACATCGTACCATTTGGAAATGTCTACAAGATCAAGGAGTACAAAGCGCATACTTGGCAGCAATAAAAAACATATATAAGAATACTACTAGCAAAATACAACTGGATAATATCGGACAAGCATTTCCTATTGAAAGAGGAGTAAGACAGGGAGACCCACTATCCCCAAGAATTTTCATAGCCGTGCTAGAAACAGTTTTCAGAAAGCTAAATTGGAAATCGCATGGCATTGACATTGGAGGGAAAAACCTTACACACCTAAGATTTGCAGATGATTTAGCCCTATTTACAAATAGTAGTTCAAACCTCATATACATGATGAACACATTGAATGTCGAGAGCAAAAAAGTGGGACTTGAAATGAACTATAGTAAAACTAAAGTTATGACCAACAGCAACAAAGATCTAATAAATGTAGAAAATGAACAAATAGAATACGTTGACAAGTACATTTACCTTGGGAAACAAATAAGCTTTGACCCAAAATCAAACGAACAGGAAATAGAGAGAAGAACAAAAAACACCTGGAACAAATACTGGAGCTTAAAAGAAACCCTAAAAAGCGATTTACCTACCCAGCTCAAAAAGAAGGTTATGGATATGTGCCTACTCCCCACACTGACCTACGCATGCCAAACATGGACATTTTCATCAAAGGCTAAAAGGATGGTAGTTTCTTGCCAAAGAGGGATGGAACGGAGTATGCTGAAAATAAGGAAAGTACAGAGGATAAATCATTCCCTAATAAGGCAAAGAACAAAAGTCATAGACGCACTAAGCCAGGCTCAGAAACTTAAATGGAGCTGGGCTGGACATGTCGCCAGACTCCATGACGAGAGATGGACGTCCCAAATAACTACATGGAAAGGTCCAGCGGGAAAAAGAAAGAGAGGTCGGCCTTTGGCTCGCTGGGCTGACGAAATTGTTGAGACAGCTGGGAAGAACTGGGTCTGGAGGGCCCAAGACAGGAAGTTGTGGAAATATCTGGAAGAGGCCTTTACCTCATAGAGGGTTCTGGTGTGCATTTCTA
Source organism: Acleris cristana (assembly GCA_948252455.1). Taxonomy (NCBI): domain Eukaryota; kingdom Metazoa; phylum Arthropoda; class Insecta; order Lepidoptera; family Tortricidae; genus Acleris; species Acleris cristana. The sequence goes on along the minus strand of OX411787.1, from coordinate 14,785,474 downwards.
ATTTATTTATATAATTACCATTAAATTTAATTACTACCTAATATATTAAGTGTTCTAGATTAGTTTTGTAAGTTTCTATTATGTGAAACCCAGAAATAAAAGGCTTTTTATTTATTTTATTTATTATTCAATTGTTCATTTTTTTCTGAAAGCTATGTTACGCTGGAGCTACTTTAGATTAAGTGCATAATTTAATTGCTATATGTAGGTAAGTTAGGTTTCACTTATAAGCAATATAAAAAAAACTCTTCGATCAAAACATTGCATTCAAAAATATGACAATTGGGGATTTTGATTGCAGTGATTGAGTTGAAGTTATGACTTTTCAGAATTATTTAGTATACCCCTTCGCAGCTGATTACTTAAATCAGAGTATGTCAACTCAAAAGAGATAAAAGAGGCGTTGTGCTTACCTGATAAGGGAAGTTAGGGCACTGGCCCTATCTTGCCATAAATCCCCTTTTCAGTCAACACATTTTTCATAAGTTTGGTTGGAGAACTATTTTACAAGCAGACAAGTGAGCCTGTGCACTTTTGCTTGCAACTGAAGTAATCTGGCCAATCATGTTTTACAAATAAAAGGAGAAGGAAAGCCTAATAATAAACATTTTATATAGAATGGTAGAAAAGTGTGAAAATAATTTAAGATTAATAATGTTGCAGTAATAAAAATCTTTCAATTTGTAATAAAATCCTTTCACAATGGAGAATTAACTACTAAAAGGCAAAAATAACACATAGTGCGAACATACCAAATAATACTTTTGGTTTTAAGGGACCCATTAAGTATGCCAAACATCTTGGCGTCTTGTTTGGCATACTTAACTGTCTGTTCTACCTTTAAGGAGCTGTAACTTTTGAACTGTAACAGATAGCTGTTTTTCCTTTACTGAATATGTGTAACTTCAGCCTTTCTAACAAATAATGATTAATAAAAATAAGGAGGGTACAAGAAGCATTTATTCCCAAGTATTTTTGTTTATCTTTTTTTAAATGGTATTGCATACAAGCATCAAATTTGGTTAGATTATAGTGCAATCCCTAAGGAAAAACAATACATTTTAAGATAAACTTGTAAATTAATGTGGGTCACAAACAGTCACAGTTCTAATAGGATATCATGGTCAACTTTATCTGATAATGATAATTGGATTAGAATCACACATGTGATCCTAGGGCTATACACAGGGTTATCATCATTGACCTGACTATAATGTCAATGGCAGAAAATTAATAGCAATATTTCTTTTACACTTTAGCTGGTTCTACAAACCAATACAAGACCAGACCAACAAGTTTGTCTATATCCTGTGCAGAGGGGTTGTTATCACAGTTGTGGCGTCCTGCCCTCTTATTTCTTCTTATTAGTTTGTTACACCATTTCATCATAAAGTTCATCATGAAGTTTTTGGCCTTCACTGATGCGGGTCTGGCACTGGTTCCGCTCTGTGAGCTTCCCTCATTCACCAGTTATGATTTATGATAATTTACATCATAAACCACACAGCATCATTGAATGTATTTGACCTAACAAAGTTGAAAAAAGCAAACCAACCTACTAAAAAAATGGACCAAGGCAGGCAAACTACTGCAAAATCAAATAATGAAATTAAGTGGATGAAGGGCACACAGTATTGAACATGTTATGATCAAATAGCTAGATTTACTGAGGTTGCTTGACAGAATCCCCCTTAGAATTATCTTCATTACTCTTTGTACCTGGATGATCATAGCAGGTGATCTCAATGGATATAGCCAAAATAGTGCTTCAAATCTTTCAATTAAGCCATGAAATTGAGGATAGCCATCAGATCCAAAGTAATGCCTCCATCCACTTAAGACTTCATGATTTTTTTAATGATCTCACCTGAAACTCATTGTAGTGCATTTTCCTCTTCTTCTCAAAGTCGAGCCGGCGCTGCCGCGCGTCCTCGGACTCGTCGCCCTCGTCTTCTTCGTCGCTCTCCATGCAGCGCGGTGGCTTGTTCATGCTGGCCGCCAGCTTCGCCGCCAAAATGTTCGCGTCCACCTCGTCACCCCCTTCCACTTCCCCTTCCGCCGACTCCGAAAAAGGCGTCTTGGGCTCGTCGACCTTCATATGACCGTAATCCTTGTTCGCCGGATGAAACGTCTCCATAATATTCATCTCATCGAACCGCTGCTCCTTCGCTCGCTTACTAGTCGACGGATTTCCGTCCGAACTCTCGTCGATACTACGCGAAGTCTTCAGTATGCCCTTTGAGGGCTTCTTCTGCAAATTCTGAGCCATGTCTGACCGATCACAGCTGCATGGTACGATTTGTCGAGTGCAATTTTAGATAAATAGTTTTTACTTTTTCCGAATATGACAAGCGCGTTGATTTGATGGTTGGTTTCACGAATTTTACCACAGATTCGCACATTTCATTGTCAGATTATGACAGATGTTGCTACCTACATGGATCATATGGATCATACATACACAACACACATCGATTTATTACTATCTATTAATTTCTTATCAAAATTACACCGTATTCGCCAATGATACGGTTATAATATAATACCTAAGTTACTAGAAACTAGGCTGTATAATTTTACACCTTTGCCTATCAAAGTATACTTTATAACAATACTAGAGGCCCGTTTCACGAAGCTAAAACTAAAAGTTACAAATTACAAGTGAAAATCTCTTTCTAACTCGTTTTGCGAGAAAGTAACTTGTAGCTTCGTGAAACGGGCCGTAGCTGTCGCCCGGGTTTTTTTTTCATAATAACCTTATGAAATGTACTTTACGTCCTATTCTCAGACCTACTGGGGCCTGTTTTATAAACAATTTACAGGTTACATTTACAAGTTTCCATTTGACACAACCTCGACCAATGACGACCAGCGGCACGTTTTATAAAGCTACAAGTTACAATTTTACAGGTCTAAACTGGCAACACTCCTCAAATGGCTGAGGCTCTACTTTGAAATCCGTAATTCGAACTTCGTCTATTGCTATCCCTTTTGCTCTCGACGCGTCACTGATTTGCAAGAAAGTGACGGGGCGATTCGAAGTTCGAATTACGGATTTCAAAGTAGTGCCTCTGGTCGTCGTTGGTCGAGGTTGTGTCAAATGGAAACTTGTAGCCTGAGGCTCTACTTTGAAATCCGTAATTCGAACTTCGTCTATTGCTGTCCCTTTTGCTCTCGACGCGTCACTAATTCGCAAGAAAGTGATGGGGCGATCCGAAGTTCGAATTACTGATTTCAAAGTAGAGCCCCTGTAAATTGTAATTTGTAGCTTTATAAAACGTGCCCCAGGGGCTCTACTTTAAAATCAGTAATTCGAACTTCGGATCGCCCCATCACTTTCTTGCGTATTAGTGACGCGTTGAGAGCAAAAGGGATAGCAATAGACGAAGTTCGAATTACGGATTTCAAAGTAGAACCTCAGCCATTTGAACAGTGTTGCCAGTTTAGACCTGTAAAATTGTAAATTGTAGCTTTATAAAACTTGCCACTGATTATAGTTTGGGTATTCGAATAATTACCTCAAATAGTCGAAAACGCGAGTGGTCTATGGCATCAACTCTCCTAAAAATCATCTAGCTAAATCGAATACGTAATCGGCCCATGAAGCAACTCGTCTAAAAAGAAAGTAAAAAGACAAAATTAAAGCGGAGTATTACATAAAGCAAGATGAAAGCGATATTTGACTACAAAGTCGACTTGTAAATTGTAATACCTACTATTATATTTATTCTGTGATTAGCTGTCAATGTCATTTTGCTGATAAGAACAGAACACCGACATGTTTATTTATTTTGCTTTCACTTTTAATTAATATATTTTTGTTATTACCTATTATCGAAATTGGTCATTGGTATAAACAGAAGAGATACCAAAATAATAAAATGGTAGAAGAAGCAAATGCAAACTCAAACAAAGCCAAGGTATGCCGTGTAAAAAGTTACGTTACGACATGTTTTTATGTCTTCTTCAAATAACGTGATAACATTGTTTCAGACTAGGGCCACTCGCCCAAAAGCTGTGTACCTGTGGACTGAGGCTGATGTGCAGAAGTGGCTCCGGAGACACTGCAGCGATTACTATAATTTATACTGGGAACGATTTCATGAGGTGAGCAATACTTATTCAAATCTTTTGCTCGCATCGAAGAAAATAAAAAGTAAATAAGAATGACTCACTGTACAATACGTTCCTATATTAGTTTATCTCCATGAATTGTTATGTTTCATAAGATATTGGTAGGTAAACATGTCTAGTAGTTTATGTATGTCTTAGCCCAATAATTTCAATGAGCATTTTGTTTGTAATAGAATATAATAGAATAACTTATTTTGCTGCCTGTTGATGAGTAAATTTGAATTAAAAGTTTCACACATTTTACTAGGATCTGGCACGCAAAAAGAAAATAGAAAAGTAGAACTGAATCCCATCTAGCCAGAAAAACAATTAAAAATGCACCATACCACAGATTGTCTTAATTTTATTATTTATCTTTTTAATAATGGGCAAAATACACATTAATAGAATAAAAACACTCTTGAAGTAGCCATTTTTTGATTGCACATTTACACTGATTAGTGGCCGTTCTTTGACCTCATTGTGTAGTCTGTTGTAGGTAAATACTAATTGACGTACTGTTAAATGTAACAAGTGTGTTCGTTTTTTTATTTTTCATTATCAGTAGGTAGTTCATTGGCTATTTGAAAAATGCTTTTTTTATTTCTAAATGACGAAGGTTTTACACAATTACTAGTTTTAGGTCGTAAGGCGGGTATTTTTAAGAAAAATCTAAAAATGTGAATAACTCGAAAACCAATGAGTTTTGACCCCTGGTTGACTGGACTTAAATCATTACAAATGAGCTGTAGAATAACCCCTTCCAAGGAATACGGCGAATTTCCAGTCACCCTGTATTGTCTGATGATATGATACAGTTTGATGTAGATGTGATGTGATACAAGGGGGAAAAATAACCAGTGCAGATATTAGGTTATTTGATGAAAAGGACGTCACAGAACAAAAGCATGGAATAACCAATAACCTTGTATAGTAGAAAGTACAGTAAAATTTAAACCTCATGTGACATATATATTTTTAAAAATGGTCTGTGTGGAAAAAAACAACTGATGTAAACTTTCTCGATGTACCCCTAATTGGGGCATTAAGAATTGTCCATTTCAATTACAGCACGACATAACCGGCAGAGCTTTGATCAGGATCAATGACAACACTCTCCTCCGGATGGGCATAACCAACAAGGAGCACCGTGAGGCAATATGGAGGGAGATCCTCAAGCTTCGACTAAAGGCGGACATTGTCGACATACGAGACTTGGAACGTAGACACAGTTACTTCCACTACGACTTGTGACAAAGCGACAGTGATTCCCCAGTATGGACTAACAAACGTAATTTCTGCCAGCGGGTTGTGGCACAATCCCATTCCCAAAATGTCCCCTTGTCTCTTTTGCAAAATGTTGGTGCAAATGTATTTTCGTTTTAATTAATGCAACACTATATTTATATTTCTAATTTATATCTCAAAAACAGTGAAAAACTGTCAAAAAAGTGAGTAAATATAAGGTGACTTTACATTTTACGTGAAAATCGCCCAAATGCTGATTTTTCTAAATGTAGTTAGATACCTAAACTTACATAGATACTTGTTTAACATGTGACTCGGATGTAGATTTATAAGTGTAAAGAAGGAACTATGAGCCGCAAGTGCACTGGCGACTCTAAAGTAAGGCTCGCATAGAATTATGACCTGATTTATATTGTCAGTAACTCGAGAACTTATTTAGATAGATGTATATTATTGATGAAACTTTGAAGCCAGTTTTATAGTGTCGGTTGAGTGTCAAGTTCTTGTATGAATGCCTGATTATTACCATTTATTTTTTCCCTAAAATATCGCATGGAAACTGTGTTTCCTCTGTCATATTTTTAATATATTGAACAAAAATATAATTTACAAAATTAAACTAGTTTAGTTAATCATTCAATCGAATTTTAAACGAGTTTTAAATATTTTTTTAAAGGATGCTTTGTTTCTTTATACAAATAAAATACAATTGTGGATAAAATATACCATAATGATTCATTACATAAGGTCCATAATAGGGTAGGGCCGCGGAGCGTTTGAGCTGCACCGTTTACAGTCTAAGCACAAATATATATTTTATTCAAAGTAAATGCTATTTATTGTTACGTAAAAGCATTAAGGCTACGCCACACCAAACACGTAACAGAAGCACGCGCAGGTTGAACGCGGGCACGCGCATTTTGACTATACATGGAACGTATTGAAATCGGCACACCTAACAGTAGACCAGACCCGCGTTCGAACTGCCACTTCTTTTGGTGTGCCCAAGCTCTAACACAACCATATAACTCAAATAGACTAGGAGATTAGTGACTATTATAAGGATATCACATCGATATTTATTTCATTAAGTAATATTACATATTTTTGTTATAGTAAATTAAAACTATATTTAGAATATCCAATAAACTGTTTAAAAACACAAACGGAGAAATTATAATGATACTGCATTATGATTAAGTAAGCTATTTTAGTATGTACATATGTATGCATATAAATTTTGTATTGCTCTGTTTAAATATTTGACAACTTAAGCCTTTTTAAACGGCGTATTTTCTAAGAAACACTAGTAAAACATATCACTCTGCTTTTTATTAGAACTTGTCTGGGCACACTGCCTTGTGTCTAGATACAGTCAAAGGCGAGAGCTGGTGCGATAGAAAAGCAGTGATGGCTAAATAAAATAGAAAACGTTCTGCATGTAGTGTGGCTGTTCTTTTATAGTATTTATCGGTTTAGCGCAAATCATCCTTCGAAGAATGTGGTATATATTAATGTAAGTTATTACTATTTAAATGTGAATTCATTCCTACTTTAACTATTAAATAGTGAAAAATATTCTAAATTAAATATGGGCTACTGATTAAATTTATCCATTTAATGGATTAAGAAGTGTACAGTGTAAAATAGTTTACTTTAGTGTAAATAAATTTATGACAATACCTGTTTTTCTATTTTATTTTCTACAGGTTCTGCCCGCGACTTCGTCCGCGTAGATTTCTATTATCGTTATTCCCTCAGGAACTTTTAAATTTTCCGGGATAAAAAGTAGCCTATTTGTTAATCCAGAGTAAAAGCTACCTTCATTCCAAATTACATCGAAATCCGTCCAACCGTTGCAGCGTGAAGGAGTAACAAACTAACACAAACACACAAAATTCCTCATTTATAATATTAATAGGATTTATTAGAGATCGACGTATCGTAAATCCTTTATGTAACAAGTACTAATAGTTTGTCCGGAATAAGTAGATCCACCCCTATCTCCAAATTTAATTTCTATCATATTTCCATGAAGATAAGATTACAAATAAAGTAATCAACGAACAAACTTACAAACATACGAATGCCATCTTTGTACCCTCGATCAATTAAATAGCTCGGAAGTAGCTACACATTTTAGAACCTTGTCGTAATAACGTATTAAAGTGAGAGTCGTTTGAATTAAGTACATCATAACTGCGACACGGTACCGCGATATACGGCTACTTCCGAGTTCCGATGGATATGCGACTGCAGCCAGTATATCTCATTAGCCGGGGCCGTTAACATCAGCACCGCGTGTATGACGCCCGCAACATACTGCCTACATTCTCAAACATAAATAAATCGTATGCATTGATCTCATTGTCGTGCCAGATAGCGCGTGGTCCAAGTCACAATATTTGAGAGGTGCTCTAGGGGAATACTTTAATGATAAGTTCGATGATGATGTATAAAGAGATAAGTAGCTAGGGAATTACGAGTCGGTGGCCTAGTGTGTGAATTCGTACATTTCTTTTTCTTTTTCTTATATTAAGTAATATACAAATGTAAACAGCCCTCTGATATTTCTGTACCTTAATTTGCAAGTTGTCACATGGATACCAACCAGTGTAATGTTTCATCTTAATGAGCCCGTAAATGTGATACGCAATAAATATATTTGAATTTGAGGTTCACGACGAAAAACGGCACCACTAAGTAGTGAACCTTTTTTGCAACGTGACAAGATAATTAAACAAGTGGTCAGGTTTGACTGCGTTGCTATAAGTACATACAAGCGTCGTGATTTTTAGGGTCCATTTAAGAATACGATCCAACCTGCGCTCGTCGCGCACCCGCGTTTTGTGTACTTATAATTGCGCTTTATGTCATATTCGTCAGTCTGTTTCTTATCTATTACATACAATTTAAGTCCCGCTTGCAAGTAAATTTTAACCCTAGGTTAACAGGTTCATTCGTCAAAATTGACAGTTCCCATATACGAGGGGTGATCCATAAGTTTTGATAATCGGTATTAAAAATGGGAAATATATAAATCGTTATATTTTAATTGGAATAAGCACGCTTTCTATATTTCCAAACACTTATTAACTTCATTCAATTGTTTTATTTTGCCACTATAAAAATAATTTTACTTTTGGAGTTCTAAATGGTCAAATTTTGTACCTTCCCTAAGTCATCACCAGCTCGTGATTATTATATAGTTTTTTTTGAACATCGGTGAATGAGAAGTAGTAGTCGAAAGTTAGGGCTAAATAACGAGGACAGCGGTTATCAGTTCTGATCTTTGGTCGATGAGCAGCACCCTTGTCAATTAGAAGGCTCTGAAGCACAATTCCTGGCGCAAATTCGTTTTTTTTTTCTTCATCTTATTTTTAATATTTTCCCATAACTATGATAGAATAATGTTATATAACTCTCCTAGATTATTTGAACTCAATGGCTAAAAACTAATGTCACATTATTTATTTGTAGGCCTCAATAGTCCTGGATAAGGCCGAAAAAACCACCCTAAAATTTGGTTACAGAGCTGGAGATAAAAATACCACTGCAATGATAACTTATTAATCCTTTAAATCATAATGATAAATCAAGGTTTCATTTTTAATAGCAATATTTTTTATTAGTGTAAAAGAACTTTCTCCACACCGCTCCAAAGTATTACAAAACGAACTCTTCCTTTTGCCGTCTTGTAAAATTGTTCATACAGATGTTTTTTGTTTAGCTGTCGCAGAAAAACAAATGAATAATGTTTTTTTTTTTCTCTAATTTAATTTTGATTAGTGCCGTGGTATATTCCACATTAAAAGAATATCATTAAGTGGATGGTTCATACTGTTTCTCAAAACTTATTGATCACCCCTCGTAAATCTGACATTCTTGAATAATTTAACGGGTTACTTAGGTTAAATCTACGTGCAAGCCGGCCTTAGTGTAATAAGGTGGGAGGGGGTACAAGTAGGGCCTTTGGTTGGTAATGTATACCTACACCTTTTTTGCGTTGTGTAAGGCGCGGGTCACCAAATTAATGCATTCTCTATTTTTTCTTAACTCTAACTTCCAAATCGCCCTTGACTTGCGCCGCGTCCATTTAGTTCGGGCCGTTACTTGCGGGCCAGACGGTCCGAAATAGCCCATTTTAATGACTCCCCTTTGTTTATTATTTTTCCTGTACAACCCGAAGACAGCCGGTTTATACGTGACAGCCGGATTATCTTAGTGAATAGAGCTAAGCGTGCGCTGTCGCTAAGGAAACTTGCGAGACGTCGATTCATTCTTGTCGATTAGATTTCTTCCCGCGATTTTCACTAGATGGTCGGCCCATTATGAGATGTCTGCCAACACATCGCTTTTAAAGAACTGATGGATGTGAGATTGCGAGTAGCACAAGACACGGAGATCCTTGGGATAGGCCATGTCTAGCAGTGGACGTCTTGAGCGACGCTTAGCTTGACAAGTGACGATTTTAATGATCATTTGATACGTCAAGAAAAAGCATATAATATTAATTCTCTTTATTCATAAACGCACACAAAACTTACTTTGGTTCAAGTGTTCTTTGACTCTTTCTCTCAAAGCATGCTTTAACTAAGCACACTTTAACTATTGCGCTTTTATGAATATAAGGGCTACCTGGGCTAGGCTATTAAAAATTGTTAAACGCGTCAATCTAATCGCCTGTCTGGTTTTAGTTTTTAACTTTCAAATTATGTGTGGGAAGTCCATGATTAATTATGACATAATTCCGTTCCCGCCATTTCTCGAACGACATGACATGTGGCAGCGTTCTTCGGTGGTTCACCAATTAAAGTCCGTTGGACATGGTGCATGTGCTCGCACAGCGAAGGTTGGCATGACTTCGTTGGCAGCTCCCGCGCAACGACGGCCTCCAGCGTGTCAGCGTGCGCCCACGTACTTTCACACCTCATGTCATTTTACACGCTCCTTTCAGACGTTTTTATAAAATAAGGCAGCTGATGAGCTTGCGAGTTATCGGATGCTAAGTGAAGACCATCCACAAGTCTTGCAACAGAAGAACCGTAAGTGCGCTGGCAACCTACAGGCTAATCTGATGATGGAGTCTGAAGACAACAGGATCTCGACTGTTCTGAACTAAGACCCTTAAAATTGGGATTCGTTAGATGGGTCTTGCATCAAGAATCTCGAGTCTTGACCGTGCAAAAGAGTACCTACGCCGCGGTCGGCAACAAAAGCTTTATCGACTAAAACTAAAACAATCCGGGAATTAAAGCCAAAATTGAGGGTTGATGATGGTAGCTTTATATGTCTAGGATTTTAACTAGTAATATAATAATCGCAATTGTAATTGTAACGAATTGCAGCTTCCGACGACAGAGCCGACGGCGCGCGGGTAATCGTAAGTACGAGTCCTTAGCGGTAAGTAAAATGACGACTTTATGTACGTAGTCTTTACTACAATCAGTGGGAGGCGTAACCAGGGACCGGAAAACCCGTTCGTTTGCTTCAGCCGTTAGAATCGATATCTCCTTCATACGATAACCCAAACGTTTCGGTAAGCCTTTCATCTGCTTAGCCGTTCATTACGATAGCCCGTTACAAGCCGGGTAACCCGATCCATAACAACCGGTAACCGCTTAAGGTTTTCGAACTAACCGCTTATCGTTCGGGTTACGGTAACCCATTCCATCCCCTCTTTTCTCGCACCGCACGCGACGTGGTATGTGTAAAAACTAAAATATCTTAACAGGTTCAATCAGCGCAACAAGGGGTAACCCGTTCGCGGCTTATTGATTCCGGTAAGCGGTAAGCCGAATTAATTCAATCAAAGCGATAGCCTTTATAGCAGGTAAGCTGATTAGAGGGTTACCGAAACAGGGGGGTTTTAAAAAACCAGCTTAATAAAAACCCGTTCAAAAACCCAGGTTACGGTAAGTGGGTCCGGTCCCTGGGCGTAACGAAACGTACAAATTAGCAAATGACACTTTTACCTTATGACTAGCGTAATTTCCACGCTCTAATACGAAATTGTGCAACTGAATTCCCAAGTCCCAAGAGCCAAAATGCTTTGGCCAATACTCTTGCGTCCCAGCCATAACTCAGGCCCAAAACAAACCGAATCATTGGCATCATTGCGAAATACTTACGTTTGAAACGGCGACCCTCGCGCCATTAAAGTCATTTGGCATGATGCTACTGCCAAATCGACTCCGAGAAATGTCCCGAGAAACCGTATGGTTATTATATGTATTACGAAATTTACGCGGCGTGTGTCGGGCGGGTGCCTAAATACTGTTTTATTGTGTCAAGCGGCATAGCTACACGCTGAGCGCGGGAAACGGTCGCTTCTCCGCCATTATTATCCTTTTGGCGGGAAATCGTTTGGATTCTTGTCTATGGATTTAAAAAGTGAAGTTTGATTGTGGACTCTGTGAAGTTTATTGATGAGTTGGAAAACTTTTTGGTGGTTAGTATTTTTTTATACCTACCTATTGAAGTTTTAGGAAATGCATTTCTTGCCCTGAAAGTAGGTACCGATAAAAACCTGTAAGTACGTTTTAATGATGGCTATAAATCCAAAAACTTGACACAAGAACGTTTTTTTACGTTTTTTTTATCGATTTTTTTTTTGTAGGTAAATAATTAACGCAATAGCGAAGTTTTAGGACTTAAAATTGAATGATTGATTTCGTGTATATTATTCCTATCAGTCGCTACAAACGGCTTGAAACGTCGGACTGAAATTACATATAATTTACACGCGTTAATTTCTTGCGTTCACTTTAAAGTTAGGTACAGTCAGTAAAATTGATTCCTGGGATAAAGTGACTTTATGAAATAAATCTTAGGTATCGAAGAGTTTTATTGATTACATTTTGGTTATTTCCAAGTACCTAGTTCCTAAGTAATGTCACTTTATCATATATTGGATTGAATAGTTTTACTTATACCTAAAAACTTGCAAAAGCTCGCAAACTTACTAAAGCAAGAAAAAGCTAATGAAAAAAGCTTTTCTGAAAAAAGTTATTTTTAAACGATTCGATGTATCCATTAACCGGTTAAGTACCTACCCGTAATCTCCGATTGCCCACGCTTCTATTTTTATTCTTATAAATACTTTACCAAAATGCAGTTTAAGTGCACTGGACTGACTGGACGCTGCTGCTTGATTTTTAAATGCATTAAGTATGTTAGTTGTGTCACTTATTCGGAGATTTTCGGAGACTGGTGTTTTTTTTTCTAGTTTTGTGGACTAGTAGGGTCTTCATGAGAAGTAGCTGACCATCTATGTACCTTGGCCATTTTCATTCGTTTGACAAATTCGCACGATATCTCAAATCTATCTTAAACCAAGATACAACACATACATCTTGAATTATTAAGCCAATACGAGACCTTTTCGTAGGATTGTCATTATGACAGGGTTTTTGGTGACTCAGAAATTAAGATTCTTGACTGTACTAAAGTGATATGTAAGACGTTGACTATACTGCAGCGGTGTGCACCCAAACTCACAAACCCGGAAGTCGAAGTCAAACCGAAGGCTATACTTATTGTCAGTGAGTGCCGGAGGTAACATCTTGTAACACCCCTGCTAACTAGAGTACAGCTACCTTAGTTCTGTTGATATCAAATGATATCATAAGTACATCATCAGCAGGGTCCGTCCGGATCACCACCACCATCTTATTCTTTAACCTACCGCCGAACAGAAGTTCGCATTGTTGTTATCCGGTGCGGGCATAAGACAACAGCTGGTAAACTAGCATTTAGGCATTCCGTGTTAGTCCTCAGGATTGGCAATACATTGGGGTCTTAGCATTGCAGAGAACAAGGAGAAGGCACACGAGCACAGAGTGTCCTGTGTGCACGTTGTCATAAAAAAGAACATAAGTATCAGCCGAAGAAAGACAATTGGTCGACAAGTGGATATGCATCTACGACGGCCCGTTTTGAGCCATACTCGCATCCATCGGCATCCCGCGATCTTCAAGCAGATCCTCAGTCCATCTTGAGGGAGTCACCAACACTTCGCTTTTCGATACGTGGTCGCCACTCAAGAACTTTTGCCTCCCCAACGGCCATGAGTTCTACGAGCAATGTACCACGCCCACTGCCACTTCGGGGTGTTATTCTCTGAAAAGCAAAGGTGAGTGAACGCAGGAGTTTAAGAAGTCCCGTCCGAGCGAACAAAACACATATTAGAGTGTGCATTCTCAATTAGGCAGCCTTATACGTTCGAGACGACATGCTGCCAAATTGAAAATGCACGCCCTAAAATGTGTTTTGTTCACTTTGACGGGACTACTTAATCTCGCCGCTTGGACTTCACTCGTTCATTCGCTCACCTTTGCTTCTTGAGAGAATCACACCCCAGCACTTGAGGTCTCTCTGAGCTATGTTGGTAACTTTGCTTCTGTGAACTAATTTCTCATGCCATCCCTTTGTGTTGTGATGGAAAATGCCACCTGATCTTTGCGCCGGCGGCCGCAGCCGGTGCCAAGGGGCGTGCGTGTACGCATACGCGAGTGATTTACTGCACGCGCGCGACAGGCCAAGGGTGCTAGCGTTCGGAGCTTATTGTCGCTTAGAAGATCTAGTGTTTTCATGTTTTAATGCATAGGTACTAAATTAAACCGGATGAAAGTTGTAAATTTACTGTTTCCATAGGGACGTTGTTGTCTTAGGCCTCTATTCCACATTGGAATAGTCCACCTTGCTTCGAAATCATAACTAATAATCATTCTACTCGTTAAAACCATATTGCCTTTGACCTGACTAGTAGTGTTGTGCGACTTGTGCGAGAGCGAAGAACGCGTTATCCACCGCGATAAAGGCGACCATAATACGGGCCTTCGCCCTATTCTAGGCGGTACAATCTAAATAGTTTTTGACCTCTTATAGTATTGTGTTTAACTCGGCCGCCATTACTGTAAATTAAATAAGAGCTATCAAAACGTTGACAATACGATAACAGGTCAAAGACGATATGGTTTTTACCGTGTTGAATAGACGCTCTTGTTGACTTTATGACAGCTCTTACTGTCAAGTGAATAAGAGCTGTCATTACTTATAACATAACGTCAACAAGAAAACCACGATATCAAAGCAAGATGGGCTAATACAACGTGGAATAGAGGCCCAAGATTGTTGACGTTTCTCCAAAAACCTTTATATACAAATGTCTATAAGGTTGTTGAAGAAACATCAACTATCGATATACTTATTCTGTGACATTGTGCAGAAGCCGTCTGGCTCCATTTGTTCACTTGTGTTACTTAATCAACTTTTATGAAGTCCAAATACCACTGAAACGTCAGCATTTGTACTTACCGATTGAGAAATTGACAAAAAATAACAAAACCGTAATAAACAAGTTGGAGATTCTTGTAAAATAGTTCGAAGTTATAAATTATTCAACTCTTTTTGTGGGAAACAAGCCATTTATATCCCAAATGCTACAGTTATGCTAACTAACTGCCCGGGTCAGCGCCGGGTCGACACGTGTCGCTATATTTTTACCACAAGCGGTTACCGCGTGCAGATGGAGTCGGGTGGAGTGGAGGGCTCGGCACAAAACATGCTGTATAAAATGAAAATTATACAAGGCTTTGATTTTCTTAATTGTTTTAGATAAAAGATAATATTTACATGCTTTCAAAGAAAGTATTTTTTAAATATAATGAACATTGTTTTATTTTACCTATATAAAAACTAGCCTAGCCTTTCATTCGCATAAAACTTTTCTACTAGTTTTCCCTTGGAAAAATAATTTCCGGGATAAAAGTACCCTTTCCAGAGCCCGTACTATGGAAGTTTTTATCGCGGTGGATAAAGAAATCCGTTGCTCTCACACTTACGTTGGTCAGAAAGTGACAGATGTTTTATCTACATTTATTAACACCACCATAATAGGCTCGCAGGGTATTTAGTCACGCACTATCCAGACTAGCTTCTGCCAGCGACTTCATCCGCGTAGAATTTGTATTTTTGTTATCAAACGGGAACCGTTCATTTTTTTGGGATTAAATATAGCCTATGATGAAATATTTTTTGAAATCGATCCAGTACCTACTTAGTTGTTGAGTTTATTCATATATTTCATTGTAGTAACCCTAAAAACCTTCAAAATGCTTGATTCATCTCACCTTTTTCGTTTCGCCGACGCTTCTCTGGTAAAAATATGTAACCCATCATCGCAAATGTGTTCCGCTTTTCCTCACACATGTTTATTTGAAATAAAACAATAAACGTTTATTTTTCGTTTCCATATAGACTGCCAAGCGTATGAAACACGTTAGGTAATTATTGTTTTGACGTTTGGAACAGTTCGGGAAACCTACGAATTTTATTTGTAAGGCAAACACGAGCATTTGTTTAGCATCGCCAATATCAACATGTAAAAACTTCGCGTGGCAACGTCTATTTCCGTAAATCAGAATCAGAACGAAAGGTATGGTATCAGGAAAACTTTAGTATATGTACTAACATATGAGCCAAAAGTAGGAAGGGTCCAGTTTTTAGTAAAAACACAATACCATTTCACAATGCAATTAGCGAAAGGAGTGGATACGAAAAGTGGAATTTAACATAATAATAATACATTGCTGATAGGTTTGAATTAAATAGACCATCAATTACATATTTACTGCCGATATAACGCTTGTTATTACCTAAACCATGAATAGTGGATTATCATAATTAAAACAACATGAGGCTATAGCTACAAAGTATAAATAGGGGTCCAGTAAAAATGTTATGGTTTGGTCTTGTTCTAAAATGATGAAACTTTAAAAGTTTAAAATCAAGTTCCATTCGAGAAACATTGTTTTAAAATCTATTGTATTTTATGGTCATTTATATCAGTGTGGTATTTTATGATTCTACAATTTCGATTCCTTCACCTTTTTTATCCTCTCATCATTGCCGTTTGAAACGAGTAAAATCCCCGACTATTCGCAAAGAGAAACATTCTCAAAAGATCCAATAGCAAATAGTTCAATAAACTAAAGAGCCATAAATCCTGGCAACAGCAGCCGTCGATGTAAATCAGCAGACTCTTATTAGTTACAACTTGTATCAACGGAGCTATAAAACGTTCAGTCGGGGGCGAGGCGTAAGATAGAGACGCAACGCTTAGCGGCGCTGAAGACAGACGGCATACTTTATAGTTACATTTGGAGAACGAAGGGAATGTCTGTGTGATGATTGGCTGTCAACGAGTAAGAACGAATGAGTGAAAGGATGAATGGAAAGAAAGGTAGACGGGAGAGAAAGATGGCTGTGTACTGTGCGCTAATAAAAGACGAGTGGAATATTAGAACTTTAATTTTAAAATAGTAATTAACTTGGTTTTGGTTAAATAAACAGTATATCAACGGGGAAATTGGTTTCACTTAATGAGAATACTACAGTTTTTTTATTCTTACATTTGGAGTCCGTTTATTTAACTAAAGTAGGTTTAGCAAACGTATCATTTCGCAAAATCGTATTTATGCCTACGTCACATACAGCCCGTCTTTACCATAAGGGCACAAGGGGGCCTCGCGGGGGCCCCAAAAGGCTGATGACGTAATAAATAAAAAATCATAGCGGAAAAATGATTTCTGTTATTATTAATTTTTTCTTTTCAACGGGCGGGGTGGCCCCTAATACGTATCGGTTTAACTTTCTGTTTGGATGCTACTCATATTTGTGCTTCAACCCTATCCCCAATGATGTGGATAGGGTTGAAGCAAAGCAAATCGAAGTGAGGTGTACTGCGGCGTATCTACCTATAGCGTATCACGTAACATATCGCAACTTCGTATCGTGATACAATATATCAAAACAAGTATACTTACCGATCACTATAATACGCGTATCTTTTCGTATCCAAACAAAAACCATGATACACTTCGGCGCTACGGGACGGAGATACCTACGTTACACCATGGCGTTACACAGAAATAATGAATGAGGACCCGGCTTTAATATTACAAAAATTCAATGATTGGTTATATTTGGATTAGCGAGACTACCAACCGGATTGGTAACCCTAGATTTTTTACACCTTCTTTTAGCCCTCGAATTGAATAGAAATTTCTTATACTTATGTAATATTGATGGCAACACAATAATATGGTGCCATCAAGCTGGCATGATGGAGTCCGAGGTGGCCAAGTGAATGGCTATGGTCCGTCACTAATGAACTCTTCTTTTATTAGCAACTTTTAATCATTTGAAACGGAATGCCTCTATTCACCAGTTTCACATACAAAACATGTCACAGTGATTTCAGTGTCTTTAATTAAAGAACAAAAACAAGTTGTTTATCTCGCCACGATCGTATCCTATCAGTCTCCGTCGTGCCACAGTGTAAACAAACGCACAGTAGGTAATCTTTAATTACCCTTGCATCGCCAACACTTCATCCAATTTGTCTTTCTTAATGTCTATTGTTTTGTACGTGAATTTGATTGTGGTTTTTAACTTTTAACAGCACGAGAATTATTTTTTAACTCGCTGCCCAAAAAGAGGAGTGTTTGTACGTGACCACATTTTAAGAAAAAAAATTTGGCACATAAGAAGTATCAGTTTACAAGTATATACAATTTCTTAACCTAAATACATGGCCGGAAGAGACACCAAATAGACACTCATGGAGATCAAGGAGAGAGGCCTATACCCAGCAGAGGGACACTCAAAAAGGCTAGAAAAAAAAATCCAATCCCTTGTTTCACCGACACTCATTATAGAACGTATCACTTCGCAGAATTTTCGTTTCATAGAATGCTATTTTCTGCTGAACCCGTGTTGATTTTAAAAATGATTCACGTAGGTGAGGTTAGGTTAGACTTGTAACCGTGGACCAACTCCCAAACGGATGGAACGATTAGGATACGGTTTCGAAGAAAAAGATAGTTTGATCGGCCCATCCCGATTTTATGAAACCTGTCTAAGAACCCTTTCTTAGCTAGGTTTCAAAAAATCTGTTAAGCCGTTTAAGAGATATCGGCAGGGGTTGCCATTATTTACTTACATTGGGTTTTTTATTTTTTAATAGTTACATTATCTTTAATTATAAACAAAAAAACAAGTTGTTTATCTCGCCGCGATCTGATCCTGTTGCATCAGTCTCCGTCAGGTGTCACAGTATAAACAAACTCACAGTAGGTCATCTTTAATTACCCTTGCATCACCAACACTTTATAAAATGTGACTTTCTTAACGTCATCTGTTTTGTATGTGAATATATTTCTGTCCGTGCCCCAATTTCAATGTTCCTATTGTTTATGGTTTTGGTTTAAATTGAAGCTATTTTCATGAAACTAGGCCGATCAAGATTTTTCCGCTATGAAATGAGTTTATGTGTAACATTGTGTGATTCTTTGAGTTCTTTGTCAGTTACCTACTGTCACAGTTAAACTGTGTTCTGTCGCAACAGCTGACCTGCCTTGTATTTATCGCTGTTTGTCACGCCGCATACAATTAAACTCCGGCGCATTCCGCCGCCGTTATTAACAAAACGCATGCATAATGCGGCTAATTCTGGATGGATCGCGGTTTTGACTTGACATTTTGACTACGGAACTAATATTTTTAGCTGGAGTATAATAATAATAACTGTAGACTGAGACTAAATTCTTAATTTGATCTTGAGCTAGAGGCCCGTCCCATAAGTCACGTCAAAGTAAACCTCAAGTCAAGGGAACTATCATTTCAAACGCGTCTTGAGCTCGTCTGACTCATGATTATAGCTTAATAATACGGCCTTCAGCCTTAAGTAATCTTATCATCACATAGTTAATAAATTGATACTAGAGGATGCCCGCGAATTGGTACACGCATAACCAGTTTTCCGTTACTCCCCCCTATTTCTTCCCGTTGGGCTTGTGGGTCTTTTTCCAAAAATCCTTTCTTATTGCACCCCTAGGGTACTCAAGGAATATTCCCTCCAAAAGTCAACTCCCTAGGTTCAGCGGTGTAGGAATTGCCTTTTCTGTCAATCAACCGATGTACAGATTAGATCTAAAAAAAAATATATTTCTTTCAAAATATGCTGCACCAAAATGGCGCTGTAACGGTTTGCTGCATCATTTTTAGCATTTTTATTCGCACTGCTTAGGAGTGGAGAACGCTCTCCCTGCGTCTGTATTCCCGGATTTACAAGTGAATAGGGTTTTTTCTGGGTAAGCGTGTACCACCCTCGACCTCGTCATCACTTAACATCAGGTGAGACCACAGAATAAGTAATAGTGTGAGACTGAGATCCAACGCAAATCCAGTAGGTATAGGTATTTTTTTATAAGAAGTGACTAGCTATATGAATTTAGCGGGATCCCCTTCTTTTATAGACAAACATTTCATAGTCACTATCACTTCACAGAATTTTCATTTCATAGAAAACTATTAATTTCCGTAAACCGTCTTAAATATGGTTCACATGCGTAGGTTAGATTAGGTTAGACTTGTAACCATCACAAGATAAACTGAAATAAACACGGGTTCAGCAGAAAATTGTTTTCTATGAACTGAAAACTCTGTGAAGTGATAGAGCCTATGAAATGAGTGTCTATAAAACAAGGGTAAACCGAATTTAGCAGTATGCTCGTTAGTCAGTATGTTCATCTGTATCCCTTTCGCTCCTGGGTATTGATTCTCTCAAAAGCAAAGGTGAGCGAATGCAGAAGTGAAGTCCAAGCGGCGAGTTTAAGTAGTCCCATCAGAGCGAGCAAAACACATATTTTCGCTTGCATTCTCAATTAGGCAGCCTTATACGTTCGAGAAGTCATGCTGCCAAATTGAATACACGCGCTGAAATGTGTTTTGTTCGCTTTGACGGGACTACTCAAACTCGCCTCTTGGACATCACTCCTGCGTTCGCTCACCTAGAGAATAACTACCCTGGACTACCCATCGCATTTCTACATATTTTCTTATTTCATTCATAAACTTGGTCGCTCATGATAACCAGACAGTTGACGTCCAGTATAAAAACAGAATGTAATCCGTCCACAGTTATAGCACAATGCGCAGCTGTCGCCCGTTACGTTTGATGTGAACTCATGCGCCGGTTTTGTTTCAGAATCGCTGCCAGGATGAACAAGAAGGCGCATAAAAAGAAGGTATTGTGTTACGAGCTTATATTTACTTCATTAATTATATCCATTATGTCTAGATTGGATGCTGGGATCCGATCAACAACTTAATTGTTGAGCCACTATGTAGAGCCCTACCGTCGCAGAAAGCCTATTGAAGAAATTCCTTTCCCGTGACTTGAGGCTCTTATTATTATAGGGTTCTATGGTGGCGTAACAATTAAAGTTGTTGATAGTACTACTTCCATCAATTTTAATACATGAGCCGCCATAGAACTGGTCATAACATAATGAAGTAAAATACCAAAAAGTCATTCTGCCACGAGACATGATTTAGATGTTAAGTAGGTAGTTCGAGTCAGTCTTGTGATAATAAACACTGCTTGTTACTTAAATGATGAATAATTTAATCTGAAATATAATAAAAATTCTAGACAGCAAAATAAATAAGTACTTAACAATAACTCGTTCGATCTTAACATGGCTGGCTAGTAGTAGGAGATCCGAATAGGAGACGACCTTTACCCAGCTGTTTATTCGATAAAAAGTATTTTATATCAAATTTAAATTTCAGTCCAGTACAGTCCATAATTTAAAAAAAAACTATATTTTTTTTAAATTGTTATTGCTTGTTTAATAGAGCAATTACATAGGTACTAATCGAAAGTATGAAGCCTATAGAATATGGAAACCGCAATTAATATGGAAAGAAAATGTTAAGTTCATTATATCTTTCTAATTATATCTTCAGTCCCTAGAGACAAAACATATCACTTTAGTCTGCCTAGACATAACTTTAAACAGTCACTTTTAAATCACGAGCAGTTAATATTAGCATTTTCATCAATGACTTTTGCGCCAAGCTTTTATAGTTAGTGGCTTTACAATATAGTTCGCGATGGAACCTGTATTAAACAATATCTAAAAATATCAAATCCAGCTAACAGTTGGGCTGAACAACTAATCAATTGAGTAATGTAGCTGAATCCAAAAATACAATTTAATCACCCGGTCACCACACACATAAAAACAGAAAACTTTCAGCGTGTGTCACTTCCATTACGAAAACGGAAACATTCCGAAACTCTACGGTTTCAAAAGACACATTAGTGTGATTTTTCAATGCATTAGTGTGTCGGTTTATAACTCCTCGTCGCTTAGTACCTATCAATGTTACTGTAAAATCACTCAGAGTGGTGTAAGATCGTAAAAGGGTACAACTACTTGGCTACTGCTATTTGGAGACCGTTTCAGGAAAGCTTCTAACTTATATTACAGTCGAGTTGATAAATATGTGTACACTTTAGTACCTTGTCACTTTAATCGCTGTGACAATTCATATACATATATGGCAGTTTAATCAGGACATTAAATAAATAGACATGGGACTAAAGTGTACACATATTTATGAACTCGACTTTACACTAGCTTCGGTTTATGTGACTTTTCTGTAACACTCGTACGTAATGCAGAATATGTTATACGTAAAAAACCTTCCTCTTGAATCACTCTATCTATTGATGGCAACCGGATTAAAATCCGTTGCGTAGTTGGAAAGATCTAAGCATACATATAGAGGCACAGATGGCGGAAAGCGACTTTGTTTTATAATATAGGTACTTCTTCTTCTTCTTAAAGTGCCTCTCGAACTTAGTGAAGGTTGGCTATCAGCTGCTGGAATCTGTCCCTATCTTTTGCGGGGCCGAATCGGCTCGTAATTCCAGTCCACTCCCGGATGTTGCGAAGCAGCGACTTCTTTCTTCGCCCAACTCTTCTTTGGCCAGTATCTAAAGATAAAGAAGCGGAACGTTTTTCCAACAATATGCATTGAAAGGAGACTTCAACTTGTCATACAAATAGCTTTCTTGAAACGGGCCCCTGGTCACCTATTATAATGGAAAGCTGTGTAAAGATGCTTGGCTGATGGATATACTTATGGCTGATTTACAGGTTGGTCCAGCAAAATGCTAGAAGTAAATTGCGTCGTTACAATAAGCTCTCGCCTCAAACGTGAAAATCAACTCGTCGTCAGTGTATTTCTACTGTCATGCTTTTGCAGGACCAATGTAAATGAGCCATTATTCAATCACGCATCCGGGAAGGGATGACGATGCTACCGGCGGCTCAAATTTGGGTCTCCCCTTTCTACCCTAGTGTTCACAAACTGAAAAATCTTGGCTTTTCTACGTCAAACTTAATTAGTGAAAAAAGAGGTGTGGTTAAATGATCATCTTTTTCAAGAGTTATCAGTTAAAAAAACTCGCATGACACAGCAGGCTGTGAGCACTTTAGCAGGTGCTTCGGGTTTGTAATTCTCTCTCACTCGCTCTTAATTAAAGCGTACGGGAGCGAGTGAGAGACAAGTACAAACCCGAAGCACCTTTTCAGAGCTATCGCACTACACGTGTCGAGGGATTTTGACATTGTATCTATCTGTCTTGTTGGGAATATGTTTTTAATAATTTATAGAAAATACGTACATACATAGATACCTTCACGCCTGTCTCCCAATGGGGTAGGCAGAGACTATGGAACGCCAGGTGCAACAGCTTTCGCTTCCTCTAAATTCATCAACCTCTTCATGCACTTACGTCGATTTCGGGTGCTTTTGATTTGGCCCTTATTCAGCATCTTGAATCTGATCACCGTATGCGCGTGTTTTATAGAATATAAATAATCATTCTCATTGTATTTATATACAACAATGTCGCCATCTGAACGGTCGCCTTGTCCAATAAAATGATACGGATCCAGTTAGCGTTGTTGGCGCGGCGCCCGCGCCGGCGCCGCTCGTCACTTGTCACGCTTGCTTGCGCCCGCGGCGGGCGCTGCTGCCCCTAATTGGAAGATCGCTGTTGATGAGAACGAGATACTGCCCCCCTAAGCCAAAAAGCAGTACCTCACATTTAATAACCAAAGCAGTTTCAGTTTATTCTGTTAGTAATTATGGTTAATATTGCAACAGGAGTTTTGTCTGAGATACGTCTATGGTTTAGCAGGGCAGAGTAGAGGACATTTTAATTACCGACTCGGTAAATTTGAAACGTGAGTAAGTTGTAACGTCACTGAACGCGGTACCAGCGCGGCGTGGAGGCATCTGTAATGTTAGAACTTATATGAAACAGGTCACACTTAACATGGCTTCAAAACAAATGTGACGTATAGGTCATCAATAGTGAATCCTTTTACAATATTCCGAGTTACGAAATATGTTGAAAATTGGTCAATCTCTTAACAAAGATTTCCATTACTCTACCCAAAGCAACATGACAATTGTTTTGTACCTAAGTAGTTCTTTTTTGTTACTATATCGTATATCATCATCAATATCATCATCCACGTCCACTGATGGACAAAGGCCTTCCCCAAATATTCCCACAACGATCGGTCCTCTGTTGCTGTCATCCATGCCATGCCATGCCATGGCTGTGATGGCCGTTGGAGCGGGAAGGTTCTAGAGTGGCGACCGCGAACCGGGAGACGAAGTGTCGGCAGGCCTTCCACAAGGTGGACCGACGATCTGATAAAGGTCGCAGGAAACCGCTGGATGACAGCAGCAGAGGATCTTATATCAACTCATAAAAAGTACTTATATTTAACGAAAGCTGATTCATTCTCGATGTCAAAACATATGTTATTAATATACAGCAAAAAATCCCTTATTGACGTAAAGTGCGCAGATTGCACGATGCACTGCCAGCTAACGTTGCCAACTAAAATGCATTTCGCAACCTCGTATTTCAAATGTACTAGCACTAGCAAAACACACCCTGTTACTTTAGTTATAGGTTAAAAATCCAAGCAAATGTTTAAGTATCATAAGAGTATACGTCGTTTATTAGAGGAAATATATGCATTATCTTCGAATCTCAAGGGCGGGGATGAAACTAGAGCGTTTCATGAGATTTTCTTGACGAGAAGCTTGTATTTTAGGCAGGATCAAGATGGCACGGACGAACTATAATAGTTCGACCGTGAAGATCGGCTTATCGCTAAAGGGCACCAGAGACTAACAGCCCGTCAATCTAAAATTATCGTATTAGAACACTCGTTTTTCATAAAGTTACAAGTATTTTTGAAAATGGAATATTGGAAAATTTCATTCGAAAATGAGAATGAAACGGTAAAGTTCCAAATTTTAAAGTTCGGAGTTGGTTGTGATTTGTGACGTTTATCGCATGCGATTTATTTTCTACTTTCGA
The DNA here is from genome assembly GCA_948252455.1 of Acleris cristana. Taxonomy (NCBI): domain Eukaryota; kingdom Metazoa; phylum Arthropoda; class Insecta; order Lepidoptera; family Tortricidae; genus Acleris; species Acleris cristana. The sequence goes on along the minus strand of OX411787.1, from coordinate 14,760,846 downwards.
GTACTCGCTTCTTAAAAATCGACCTGCCCGTAAACTGTGTTATTCCATGGCGTGTCCATGGCCTAGTACCTAATGAGCCTAAAATGGCTAATTACTTTTCTCCCTCGAGAGAGAAATGTCATTTTCATCTCGCTATTAAGATATTAAACAGAATACTTCCCTGTTAGGAAACTAAGGCAATATTCGAGGACGTTAAGTCGAACGGAGTATAATTGAAAATTAAAACCGCATTACCTCTTAATAGTACTAATACAGTTCTCTGTTTACTGCCTTCAGTCGAATCATCTAACCAGCCAAGACCCCACACTATGTCGCGGGCCGTGCCAACTGCAACGAGACGTGCAATTTGCAGCGCGCACGTACTAGACGCGTCTCGCGCGGTGATGGATGGGGTGTTTAGTAATTGGAAGAGTTAGAATATAATGAAGGTAGAAAGCCAGGAGGTGTAATGATGCCATTATACAGTCGCTAATAAAGAAGATAAAATAAGAGCAATGATATTAGTGTATCTCCCCAATCGCAGAGCAGCCGGTGTGGGGATAAGGCAACCGGGAAAATTACTAGAACAGAGGCATTCCATCTTAGTTCTCAGGGTTGCCGGTTGGCAACGCGTTTGCAATCTTAGGATTGCACGTTTGAGATTGTAGTCTTGAGAAGGCTATGGGTATCAGATACTAACCATCCGATGGTCTGTGTACTAGTTTGTCTTCAGATTGCCACTTTTTTGTTACGTAAGCCGTAATTTGTGTTGTGATTTCACAAACTTCTAACCTCTTGTTATGATGGTATGGAATCAAGATGCATATTGAAAATCGTGTAAGAATCGTGCTAAACTATAATTTGATACAAATTGTGTAAGAAGCAATGTTTTTTTTCAGTTTACAGATAAGTACATAGTGTTATGTTTATGTATCTGTTTAATGTTTTTTGCCAGTGTGTTTTGCATTTTCACAATTTATTTCGATATTTGTTTGGCAATAAAACAATTAAACAGCTAGCTAGTGAGTTATTTATAGCAGATTGTTTATCGATCGAGGGATTAAATAGGCCGTGTGTGTAATGACACGAGATGTTTGTCTACGCTAACAAAGCAAGGGTGGCTATAGTTTAAGTGTCATTATGGCTTTTTAATTAATTCGATTGTGATAAAAACTAATAAAATAAAAATTTGTTAAGGGAAAATACTAGGAAATGTTAAATGAAAAGTAAGTACTTCGCTAAGACGTAAAGTGTCGCCAGGGCCCCGTCACTTCATACAACAAAATACTTCTCGGCTGTTTTTGTTACTTACGTCCTTTTTTACTTCCCCCACCACGACTGTTACCCGCATGCTACGCGCCAAAATGTGACTATTCATGCCCGCGTACAGTACTTACATAATTTTGTATGTCCGTCGCATGACGTCATTAACTTCGTTCCTAAGCGAGGGTTGGTAACTAAATAATATACAACTATTTAAACGTACGTACACTACGTGAAAATTTTGACACTCAACTGATATTTGTGTCCCCGGGGATACACAATGGTCGGTAGACAATTATAACAGTAGGGGGCGGCGAGTGAAGTATCTGTTACGAATTAACTAGTAACTAATCTGTGGTCTTGCTTTAGTCCTTTATACGCGGCTTTAAAGAGCCACTTTTAGAGCATGATAATTGAAAAAAAAAAACCTAATAGAAAGACACCCTAGCCAGCTCTCATCACGCTGCTCCGGCGCCGACGGGCCGCGTGCTTGATAAAGGGCAGCAAAACAAAAGAAAAACTGTGCCAAGCTCTCCGGAGCAGCTGTTCGTCGCCGATGACAGCGGGTCGATGACTGACGGCCATCATCGCGATCCATTAACCTTTTGCTACATCTAACCTTTGATCATATTTGCGAACACTTTAGTTTACGAAAAGTGACGATAGGAAACGTGAAGAGATGTCAGTAGGTCCAGTAAAGATGCAAACACTGCTATCGTTTCTGTTTCTATAGACTCGAAATGTAGAGTTGACTACGCGGTCGACGCGATCTGTCGTGACTTGATACGAAGAGTCACGTGGTCTACCAGTGACGCGATTGGTTTATAAACGAATCGAATAGAAACGCTAGTTAGCGTAATGCATCATGGCTAGGGCCTCAGCTTACGTCAATTTGGTGGATTTTCGAAAATCGCTAAATTAGCGTTAGTTATTTTGACTAGGGCCTCTGAGCGGCAACGCTTTGGCTCTTTTAGGTGGGAGGCCCGCTACCTTCGTAGGCAGGGGTCACTAGCAACTAGGTTAACCATGTCGTCAATGTAATGTATGTATAAAGCCGAATGTTCAACTTATTAACTTCAATAATTGCATAAACCGGTGAAGGTGTAGCATAGAGGCCTTCCATCTTAGTCCTCAGGGTTGACAACGGATTTGCGGTCTTAAGATTGCAGTGTTAAGATTATAGTCTTGAGAATGCAAATGTCTATAGGTCGCAGATCCCACTTACCATCAGGTGGTCTCTGTGCCTTTGCCTTCTCTATGCCACAAAAAAATAGATATATCAAACCATTTGTTTAATTGAAATTTTACTTAAGTAGGGTGATGACTCCAGTAATGGACACTTTTAACTGACAGGCACCGGTAATGGACACTTAACTCTTAATTCAAATTTCACACGGTCGTCAATTGATTGTGGCAAAACAAGCGAATAACCGTTATCTACTGTAAAATAAGTATCAAGTTTCCATCATTGGTCCTTGTCCATTACTGGTTCCAACACCCTTGGTACTTACTTTTTACTTTCTTACCTACTTTCTTTACACCCACTCGTAGCTCAATTTCCACTAAACCCGTCCTGAAACATTACTGGTACCTACTTCAAAGAACCCATTAGCTTATTAAACGCATAAACATTTCGCAACGGACTTCTAAATCAATCGCTGATCTCCCCGCTAAACATTTTTATGAGGAAAGCATAAAAACCCCTTTATACACGATCATAAACCCGGATTGATGCCGTAGATCACTTGTCGATGGCAAGATTCTTTTTCATTAGCTATTTTCGTCGCAGTTTTAGTTGAAACGGAAATCATAGCGCTGTCGTCGTAGATTAATGTGACGTAGAATGAAGAAACCTTTGAATGGTTTTGCGACCGGATAGAAGTTTCTCGAGTTTATGTATGTGGGGGTTGGTAATGGGCAATTTTACAAGTAATATATGAGGAGGTAAAGCTTCTTAAGATTGCGGAAACTAGAAGTATTCAAGAGAAGGATTTTTTTTTTTATTAATAAAATAAAGGACCAATTTTCAGTTAGGCTTAAATGTTTATCCGTTGTTTAAATATAAACCAAGTGCTAACAGAGTTATGTCTTACTTGTAGGTAGAAAACTCCACTTAAGAACTGAAAGGCAGACATAGATAACTTTCCGTCCGGAATAAAAACTTAGCAGATTTCAGGATAAGTTCTCCACCACCTCAGGATACATTTCTTGTTACAGTAGAATAAACACGATTGTATTATTATTCACATTGATCTGTATAAGTAAACACTGTTGGTGTATCAATGATTTACTGTCATTAGGTTCAAATGGAAAATCGTCCACTTGAAATTATACGTCAGTTCAGAAAAATGACCATTTGAAATACAACAAAAAGGAAAATTGTCCATCTTGAAAAACGTCTAAAATGGAATCATGTCCCTTGGTAAAATTGTCCAATATGACATTGGACGAAAAAAATATGTCTATTTGTATTTACGTACACTCAGAAATATGACCAATTGTAAATACGTCCTACCTGAAATTTGTACAATTTATATTATATTATATGGTCTTAATTCATATTACACTACATTCACTTGTGCGTATTTCATTTTGGTCATAATTTATAATGGACAAAATTCCATTGGGACTTAATTAATTTAGAACGAAACTAAATTTGGTTGTAAATACTTTTGAGCACAATTACATTTGGACTAAATTCACTTTGGACACTATTACTTTTGACCCATTTTCAGAATGGTTATTTCACGTGGTCGATTTTCCATTTGTACCTAATGACAGTAAATCGTATCAATAAATGAAGAACTGCCACAAAAACATTAATGCGAAAGAAATTAATCAGTATCTTTTCTAAATAGGATAAAATAACGTCGCTATTCGCGTCTGTCCGTCTGTTTGCTCGCTTTCTTGTAAAGTTCGCAACGGATCTTAAAGAAGATTACACTATCCATATATGTATATAAAAGGCAAATCTGACTGACTTATACATCAACGCACAGCCGAAACTACTGTACCTAGAAACTTGAAATTTGGTACAGGGGTTCCTTTCATGATTTAAGTCAGCATTAAGAAAGGATTTTCCGAAAATCGACCCCCAACGGGAAGAAATGGAGGTAGCGGGAAACTAATTCTACGCGTACGAAGTCGCGGGCGTCCTCTAGTCATTTATATAATTTCTTCCGGAATATAAGGTATATGTACATTGCATTCTGGTTTATGTACATAAACCAGAATGCAATGTACATACCTTAACATGTGTTATAGAAATACTCATATAAACCCAAGCGAGGCGAGAGTCAGTCGCTAGTTCTTTTTCAGATTTGTGCAGTCGATAATCAAATGTTGGTGGAAATAAAATGTAGTCGTCTAGTTTAAGGAATAAAAATAACCGGTATTTACCGGTTTTAACCGGTTTTCATACAAAAACGGTTAATAACCGGTTAAAACGCATTCCCTAGTCTAGTTACTGTTTTTTATTTATTAAATTATTCAAGATACTCATCATTGAAAACCGCCTCTTTTCCCCGTCAATATTGCCCATCAATTGTTTAAAGTAGGCCGTAACGTGATTGTTTCTCAGAATGTTGCCGTATTACCACTCAAAATGATCTAAGATAATAAATAATAAGTTTTTGGTACTGAAAGTATTAAATTAAGTAAGAAAATAAACAGACGTATCTTTTTCTTATAAAATTAACTTTCCCTGCAAAATCCAGATCCACTTTTCCCAAAAAACGCTTAGTCATTTTGACGTATCGACGTGTTTATTACTTGTAAATGAAGCGATGATTTCAGGAATTGTTTTCAAACCCAATTTATCGGAAGATTCCCGTAATCTCATGTGGAAACAATTTAATATTTCCGACAAGCAGATCTTGCTCATCAGAACGTTAAGCTGGTATTACACATGAATTCTATATTTGTCTAAGTCTATGCATTGATTTTAGGCATCTTGAACTCTCTCCAAGATACCCAACAACTCTGTAGTAATCTTACGCAGCGCAAACGAGCTCGCATGACTGGTCTAACATGAACCTTGACGGTGCGAAGATCGTATTAAGATTTTACAGTTACGTCTTTGGTTAGCCAAGTGTAATTAGATGTCATGAACATTCTAATAAGTACATAACAAATTGACCGCATAAAATCTTCTTTTATTAACCTCTGACACGAGTACACGTTGTTCCTTCAATTACCTACTGAAGTTTTGACTCAAAACACTGATTACTCCCCAACAAACAAACAACTAGGCAAGTACTGTTTATCAGCAATACAGACGTTTAGCGAATATAATTGCTTCTTAAATACACCTACCGTAAACGGTGAACTATACCAATAAAACCATGGCTATGTTAGGGTAACCAGTTTCTTACAGTAGACCTCTTTCCAAAGGGCAAACCACCTAGAAATAGGGGCTCCGCAAAGCGCCGTCAATCTTATACCTAATAAAAATAGACTATTGGTATGTTATGTGACTATGTCTACTTATCGAAGACTTAATCTACTTGGGTAATCAATTGATGCGTTAAGTCCTAATTAAGGTAGATCCGAATAAACTTGCGATTATAATGCACACACGGGTCTAGTTAGACTAGACAGTGGTCGTCTTTTAGTATGAAAATAAATCCCCTAGCCGAGGTTTGAATCGAGTCGACGTTGCCAAGAACAACGCCGATATAATTAAGATTTAGACAGGGATAAAACGTTGGATCGTCTATTTACATTGTTTTTATGTGAGATATATTTAGTTGAGCTGCGTCATATTCATTATATTCTTATTATAGCTTTCGGGATTCCGTCCGCGTAGGATTTAATCGCGTAAACTCGTAAAAAGACGATTTCTTCGTCATAAAAGGCAGTCTTATTATATCATTGTTACGTGTTCTAAATGCAATTTCCTTTGAGTGAAGAGCCTATTTTATTTCAAAGGACAGCAATGAATATTTATTATTTTACATAATACTTTATTTAAAATAGTATACAAAAGACGGACTGAATGCTACACGCACTCTAGCAGTCAACAGTGAAACAGTAGGTCAAACGTTGGTAGGTGCAATAAAATGACAAAATTTTCCCTTTGACTAAATCTGGAAAAATGTTTTAACTTTTATATGAACATGTGTTAAATATCATATATGTGTGATCATTAGTCGTGGTGTTTTAAGTGTTTGTTTAAATGCTCCATCAAGTGTTAAGCTAGCTAATAAATCGTTTATTGCCTCTACGCTCTCCTCTATTGATGCATTACGTATATCAGATCATTGAAACATTTGAGACTGTTTTGCCCGCGGAAGCTTATTTCTATTTTGGCGTAGGCTTTAAGACTGGCGTGAGTTTCAGTGTTGCGTTTCACTGCGTTAAAAAAGGGTCCAGTGGTTTAGGTTTCTTCTTAATATTTTTTGCTATTTACTCTTAGTTATTAATCTTCCTTACCTGAAAGGTGTCTAACGGGATCGTATTGCTAAGTCTACACTGTCCGTCCGTCCGTTCTAACTTTAAAGAGCCGCATCTTTTGAACCGTAGGGAATAGATAGTGTTTTTTGTTCAGAATGTGTGTTATTGCAGATTTACTGATAAATAAATAAAGAGGTTCCCCCCCATCCAAGAAACGTATTTTTTCAATGTTTTTTTTTGTTGTGTCGTAAAAATGGTAAAACATAAATTTCGACAAAATTGGTATTATTATAAAAAAAATATATATTTCAGGCATAACATATTTATTTATTATTATAATCTACTATAGTAGGTACAATACCTAAAAAAAACAATTACTAAAAATGGTCAAGCGTGAGTTGAGCTCGCGCTGATTCGATTCGTAATCGAATTTAAATCGGAATATTCGGAACCCTCGGTGCGGGAGTCCAACTCGCACTTAACCGCTTCTTTCTTAACGATACGCCGCCGTAGGAGATACTTCTGGCATTGCAAAAAGTGCAAGAAAACATCTGCTTTTTCAGTGTTTTTTAAGGTAGATCGCAAAGACTTATGTATTTTCTGGTACCTTCCAAGCCCTACAGCCCTTGATCTTCACATGAACAGACAAATTGTCCATTAGCTCGGTATTTTTCAAGAGTGAAGGGTATCGCTATAAATACTGATAGAGCCGTTCGGCCCGGACGTTGACTTACGACGCCCAATAGCGCTAATCGTTCCGCGTTATGTATCTTATGAGAATGCTAAATGCTTGAATGAGATACAAATGTATGGTAAACATTTCAGAAATGATGTATTGTAATAGAAAATGTTAAAGGGTAAAGAGAAATTAGTCGCCGTTAACACTAGGTGCCACATAATTTGTACAAAACTTACATACTGTAAAAAGGTACGCACGTATTCAAGGGACTGGGTGAAAGTCAGAATGACGCTTATATGCGTTGCCGGAAGTAAATGCGGTTAATAGAACTAGCTTGCTGGAGAATGTCTGTCTTCTTCTCTGTCGACAACGCAAAGCCTAAACCACTGAACCTAGAGACTTGAAATTTGGAAAAAGGGGGGTGCACTTAGAAAGGTCTTTTCGAAAATGGATTCCCAACAGACAAAGAAGGGGAAGTAGGTGGAAAATAATTCTACGAGTTCAGTCGCCGGCATCTCATACAATCATCAGCATCAGCCATATTATCTTAGCCAATATTGACTCAACAAGTGTAACGAAAAGCAAGCTTTAAAAAAACCCAACTGCAGTTTGGATAATGTCGTCAAAATAAGTAATTTTTAGTTTTATTAATAATAAAAAAACGGGACGTTTTCCCGGGATAAAAAATGTAGACACTTTCGCTGCGAAGACGAATCCAATGATACCTCATTTGTCAAAATCGTCCAAGCCGTTTTTGCTGTAGCGGGGAACATAGAACTGGACATACATACATACATGACGGTGAAAAACATAACCCTCCTTTTGGGCTCCGCCGCAGTCGGGTAAAAATCAATCGCTCGAAGGCCGTTAGTAATAGAGAAGTGTCAGATATTTTTATGCCCAATGTTAGCTGGATATTATTGATGGTGATAGATGCCCTATTCAGGGATATCTTGTGTCTGTGTTTACGTCATAGATTAGTCTATAAAAGTAGCTCTACATTTTTTTACCACAACGTGATTGCATTGAAGTTAAGTTCTAACTTTCGGAGAAGATCTTCAATCTTGATTATGTAGACCTGGTTAGGTGTAATTCAACGGCAATCTCTTTAAAATTACATTTACCGTCTATATGATAAAACTGTAGTATATCTCCATAGCGCGTACCTCTTTCTAAACTAACCCTTTCTGGCAATAAAGTAGTTGCCAGCCGCTCCGAACCTTAACCTATCTGCCAATAAATCACTCGCAAAAGCATTTTTACTCGAAGCCATTGGCACGAGAGTCAAGTGGTGCCCGGAATACACCTAGACAGCTCCCAGCACTCATTCATAACCCGACGTCACTATAGCCCGCATGTCGGACTCGCATCTTTTTCATTTTTTGCCAATTGCCTCGCGATTTTCCCGGATGCTTCGCCGCATATTCAGGGTAAGTCAAATCCGAAACGGACACATAACTCTTTCTTCAGGAATGTGGACGTAGTGCCTAATTTAAACCGGATTCAGTTTATTGGAGCTGACAATCAGATTTTTATTCCGGTTATTTCACATGTGAAATGTTTATTCAAGATTATATTAAATCATTCGACTCGTATTTCATACTTGTCTGACTTCAAAAGACGCGGTTGGATTTATGATTGTATGTGTTTGTGTTCAACAAGATTTTTGCGTTATTTTGACAGATGCAAAGCGCGATTTTTATTTGTTTTGAACATTATGGAATTGTTACAGTTAGTACAATGTTAGTACAATGTTAAGTCTTTTGTTTACCAAGGAACTTATTTGTATAATATATTGTAAAACCTGTCATCTCTGTGTATGTTTAGATACCAGTATTATATTTCTCACGAGAATCAATTCCAGCTTATGAAGCAAGGGATTTGGTGTGTTTTCGCATTGCTGCAAGGTCGCTTTAATGAGACATGAAGATTGACCGTGTACAAGCGGATTTTTAGTCTCTTGGAATGCATTTGTTTTAGAATTTAAAGATAAGTCTGTTTAATATGTCACGCAAATTTGGACTCTTTACGAGAACTCTTACAAAGGTTGTGGCCGTTATCAGCATCATCGTGCGTGATTTGAACCATGAATTGCTAGTCCCAAATGGGCATTCCTTGCAGTTCGAACATTAAATTATTGCAATAGTGTAGTTAGAAACATTATGTTTGATTTTATCCTATATAAATTTAATTTTGATTAATGTATAGGTTTATGAAAAACTCCTTTAAATTATTATTTTATTGTAATCAATCTCAGTTACAGAACTTATAAACCGACTAAGTACAATACCGATTGTAAATCACGTATATGTATCTTATCTCGCATTATTACAGCGATAACATTTGTTTCTTAATACGATCGTAATCTTTTGGCAGCCTTTGGCATCCGCAATTGAAAGTTTTGTGCTGAATCGGGATCCGATAACAATCTAAATAGGTTACAGAACATGCAGGTAGGCTGTTAAGAACCACCTAAAACTAAATATGGGAGCTCCACCTCTTTCACTCTACAATTTTTACGCGATCGAGAGAAACTGATATGTTGTGAAAGTGTACAAAAACTGTAACTGTTCGTCAGCCTTAACTCTTATTCAAACTTTACGAAATGTCTAGATTCCTTAAAATAGGATTGAGATCGTGCCATGTGCATGCCATGTGGTTGAATATTCAGCGTTGAATACCACCATCACTACACGACTTAAGCTGCATTTCACCAAACTTGGAATAAGACTTAGTCCGAGATTAGTCTATACAAATTCGGCGTTTAATCTAGGTATAAGACCTTATTCCAGTTTGGTGAAATGCGGCCTTATAATTGCTTCACTTGGACTATGGGAGCTACCTTAGCCATCCCATTTGGTTTGATGACATTGACTAAGTACAATAAATTTTAAAATTTTGTTGAGTTTTAGAAAATCCTTTTCTTGTGCTCTACATATTTTCATTTTTCACAATAGCTTTTTTAAGCGTTACGTCATATTGATGCAATTGTGCAACAACGGCAAATAACATTTTGGTACTCCACTAACCTAATCCTTTGATTTAACTATACCTCAATAAAATTATTTCTGTTAAGTACTTCACTTATCAATAGATGAAAACCCCCAATGGCGACCCCTGATAATTATTTAACGACCCAACCACTTTTAATCAAACCCAACACCAACCCGATTAAACTAAGTAAGACAGACACACAGTCTTCTTCCTATTGTGTATTAAGGTTTATTGACCTTACATTTGTGATAATTTTATTTTAACTAATTTTAAGAATTTTATTGTTTATTATTTTATTACCTTACTAGCTTTTGCCCGCGACTCCGTCCGCGTAGAAGTCGTTTATCGCTGCTCCCTCCTAATTTTCCCGGATAAAAAGTAGCCTCAAAACCAACCGCCGCTCAGCCGGGACTCAAGCTATCTCCATACCAAATTTCATCTAAATCGGTTCAGCGGTTTAGGCGTGAAGAGATAACAGACAGACAGACAGATAGACAGACAGACACACAGACACACAGACACACTTTCACATTTATAATATTAGTATGGATTATTACTTAATGTAACTTACTTATGAGTATTATTATGTTTTTATGAGTGAAAAAATGACCTTCTGCTGGAGTTTCTTGCGGCGCTTCTTCTCCGCAATGATGGTCTTGTCCGAAGCGCTCGTAGATTCACTCAATGTTACCGACGTGTATGTAAGAGCCCTTATGTGGCCTATTTAGATACTGAATAAATATATTTTGTTGTTTTTTTTTTGAATTGTGGGTTAATAATTAATGATGATGTATCCGCTTGTTTCAGCAAAAGAAGCGCGGCAAGGGCGACGGGCGCAACAAGGAGAACGTCCCCGCTGCGCCGGCGCACGAGTCGGACGAGGAGCCCGCCGAGCCGGAGCCCGAGCCCTGCTACGAGGTCAAGCACTCCGATGTCATGGGGAGGTAAGGAACTGTGTCAAGACCGAGTTGCAGAGCGAACATAATTGTGTAACTGCCACGTATAGCGCCTGGAACTTGGCAGGATTTAAGAACCCATTTTTTTTTTTATTGTACCAGTTTGTTAGATCATTTTTACAACAAGCATTTTTTGATAGCTTAGCGAGTTTTCACAAAACTTTTAATAGTAATTAATTTTCGTAATAGGTTTTCTTCACGTAGCTATTTTTTAATTAGCGTTATTGAATTTTCAGTGACTTTTACTATTCGCTAGTAGTGATTTTATTCCGTTCTCAAATCGTAAATCCCAATATGAATTACGTCGTAATACATGTTAAGGTTAGGTTCGTTTTTAGGGTTCCGTATTTTTTTGCCTTCTTCGTGCCCTAAAGTTTACTATATTTTTATCGTTTGCAGGTACCTGGTAGCCCGGCGCGCCATCCGCGCCGGCGAGGTGGTGCTGGAGGCGCCGGCGCTGGCGGTGGGCCCGTGCGCAGGCTGCGTGCTCGTCTGTCTCGGATGCTACCGCGAGCTGCCGGCTTCCGCGCTATACAAGTCAGTATAAATAAATATCAGTGGCCCGTTTCACGAAGCTACAAGTTACAAATTACAAGCGGAACTCTCTTTCTAGCAGTACGAGTTACAAAGAGACTTCCGCTTGTAATTTGTAACTTGTAGCTTCGTGAAACGGGCCTCAGGAGGACAATCTCACACCAATTGACCTACTTAGTCCCAAACTAAGCTCTAGACAACGATATAAATACTTATATAGAGAAATATATACTTAAATACATAGAAAACATTCATTACTCTTCTCACAGTGTCATCTTTACTGTTCAGAAAGTAAGGATTTTCATGTTTTGAAAGCTAGACAAAAATGGCCGTGCCCAGTGATTTTGAAAAAAGAATTGGTTCAACACACAGCCATTTTTCTTGATACTAGACCATGGTATTCTTTTACATAGATAAAGATATAACTCCTACTAAAGGTGCCACCCACGTCACCGCCCGGCCGTACCCATTTTACGCCTGAATATTTGACAACATAGTGTGCATTTTACGCCTGAATATTTGACAACATAGTGTGCATTTTACGCCTGAATATTTGACAACATAGTGTGTGTGACTTTTGCTCATAGGCTTTCGACAGGATTTGAGATAACGGTACAAATTCTTTCGTCCGTGCATTTTGAAATAAACTGACTGATAGACAAGGCACAGCCTAAGCCGCTGGCTTGAAATTTTTAGAGCCTTGTGTGAGCAAGAAGATTTTTTGAAAATCGACCCCAAAGGCAAAGATACTAAGTCTACGCATACGAAGTCACGGCGTCCTCTAACTTATAAACACTTGATTATTAACAGATGCGACGGTTGCAAATGGCCGCTGTGCAGCAAGTCGTGCCCCGGGCGGGGGCGGTACACGGGGCACTCCGGCGCCGAGTGCGCGGCGCTGGCCGCCTGCCCCCCCGACTACAGCGACCTGGAGGAGCTGCGCGAGAGCTACCACGCGCTGATGCCGCTCAGGTGGGTGGTGGATGATAACATGGATATTATCAAAGTGTAGTCAGTGTAGGTTTTGTGGTTGGAAGGATGGGTGGGATACGTGTGGATAGCTACTATCATCTAACCTGCTAAACTGTTGCCACTATTTTTTTGGAGTAGGAACAGCCAAGATTTACTAGCACAATGGGCATTCCGCTTTCGTTCTTATTCATGGCAACGAATTTGCGATTGATATTGCAAACCTCCAAGGGCTCCCTCGCACTGCCTGGGGCTCTATTCTACTCGGTAAAGCTATATTGCTTTTGACATGATATTGTATTGTCAACGTTACGATAGCTCTTATTTACTTGGCAGTAATGCCGCCCGAGTTAAAAGTCATACAATGACATTTCAAAAGCAATATGGTTTTACAGAGTAGAATAGAGCCACTGGTGGCCTGTTCGCTAGTTTATCTTTTCCATTTCATAAAAGACGGTCCTGAAATGTCCTTAGCTTTCTCTCTTAACCCAATCATTCGTGGTCGGCGCAACACGTCTTTTTCTTCCAAACATCCCTATCTTCCTTCATTTCAGTATTCACTTCCTGGGGCCTGTTTTATAAAGCTACAAATTACAAATATTACAATTTACAGGTTACAAGTTTCCATTTGACACAACCTCGACCAATCACGACCAGCCATTTGAGCAGTGATGCCAGTTTAGACCTGTAAAATTGTAACTTGTAGCTTTATAAAACGTGCCCCTGGAATCCCTAAAGGTCATTAAAAAAAGTGAGTAATGAGTGGGATTGCCTTCATCCACGTAATGAAAGATACTTGCGACGCCTGCAAATCAATATCAAAATAGTCAAATGTTCGCTGTGTTTCATTTTTCCCAACCTTACATTCCAGATGCCTCCTGCTTAAGAAGACGGACCCTGCCAAGTGGAAGGCGCTGTGCGCGATGGAGGCGCACAACGAGCTGCGGCGCGCGCGCGAGGACATCTGGCCCAGCAACGAGGTCCATGTTCTCCAGCGCCTGCGCAGCTGGAAGATGCCGTTTGAGGACGAGGAGGTGCACACCGTCTGCGGGATTCTGGAGGTTAGGAGTAACTGTAGTTATCATTTGTTTTAACTAATTCTTCATAGAGCAAAGGACGTAATAATTATGACAATAGTACTTATTTAATGAGGAGAAAAAAAGACGATAATTCGAAAGATGTCAAAACTTGTACTGGACTAGATGTGATACTTAAAAAAACCAGTCAAGTGCGAGTCAGGCTCGCGCACCGCGGGTTCCACACCGCTGCACAATAGGTATTATTATATTCCAATCTGATCATACCAAAGACGCTTTAGTCCTCATACCGTTTTTACGAAAAAAAATACGGTTCAAAAGATACAGCTCTTGGATGGAAGTTAGGATAGACGGACAGCGTAGGCATATTAATAAGGGTCCCGTTAGGCTCCCTTGGGGTACGGAACTCTAAAAAGAGTCCAGAGACACTAGCTCATCGTCATTGACGATTGTTTCCAGGTGAACGCCTTCGAGGTCGGCGGCGGCGGCGCGAACGCCCGCGCTGTCTACGACAAAGCGTACCTGCTAGCCCACGACTGCACGCCCAGCACCACGCACACGGACGCGGAGATGCGGCCCAGCAGGCCGCTCACGGTGCGGGCCGCCGTGCCGCACCGGGCCGGGGACCTGCTGTCACTGTGCTATGCGTACACCTTACAGGTACTGTGAGGCTAGACAAGTTTCCGCTAACGTAAATTAGTAACGTAACTAGAATACTGAGAAAATGTATAAAAGTCAATCCGTCATTTTGGATAACGATAAAAAACGCCGAATACAACCTTCTCTGGGCTTCTGAACATTTAGCTCATTTCTTTTCGTTAAGGTGTGGTCGGTTCAAGGGTCACAAGTTTATGCCAAGATCAGGTTATCTTGCCATTGTTTTATTTATTTATGAGTGATTTAGTATTTATTCCTCTAAATAAGTATGTTTATCGTTGTCTAGTATCCATAGTACAAGCCTAGAGCTTAGCTTGGGGCTAGGTCAATTTGTGTGAAATTGCTCCATTATATTTATTTATTTCACATGGTAATTTGGCAAGTGCGGCATTTTTTTTACGTTCTGTCTAAGGGAAAAAATGTTGGTCCCTCGTCAGAACTGACGGTTGCTCAACGTAACGCTAAAGTTCTTTCTTCCTCCCCAGGGCACCCTGAAGCGTCGTGAGCACATAAAGCACAGCAAGTTCTTCGACTGCTGCTGCCGGCGCTGCGCCGACCCCAGCGAGCTCGGCACCTACGCGAGCGCCTTCCGCTGCCCCAAGTGCGCCGGCCGCGTGCTGCCCACAGCGCCTCTGGAGCCCGCCGCCCCGTGGAGCTGCGTCGACAACGGCTGCGGCTACACCATGCCGGCGACTGCCGTGCAGCTATTGTTGAAGAGGTCGGTTAACAAATAGCAACACTTCAGCAGTGCTCTGGAGGTTTTGTCAAGATGCAAATGGTACTAACTTTTCTTTTCTATCACTCAAAAGGTATGGGGTGACATTCTCGTTCGTTGCGATAGAAAAGAAAAATGTTAGCAGCGTTGGCATCTTGGCTAGGGCCCCTGAGCGAATGTTGTTCATGCACCCACCGCCCCACTATCTTGCAATGTACGCTTTCTTGGGCACTGTTTACCCTTATTAGTTCTTCTTAGGACAATTTCACGCAGCTTTGCTAGCCCGCTTTCTTATATAGCTATCGTCACATGTGTTCACCCCATACCCTGGCCTGGCACTCTAAGCCAAGCATGCTAGGTACTTATTAACAATTGTGGTAAGAAAAGGATGCACTGATAGGTACTTATAAAAATCGTTCTTCCCTTTTTATGGCAAGGAAAAGGAAAACAAGTACAAAGGCTACCTGATGGTTAGTAGGATCTGAGACCCATAAACGTTAGCAATCTTAAGACTATAATCACAAGACTACAAATGCGTTGCCAACTCTACGGTGGAATGGCTCTATGCTGGTCATTTAACCTGTCTTACCTCTACACCATAAGCTTGGCGGTAGGTCAAAGGATAAGATAGTGATAGCGATCCGGACGATTCCCCTATAGAATCCCTAATCGTCATTTGTCCTAATGCATCGTTTGTCCGAATTTTCGTTTATCCTAAAGCCATTTCCGCTTTAATTTTAAACCTTTTTAGTGTTGTTATAATACAACCCTAACCTAACCGAACCGCAGATATAATCGGAAAACATAAAAAGTTGCCTGACTGATGTAAAAACCAGGCAAGTGAAAATTCGGACAAACGATGTGTTAGGACAAACGTTGTTAGGGATTCCGAGGGACTTCCGATCCGGACGGGCTCTGCGCAAGGTCCTACTACCGTTAAAACTTTCCGTCCTAACCTCCCTCAACCTTCCAGGTTAACAGACGAGTTCGAGCAGATCGACGCCAACGACGTCCCCGGCTTCGAGACCTTTCTACACAAGTACCGCAACGTGGTGCATAGTGGGCACTACCTGCGGCTGTCGGCTCTGCACTCCCTGTCCCAGCTGTACGGGAAGGCAGCTGGCCACCTCATCCATGAGATGTCGGAGAACGATCTGCACAGGAAGGTCGAGGTGTGCCGCGAGCTCATGGCTGCGTTTGATGTCATTGAGCCGGGGTATTCGAGGTTGAGAGGTTAGTTTCTTTATAAGGTGAGGGTTGGTGGATTGAATGACTGAATGAAAGGTACAAAATGTGTAAGATAAAACAGTTTTCAGGTTTGAATTCGAACTACGTTTAAAAGGACGGTACTCACACAATCGATGACATTACGTTTCGTGTGTTCTATTCATGGCAGCTCTTATTAATCCACGATTGACTGGATTT
Source organism: Acleris cristana (assembly GCA_948252455.1). Classification (NCBI taxonomy): domain Eukaryota; kingdom Metazoa; phylum Arthropoda; class Insecta; order Lepidoptera; family Tortricidae; genus Acleris; species Acleris cristana. Next base: position 14,744,244 of record OX411787.1, on the reverse strand, counting down.
ACTAAACCTTAAAGCTGCTGATAAACAAATATACTTACCTAAATTCAAATCGTTTATTAAGTTAATTGGCCACATGACATCCCTTGATGCACATACCAAAACACTATTTTACGTCATCCAAAATATGGATTGATTGTACTAGCGCTTGAAAAATGTATTTTTTGTATATAGATTGTACATAACCGGGTATCTTTGATGATGCTATAGTACAGTTGTCTACAAAGAGATGTATCCAGTTTTGAACCTTATTACAATGCACTAAGTTGGCAAAGTGCATACATCTCTTTGTAGTCGCTGAGGATCCTAAACCTTAAGAATACGGCCATTGAAATCAAGATCCATTGCAAAGGAGATAAAGTAACTTGTTTTTACGAATGGCAATTAAATTAGACCATTGATTCTGTTGCATTCATCATAGGTTCATAATTTCTTAGGCCTTAGGATGTTGATGATATTACATTGTACATAACTAAGGATGCTTGTGTCAGGGGTGACGCTGTACGAGCTGCACGCGCCGCTGATGATCCTTACCACGCGCAAGTTCGAGGCCAAAGCCATCTCTAAGGACGAGCTGCGCACGCGCCTGAAGGAGGTAACGCACCTGTTAAACATCAACACCTTCGCATCGTCTATACCTAACCTAACATAACCCTTAATAAAATAATCGCGACCCGACAAAGGCTGGGTTTGGAGGTCATGGGCCCTATTTGCCGTAATTGAACCGAAATATCCAGGCCGCCAATTTATGTGTAGACGTATCACGTCTAGGACTTTTTTGACTACCTATATAAAAATATATGGGCTAGCAAGAGATTCTGGGTCAAATTTTGGATCTCAGAATAATTTGGAGTTTTCATAAACAAATTAAATGAAACATCAAATAAAAAAGAACATATTACATATCCCAATAGAACTTGAATAATGGCACATTGTAACTTTCTCGTCAAAACTTTACAAAATTGAAGCACTTACTCTCCAGATTGTGGGCTACCTGGCAGAATCAGCTCTGATCCTCGGCTTCGAACCCTCGCAGTCTTCGGAAGGTCTGATGGCATCCGCGGCCAAGGATGCCCTGAAGAAAATCAAGACATGGGAACAGATCATCGGCAAGATATCATGAGGAGACACAAATATGGCGATAAAAATTGATTTTGATGATTTAATTTTGGGGTTGTCGAGGAATTTGATGATGATTTTTCATGGTGGTGACTTAGATCGATGATTGACCTGTGACATTACAATTTAACTGTCATAATGCTTGTAAAGGTCGCTAGCAATGCTTCATGAAACATATTTATGTACCTATAGATTTATATTGTTTTAGAAATGTTTCTGTCTGTATGTATACTTTTATAATTTGGTATTTATTTATGTACCGTACTTCTTAGAGTAAATGAAATGTTAACCGTTCATTGTTTGGGTATACATACAGGATGTAGTCAGTAGGATTTTTCTTAAGATTTTTTTAATAAAAAGATTGATGTCTAAGGAGAAAAAAATATATAGAGGTACGGGTTACACAGATAAATTTATTGTTTAATAACGCTTTGACAATGTTGATTACAGAGGGCCCTGCCAAGATGCATTGCGCTAACTAACGTTTCTATTCGTTTCATTTTTAAACCAATCGCGTCACTGATAGATCACGTGATTTTTCGTATCACGTCATCTACCAGTGACGCGATTGGTTTAAAGCGAATCGAAAAGAAACGCTAGTTAGCGCAATGCATCTTGGCAGGGCCCTCTGATCCTGTAATAGCAAACAGGTTAAAACTTAGGTACGGTATATGGGTACAGTTGACTACAAAGAGTTGCATCCACTTTTGGACCTTTTTACGATGGACAGGTGAAATGAGGATATATCATCTCTTTACAATCAACCCATAACATTAATTAATTCTAGTCGACGTACTACCGTACTATTAAAAAGAATAGCATTATCAAAGAAAACGTTCGACTACGGTCTGCATGGAACTGAGGGCCCTGCCAAGATGCACTACGCTAACTAGCGTTTCTATTCACTTCGTTTTTTAACCAATCACGTCACTGGTAGATCACGTGACTTTTCGTATCACGTCATCTACCATCGACGCGATTGGTTTTAACACGAAACGAATAGAAACGCTAGTTAGCGAAGTGCATCTTGGCAGGGCCCTCTGTGGTGTTATTCTCTTAAAAACTACTACCTACTCGCCTACTTAAACTAGCCGGTTTATATAAGCTGCGCCGCGTTCACTCGTTCGACCGACCGAACGCCGTTTTTAGAAAATAACACCCCTAACTGTATTTGTGTACTCATAGCATTTTTAAAAGAAAGATGAAGCATTTGTTTACTTTGTGCCTCCATAAATTTATTTGAATAAAATATCCATTTTTTTAAACTAAGTACTTACTTCTTGAATCAAGTCTTACGTATTTTTTACTGTATTTATTCCCTGCGGGCCTGGTATGGCTGCGTCTATATCGCGCGTCAAAATGTGGATAAAGCATCCGTCACACTCGTACTTATTTACGTGTCAAAAGGTGACGGGTGCCTTATCCAAACTTTATCACATGATAAACGCAGCCATATTAGGGCCCCTGAACAGTTTTTGAGTAGTTTTAGCTAATCCTTGTAGGGTTTCTAACTAACTTTTCCACAATAAGTATTATTTTAATACTTATATACTTTAAAACTTAAATGTGATCTTAGTAACCTTTAACCATGATCTTATTTTTTTGTCTAAATCTTAACAACAAATTTACTTATTTCTAACTTACAAAGCTCTCTATTTAATACATTGGAAAATAATTATATTTTTCTAAACTATTTAAAATACGTTATATAAGTATTTATTCATTCCTTCCACTAAACAAAAAGACATTTAAATGATTGAATTGTTACAATTATAATTTATGTTTTAGATACTAATTTATTGTAATATTAAATTTTATAACAAAGTTTCATGTTGTGTTTTATTAACTATCTATCTACTCTTACGGTCGAAATCAGAAGCAGCCGTACATTTTAGTACCGTGTCACAGCTATTGATATTCTAAATTCAAATCACTTACACTTTAATACGATACGTTATTGCGACAAGGTACTAAAATATACTACGTATGCGTTCGACTGTACCTACATAAAAATGTTAAATATTGAATATACAAATAATCACTTTAGAACTAACTGTATGTATGGTATGCCATGGATGATAAATTAGCTTTACCAAAGTGAGGAGTGGGTGGGAGTGGGGAGGAGGGAGGAGTCGAGATTCAAGTTGTAAAGGTGGGTAACACCAACCACGAATGTCAATTAAAAAAACGGAACCCTTACAATATCGCTTGGTATTTAATTTTTTTTTTAATTCGTTGTCCATTTTGCCCGAAACACCTAAAAAACGAGCGGACATTTCTAATAGGTAGGTACAGTTGTTTTATCTCAGTTGGTTTAGTACAGTCGAAGTCATAAATAGGTTTACACTTTAATTCCTTATCACTTTAATCACTGTGATAATTTAGTATACGGCAGTTTAAACATGACCAGACAAGGCGCACAAAACAGACAACGTACAGGTTGATAGACAATTGGAACCATATTTATGGCTTCGACTGTACAAGTCGAATGAAATTATGATACTACAACGCTATCAAATAAAATAGTCAAATTCTCTCTCAATCGCCTGTTCCACTCTGAAAGCATGTCAAAGCTATTTTTACCTGCGCAAGCGCATAGTCGCCCGGCGCGGCGCTTCGAGCCGTGTGGTAAATCGGGATCGAAACTGAACATATTGCTGAATTACTGTTAAGTGAAAGTGAAATAAATATCAGCTGAAAATAAGGTATGTACGAGTATCTATCTAAGTAACTTTAAACATTTGAAAATGTTTTATCGTGTCATCAACATTATCTTGGTAGTTACTTAGTAATTTCGATATTTATAATAAGTAGTGCATAGTTATAATAGTGTTGAATAAAATAAGTATTTTAAATGTCAATTAAGCTAGGTAATTCAAGCAAGACTGTGGTACCTTTGCTCTAAAGTGGTACAATAAATGCGTTATAAATATCGTGTTTCATGGTGCGATAAGCGGTAAGTTAAGGTTAACAATAGCATCAAAAAAAGTTATTTTAATAGTTTGTTATATCAGTATTTCATGTAAGTGAAATAAGCTTTATTACATATCGAGTGTTTTTAATCTACAAGCGTTTATAATAATTATAGTGGCAGTGCAAGCGCACTTAATCGCACATCGCAATACGGCGCCTAATTATATGGAAACAGCAAAGTCTAAAGACATGGTTTTCAGAAGATCGGTTCTCTTTTTTATATATAGGGAAGTGCTGAAAAAAAGTTTACGTCTAATCTGCTGTTTGGATTTATTTTTGAACAGTTTTAAACATACTTATTAATTAACTTTTGTTGGTGAGTCTGTGGCTCTGCCTACCCCATTCTGGGAATGAAGGCGTGAGTTTATGTTATGTTATGTTTAACTTTTGTCAAACACAACAAATGTAGTTATACTAGTTATAGAGGCGACCCCGGCTTTCAAACCTGATAAATCTCACAGTTCTCACACGTTATTCCTACTTATTTAAAGTATTAAAATCACATTATTATGTACGCGTACTTTAAGTGTAGGCTGCGTGGAGTGGCATTTTTGGACTTCTATTAGGTCGTCTACATAAGGATACGTCAATAACAAAGTTCCTAGATTTTCATACGTAATAACTAGAGGTTAATGTCTTGAAGGTATTGACTTCAAGACATTAACCGCTATACTCAGAGATAATTAACTCGTTTCTTTTTCAAACTTGTGTACCAAAAAATGACACTAAAGAACAACTTAATCGTCATATTAACTGTTTCTTACGCGGCTGTAAATAATGGCCATAATGAGCAGAGGTCGGAATAGGTAGTGCTTATTAACCTAAACTTGATGCATCCTCATTCAATAATGTATTCCCATCTCACCCACGCATGAATGAACATGCATCGAGTTTAGGTTAATAAGCACTACCTATTCCGACCCCTGATAATGAGAAAGTATTTAACGACTTAATCTACTTGATCTTTTCAGACAATGAAGTCCCTCGGTTCTTGCTTCGTGTGCCTCTCACCTTCATCACAGAAGTGTTCCGGCTGCCAAGCCGTCCATTACTGCTCCCGCGAGCATCAGAAGCAGCACTGGAAGCAACACAAGCACCAGTGTACGCCGGTGAAGCTGAAGGAAGATGAGAAAGTCGGGAGGTACCTGGAGGCGTCCAGGGACATCAAGGCTGGGGATATCGTGATAAAGGAGGCGCCGCTGATCACTGGCCCGTCGCAGGTACAGTCATATACTTGAATTCTCGTTTATAATTATCAAATTGCCACTTGTTCGCGCTCTGAAGCTACTAAATACGCTCCTCGCATCGGGACCAGACTGCGATGTTTTTGCTTGTAGGTGGTTGTCGAAGAATGTAGACTACTTTTTTTAAAAATGTGTTGGTTAAAAACTGTAATTCTTCCGGGTTTGTGCTGGTGTGGACTTATATTTGTAATATTATGAATTTCACAGTGCCTTTGTACCGGTTACTGTTATTTTTGGAAATGGATAAATATTTAGTAGTGCGAACCCTAAAGAAAAACCACGAATAATAAAAACAAGTATGACTCGGGTGGTACGGAACCATTGGTACTTCACTTGACTGTATTTTAGTTAGACTTGTTCATAATGGAACATACGAGTGACCTTCCTGTATAAGTGGTGGTGTTCCAGGTGACCCCACCCGTATGCCTGGGCTGCTACAAGCTGCTGGAGGCTGGCAAGACGGTGGACTGCGAGCTCTGCGGCTGGCCGTTCTGCTCCCAGGACTGTGCCATGAAGGACGAGCACACGCCCGAGTGCCACTACACCGAGAAGAGGGGGGAAAAGGTAACCATGAATGGATTGTGAAAGAAAAGAGACAAAGTTTTGTCACCGACGTGTTGTTGTATACTTTTCTAGGGTTTCGAATCCAACACACTTACTTCTCAGAGTTCTCATTTCAACAGTATTAATCCTGCTTTCATTCTTCTTCTGCCATACCCATAATTCACTCCCATTCATCAATGTTGGTGTTAATACTCCCTGAACAATGGCAAGGCGAACTTTGCTCGATATGATCTTGTTTGCCAAGATTGAGTGTAACGCCTCATTGATCATATTTCCCGCTTTTACTCTTCTTTCAATATCCCCCTCACATTTTCCATCTCTCGTAAACATCGAACCTAAATACGCAAACTCATCCACTTGGTCAACTTTTTCATCTCTAATCATTATTTTACATTCTGTTACATTACAGTCATATCTAGTAGTGTTCTCTTGTATGTATTTCTCTATAAGTATGTTTATTTTTATCATATGTGACCTCTTAATTTGGGACTAGGTCTACTTGAGTCAAATCGTTCCCTTATATTTATGACCACATTTGTCCAAAGGTATCAATAACAACGTTTGGCCAAATCCACCCTAACTACCAGTGCATCACGGTCCTCCGGTGCCTCTACCAGCGGGACCACAACAGGAGCCTGTGGGAGAAGCTGCAGGCCCTGGAGTCCCACTGCGAGGTCCGCAGGGGCACGGAAAAGTGGCAGTACGACCGGAAGATGATCGCCGAGTTCATCTGGAAGTTCTTTAAGCTGGAAGAGGTGTTCAGTGAGGAGGAGGTTATGAAGTGCTGTGGGATTCTACAGGTGGGTTTATTACTACTACGGTATATTATACAGGATGAGTAAATGACTCGATATCGGAAAAAAACCATGTAAAGATTTAAAAAAACATAGGTTCTTACTAACCGGGATTTGTCCCCAGTAAATTGTCCTCTTCAAATAACTGTAATGCAAATCGTTCCTTAGCTACCTTACCCTTACACTAACAGTAACAGCCAATGACACGACGAGTGTGTCCCCCCCTTCATCCCTCTGAAACCGAGTTTTCCACCATTAAGGGGGGTCCTAAATTCTAGAGCCGCCACTGATGCCTGTGCTGGTCATTTCTAGATCAACGCACACGAGGTGCCGCTACTGGAGCCGGACTACGTGGCTGTGTTCGACCGCATCTCGATGGTGGAGCACAGCTGCCGCGCCAACTGCAATAAGAGCTTCATGTCCGACGGGCAGCTGGTGAGTTTAGAGCTCAAGATACATTGGACGTGATTTTCCCACCAGCCAAAAGTGATATGCCCTTAGTTAACGAAAAAGAAAGTTTAATCGCGATGATTTTCATGAAAATAGCTAGTGCCATTTAAGAGATACCAGCTGTAAAAGAAGGGGTCGCCGTTCTGCCTTCCTAAGCCGTTGGCGCAGCATACTGCATAGGCATACTGCTTAGCAGTATGTCAAATTCAATGATCAAAGCAAATTGAATTTTATCTGGTTAGTAATAAGGTTGATATTACTTCAGGAGTTTTATCTGAGAAACTGCATGCCTATTGGCTTAGGCAGCATTAAATCGGGTGTTTTTATCTATTTAATACTTAGATACTGTTTTATTATGTGGTTAAATAGACATTACGTAGAACTTCAGATACAGCCTAATCACTCACACACCTGGATTGTGCGTTGTGCGTTGTTTGTCGCTCGGATATCCCATTCCAACTAGTCTCTAACGATAGAGATACGCCGAGCGACAAGCGAGAAGATACAAGATGGTCTACACTGACTGGTTAAGAATATTTCAAGTTACGAGACAAATTTGTGAACAGCTATGTACGTCTTCTTATATGAACTAAAAAAAAACCTCAAAAAAATGTGTTCTAGACTTTTAATGTATTCGACATGTTGTATTTATTGTTCAAGAAAGAAAGAAATAAAAGCATAGAACCCAAGTGCTAACGATAATTTAGGTTGCTCCAACATCTAACATTCTGCACACTGTTTTCCAGATCCTGAGCGCAGGCGTAAACATCCCACTGGGCAGTCACGTGACGGTGTGCTATACAGACCCCATGTGGGGCACGGAGGCGCGGCGCCACCACCTCGCCGAGTCCAAGTTCTTCGAGTGCGCCTGCAGCCGCTGCGCGGATCCCACCGAGCAGGGCACCATGTATAGTGCTGTTAAGTGCAGGAAGAAGTTAGTATACCAAGCAACTCTGTTTGGCAAGTTTTTAACCGAGGAGGAGGTTCTATGTTCAGTTAATTGTTAACCGATGTTGAAATTTCTTTCTTTTGTTTGAAAAGGTATACTTTCCCATTGTCACTAAGTAAGAATCTGATTTGATGATTCATGAAGAATTGAGGAATTTCTTCAAATGCTATAGGCATGCACTTCATTTTGGTGAGGTTAAGTGGGTTAAACTGATGAAGAAGGCCACATATGGCCACCGGAACTTCTCAGTGGTACGGGCTTTATTTTTCCCCCTTCCTTTATATTTGGAATACAAGGATGAAACTTATCGGAACCCAGTTTCCACTAAGTATCCATACAAATATTATAAATGTGAAAGTAACTTCGTCTGTCTGTTTGTTACGCTTTCACAGCTAAACCGCTGAATCAATTTTGATTAAATTCAGTACTTAGATAGCTATGACCCTTTTAATCCTGGAAAATTGATCAGTTCCCAAGGGAAGAGCAATGAACGACTTCCATGCAGACGGAGTCGCAGGCAACAGCTAAAACATTATATCTCATCATTACCTACTCACCTATATTTTCTTAACTTTCCAGGGACTGCAAAGGTTACCTCCTACCAGAAACCTTCATCATCCCTATCCTCCACAAGACCAAGAACCCCAACCCTGAGACGCGTAACCTGGACAACAAGTCGTGGGTGTGCGGCGTGTGCCAGGATGCCGTCTCCGATGCCATCATCCAGCAGCTGTTGCAGGACATCGGCCGCGAGCTCAGCATCCTACCCAAGGGAGATCCTGATGAATGTGAAAGGTCAGTTGGTACAATCCTGGATATTTTTTGGCACTAAGAAGGCAAACACACAGGTCACAGGATGGTAAGTGGTATCTGTGACCAATACTTACCTACTTGCATTCTCAAGACTAGAATCTAAGAACTATAATCCTAAGACTGCAGATGCATTGCTAACCCTGGGGAATAAGATGGAATGCCTCGAAAAATGCATATAAATATTTTCAAATTAAGTAGTATATTTTGAATTTAGGTAAATGTGATAAATATGATAATGTTTTTAGTTGTTGTGGCCGTTAAGTATTTCTCTTATTTTATTAGGTACCGTACCGTACCTACTTTAATTGCCTCTGGTAAGCTTGTCTTTTGTGAGGTTCTCTAGATATTCACAATCACATTGGCTACATGTCGTATGTTTATCCATTTTCGTGGTGGATAAAGCATCGTCACTCTCGCACTAACATACAACGATAAAAACGACCATATTCGGCCCGCAGGTTTATAACTCACTGCAGCAGATACCTGCACCCTCGACACTACTACCTGACGGACGTGTCCCTGGCGCTGGCGGAGCTGGTGGGCCAGGAAGGGGAGCTCGGCCTTGCCTCCGTCTCCGACGACCGGCTGCTGCTGAAGAGCCAGCTGTGCCGTGGTTTGGCGGACCTACTTGAGATCCTGGCTCCAGGTTAGCAATCATAAAACGTCCAGTATTAAATAATTCCGAGGATCGTCACAATAATTGATCTTGTAGAGTCCACTTCTGTATGATCCCAGCTCCAGGTCAACAATAAACCTCATGATAATAATGTGTTGGCACTTTTGGCTGGCTCATCTGGTTGGTTGAGAGCGAGCGTGATCTGGCTGTTCTATCAAACGGTTAGCTACTGCTACAGGGCCACCTTTGCCGCAAGATTAGGGACTGCTTAAGATCCTGGGTCTAGATTAGCATCATTACCCTATAAGGATGTAGCTGCTGCAGCCACAGCTAGTGATGACTAGGACATTGGCATTTCATCTTAGACTTCATCAGTCAGGTAATCTATAGTTCAGTAGGTGCCCTTGGTGGCCTGCATGCTTCTTTTTACCATAAAAAGCGGGCGTTGGCTTCTTGGCTCCACTATCACATAGGACCTCCCTTACGGTGGGTGCATATTAAACTGCCAAGAGATGTAAACTCCTACCATATACGTCTGTTAATTGTGACCCTATTGTTTGCAGCGGAGACCCGACTCCGCGGCGTGATGCTGTTCGAGCTGCACGCCGCCGTGGCCGAGACGGGCCGCAGGAAGTCCCTCACCGACGGGCCTGGGGTCATGCTCGGATACATCACGGTACGTACCTAGCCACCACAGAACACTGTCTTCACAACGTCAAAATTAATCATTGGCTTAACTTGTAAATTTTAAAAATTGAAAAAAAAAAAAATTGAAATGTGCATAATGAGCCCTTTCATATGACACCCCGTTTGCTAAAATCAATTCACTTTCACTTTTCAACCTAGACTTCACTTTCCAAATTCGAGACCCCTTTCAAATATTTAGAAAAATAATTTCATTTTTTTTTTACTAAAAACAGATGCAGACAAGCAAGTTATACAACTATGCCAAATTTCAAGTTGATAGCTTTTATACTTTCTGAGTAAAACTGCTGTGACATACAGACAGACCGATACCGAAGTCTCACCATAAGCGTTCCTTTTTTACTATTTTGGTACGGAACCCTAAAACATGATAGAATAAAATAATAAAAGTTACAAAGTGAGTCAACACGAGGATTGTATTAGGGTAACTCCAAACTCACTTGTTTCGCATCATCATCATCATCTTCATGGTGTTTTCAGGAGGCCCGTAAGATCCTGCTGCAGTCGGTGGCGATGCTGAAGCACGAGCCCCCGGAGCTGCCCGAGGGCCGCGTGGCGCAGCAGGCGCGCTCCAACATCATCCACATGGACGAGCTCATCAAGAACCTCGCCGTCGCGCTGCCGGCGCCACTCTGATATGACCTATTAGCTTAGACAAGTTACATTTAGAGCCCGTTCAGACTAGCGGGAACCGCGCTGTGCCTACACCGTTATTATTAGTTACTTGTTGTTGAAAATATTGTGGTCGCCTTCGGCATCGGGCTTCTAATAGTATCTCGTTAGCAATCCCCTTCTTACCGCCCTTGATGCACAATGTACTATTGTATTGTATTGTATTGTATTGTAATGTAATGTATGAAACATCGTATTTTGTCGGCTGCGTTCGTATTTATCTTGCTTTTTTATTTAGCATGGCATATTACGGATAACATGTCATAAGCAATATGGCTTTATCGAGTAGAATAGAGCCCCTGTCAAATTGTTCTCTGATATTTATTATTTATTTTTCACTTGATCTGTATCGTGCGTTTGCCAGTGCTATTCCATTTTTGGTATTGTAAACGATATTGTTTTTTGTAAACACTTTAGTATTATTTTTTGACGCGATTGTTTGTATTCCTCAATTAATGAAAAAAGATTTTGAAAGTCTCTAGCTTTTGATTAATGCAACTTGGCTAAGTCCTAGGTGCTTTTCTCCGCTAAAGAGGGATATAAAACGACGGCTAATACCTTGTTGATGAATAACTTTAGATCAAAGAAACAATTTTTTTGAACGCTACAGAGAAGCAGTGTCCGAAGACATCAAACTTTGACAAAACTATTAAAACCTATTTGATAAACAATGTCAAGATTATATTAAGATGAATATTACACAGTTCATTAATTTAAACCTGTTTAATAAAGTTAAGTTAGAAATATACTTGTTTCAATTACGCACATTTATTACGGATTATTGTTTCACATAGCATATGAATGACCGATCGTGTCGTGGAGGTCCTTGAGGAAAGCTCAAAAATATCTAAACGCCCCTATGTCTCTAATAATAAGATCCATGTTTAAATACATATATTTGGCGCGATAGCCGTATAGATATGAGTGCTTTTTACTGTACATACTAGAGCAAATAGGCGCTGTTTCATGAGGAGTTTTATAAGGATTAAGACATTGGTTTGGAATTCTGTCCATGATATCCCAAGTATTGTTATGCAGGCTTGCAATCTCAACACTGCCATCACAAGACTGCAAATTCGATGACGACCGAGGACGAAGATAGATTGCCTCTATCCTAGAAATTTCATTTTCTGGTATTGTCTTACACTATACCAGAAAACAACAAGCACTGCTGCTTTTTAGATAATGTCAAAGTTTAGTAAATCATACATTGTTTCAACGGAAGTGATGGAACTAATCGCTTCTCGTATCATCCATCCGGCCCGGGTGGTAACCGCGATCACAAGTATTATAACTAGTCATCGCTGGACGCTGCAGTGTTGTGTTTAATGTTATATCAATTATAAAGAATAATGGAAAAATACTGGAGTTACTTCATGCTACTAATAGTTCTAATTCTAACACAGGCAAGAGAAGGTATGTACGACTTTTATCTCTTCTTCAAGTACCTCTCCATCATTGAAGGTTGGCAGTCAATTTTTATTTATCCATAGCCAGTGTAAAAAATTGTTCCACGGTTTTAATACCATCACTAATTTCTCAGTCAGGAAATCTTCCTCCTTCCAGCCTTTCTATTCCCTTGGATTTTCCCCATCACGATGGTACGCAGCAATTGGTATCTATCATGAAGTAGCACATGACCCAAGCATGCAATCTTTCGCTGTGTGATGGTTCGGACAAGCTCTTTTTCTTTCGCCATTCATTGACGACTTTCATATCTGTAGATAATAAACAAGTGAAATAAAAAGTAAACACCCATTTCTTGGCAAAAATAATTCAAGGATTCAAGCCTCCTCGGATTAAAATCCTTTAATCTAATAATTTTAATCCAGCAAAAAAAAAAAAAAAACAAAAAAAGATATACAGTGATGGTATTTATGTGTCTTATAATACACATCGTCAAATAAAGGGTAACCCAAGCACATTGTTATTTATTTTGTTTTCATTGATTAAAGTTTTTAATTCGTTAACACGATGAGGTAACTATTTCTTTAAAGATTTATTAGATTTCAAAACATTTTTATTATTATCGAATCGCGATGCTGTAACAAATCAAAATTTTAAACACGCATCTATCAAATAACTACAAACCATAGGAACATATGTGTTTATAATATCATCATCATCATCACACATAAGTAGTATAGAGAAGCCAAACGAGCACACAGGCCCCTGATGGTACGTGGGATCTGTGACCCATAGACACTTGCATTCTCAAGACTGCAATCTAAAGATTGCAGTTGAAGAACGCAAATGCTTTGCCAACCCTGAGGAGTTGAGGACTAAGATGGAATGCCTCTATGCTAGTAATTTCACCAGCTGTCTTTTCCCCGTGCCGGAACACTGCTGTTTGGCGATATATTAAAGGATAAGATGATAATGATGATCAATATTTATGGTCTTTTATCTAAGTCAAATATGTATAACCTATCCAAATTACAGAGGCGCTAGACAAGATGCATTACGCAAACCAACGTTTCTATTTGTTTCGTTTTTAAACCAATCGCGTCACTGATAGATCACGTGACTTTTCGTATCACGTCATCTACCAGTGACGCGATTGGTTTAAAAATGAAACGAATAGAAATGCTAGTAAACATAATGCATCTTGGTAAGGGCCTCGTTTTGTTGTACCAAGACTCTCTAAAAAGTTATACCGCTGACAGACGGCCATGGCGAAACTATGGGTTCCTTTTTGACTAGAAACCTTAAAAACTGCTCGCTAGCAATTGTTAAATACAAAATAATGATTACGGTAACAATATTATTTCAGGTGAAGCCATTAAATGCTGGACGTGCAATGAGATATTCGAAGAGGCGTGTGGCGACCCCTTTGATCCGAAAGAGAACGGTGGAGTGACGTTCTTTCTAAAACAGTGCCCCAGTAGAGAATCGGGCCCATGGTTCACTAGAGACGAAACGCCAGTGTGCACCAAAATTGTTACGCAAAGTAAGAAGGTGGTACCAGCAAGGACTTTAAATATTGACCTCCATAGAACCTTGTCATAATGACAGCGTCAAGTGGCGACATAGAAATTACTTAGGAGTTAATAGTAGGTTATATGCGACAAGGTTCTATAATGATTCATAATTAAAGTACCAGCAATAATACATTTTCCGTCATGGGCTCAAAAAGGGGGTTCCTCCACTCCCTACTTTTGACATAGTGTCATTTGTTCTAAAATCGGGTATCTGGCAATAGCGGAAAGGCATTTCTCGCCGCATGAGTGAATTTTTTTTTGGTAGTCACTAGTGTAACCTTTTTTTACCTAACCCTATGTAGTGAATGTTTAAGATATCCTGAAAACATTATCGTTTCAGTAGAAAACAGCTTTCGATGAAATGACACAATTAAAAAGGTGAAATTCAAAATACTTATGGGTGGGTTACCTCTAAAATTATTTGCCATAACACTTTAAAATGCCTAATATAAATTAACCATAATGTTCAGTACACATAGTTCCCATAGTGTATCGATTGTCCTAAAGATTTCAGTCATAATTTTAGTTGCCATATTTTTAAAATCCTAATTCTATTTTAAAAAGTCACAAATAAGAAATTCGGTAAAGTTATTTTATTTGTTGGAATTCTGTATATAATATATGTGGGTTAATTGTTTTTGGCAGCGGCCGGCGAGGGCCACAAACGACTTGCTGGCATTGTAACAGGCTTCTGACTGGAAACCAGCAGCAACCAGAGCAATTATTATCATGATTAGAAACATTATGTCAAGACAAAATAGGTCGGTAACATTATGTCAGGTACTCATTAGGACAAATGAATATTGGCAAAAATTAGAGAGCCCTCAAAAAGAAGCAACACGCCTCTATTACTAGAAGCACAAGCGCGTTTCAGATATGAATCCACATAATAACACAGTTTACTTTTACTTTACAGTTGACGATATAAAGCTGGCCATTCGAGGATGCTCAAGCAGGGGTGAGAACGAAACGTCAAAATGCTTGGAAGGCATGGACGGCGTACTGTTTTGCGAGAGCTGTGAAGAGGACGGCTGCAACAGCGCTACGCGGGTTACAGCAGTTGGCTTACTGTTCGCACCACTGTTACTGTTGCAAAGTTTTGTTTACCTAGTTCCAAAATTTACCTTGTGAATTGTAAATAAACATGCAGAATAGGTACCTATGCGGAGTCCTTGTTCTTTTTTTTTTGTGGTGGAGTAACGGGGATTATTCAGGATAATGATATGCAATGATGTGTCACGTTTCTTTAAACCGGAAATGATAAAATTTAATGTCTACTTACAGCCGCGACACTGAGAGTAAATATTTTTTTGTGTATATCTCAAGTCTGAAATTTCGTTTTCAAACTGTTTCATTTGTCTAAAAATTCATTAGTTAGTTTTACAACTGTAAGTAAAGTTGAGTTTGTTTTAACGTGTTTTAGAACAATCCAAGAAAATATACGGTTTTAGAAAAAAAATATGCCTAAGGGCCCGTTGTTTGATCAGTAGTTAACTCAACTAGGTAATTGTTAAAATTCGAAAAAGGAATCGAAAATTTGACACATTTCCTTGAGAATTTAACTATTAGTAACCATTTTTAACCATTAGTTAGTTTAACTACTGATCAAACAACAGGCCCTAACTCATGAAAATTCGGTCAAAGTGGGTAAAACGAAACAGAAACTGAAATTCGACCTTATGATAAATTGGTAACCACTGTGTTGTTTTAATACTGTCAGATAATTCAAATATAGGTATGTGTATAGAGGTACATACACCCACCCTACAATGAATGTGAGTATCATTCGCAGAAATAAATCAAAATGTTTTCTGCTGACAGAACTAACCTTAGAATCAGCAGTAAAGTAGCAATATTATAAAGGGGAAATTAAGTAATTAAAAAAAACATAAATGGAGATATACTTAATTGTTAGGTACTGTCAGCCTCCGGTAACTGGCCACTTAGCAATAATATGTGTAGAGCAAGCGATGTGGTGACATTTCTGCGATATCAACTAGAATACCTACCTAGTACCTACCTAATCCAGGAATACCTGTGATCAGCTTACTTTAGCGTTATACCTACATCTTAACTATATACTATTTCCCTCTTGACGTAGGTATTCTCTGCTATGAATTATTTTTGCTTTTCAGATCAACCAACGCACGATTGCCCTTACAAGAAAATTGTAGCAAAAACGTTTTCTGACTAATGAACAGGCGCCAGTTAAATTAGATCGCTTATAAGATTTTATTTATATGGGAATGAAGCAATAAAACAATTCATTAATTTTAATGTCTTATTGTTTGATTATATCCAAGAGTCGTTCAATAAATAGTTCGCTACTATTGCAGAAGTCTGGCTACTCGCCGAGAGATGGCGTTAGCAATAGCAACCCTAGAGAATCATTAATAATTATTGCAAAGGTTGTTTTATTTTAATAGTAATTTCACTATCACAATAGCAATAACGTGGCGTGGCGTGGTTAATTTTAGTGGCTGTGGACGGGGCACATTGCTCGTAGAACCGATGGCCGTTGGAGCGGGAAGGTTCTAGAGTGGCGACCGCGAACCGGGAGACGAAGTGTCGGCAGGCCTTCCACAAAGTGGGCCGACGATCTGATAAAGGTCGCGGAAACCGCTGGATGACAGCAGCAGAGGATCGATCGTTGAGGAAAACCTTGGGGAAGGCCTATGTCTAGCAGTGGACCTCTTGCGGCTGATGATGACATAACTTACGTATTTTACACAATTTTTTGTAGGTTTGCAATGTCCTCAAATTGGGAAAAGCGCCACCTGCCGTGGAGGTACATCTTATAAACCAAGGATTTATAAGAATTATGTTGGTACCTATGTAACAGACTACACGTCCTTATTTTTATTTAAATCTATTTAGACTATTAATATTAATAATATTAATAACAGGTTTCCTGTCGCAATGTGTGCAGTTTCATCGTATTTTGTCCAACGCTTGGTTGTACCTATAATGTAAAGTTTTGTCCAAATTTGGTCACATTTGATCATTGAACGTATCAGACCAGGAACAAACCGCGTTTAAGTCATATGTGATTCATGGGACAGGGAAAGTTAAAACCATATTGCTTTCGAATAGAGCATTGTTAGAAATAAGGATAAGTTGTATAAACTTTACCAGATGTACCTAGTAGGTTTCAAGGAAAACACATGTATACAGACCTACTGAATGACTTATTGTGGTTAGTCCATATAATATAATTACATGCGAGTACCTATTCCTCATGTGTGTGTGTCATGTCACATGGGAATATTAGTCGAGCTATCACTTCTTCCGCTGCAGTGCGTTATTATAACGTGGTTATGTACACGATATTAATATAGAATGATGCAAAATTATTGGAATTACTTGCTGATACTTGGAACAGTGTTATCGCAGGTCAAAGAAGGTACGTCAAACTTTATATCTGCCTGACTATAATGTAATGTAAACGAGTTTATCAGTACCTAGAACTATTAAATAATAAATAATAATAAAAATTTAAATAAATATTAGCTGTAAGTTGACATGTCTTCTAGTGTACTTTATGTTTATGTAAATCTATATCCCACCAAAAACATTTTCATGTAAAATGTTGCCAAGACGATCATATGGCTCGCACTGTCAAAAAGTTATCAGATGTCATGTAGAGCCAAGCTTCTAACTCTACACGCCCTAACTCTACAAGCTCTAACTTCACAAACTCTACACCTTGAGTCAAAATATGTGGCTTGGCCGTTTCGCTACCGTCGCATGGGCTTTTCTGTTAAACAATAGTTCCAGTAGTAACGAAACGGCCAAGCCACATATTTTGACTCAAGGTGTAGAGTTTGTGAAGTTAGAGCTTGTAGAGTTAGGGCGTGTAGAGTTAGAAGCTTGGCTCTACATGACATCTGATAACTTTTTGACAGTGCGAGCCATATGATCGTCTTGGCAACATTTTACATGAAAATGTTTTTGGTGGGATTTCACTTCTTTTTGTAAGTTGCTTATTATGGGTTCCCTTCATCTTGCATAATATTTATTGTCCGAAATACACTTCGAATAATAACAGTTATAGAAGAAACATTTTTAGCCGAATGATACTTTAGCATAATAATATACATAGCATAACTTTACTGTCATATCATAGCATTGATTGTGCAGAATTTTGAATAGCAGAATACTAATATCGCCGACTTTAATTTCGCAGAATTTTATGTAGCAGAATACAAGTTCCGTCAATTTATTATGGCATATTGTACCATATTATAGTATTAGTAACAAACTGCTTCCAGTAAAGTAGGTTAGGTTAGGTTAGAACTGCGTGAGTAACAGAAACCAAACTGTGTCAGAAAAGTAGGTTAGGTTAGAACTGCGACCCTAACAGAAACGAAACTGTGTCACAAAATGTAGGTTAGGTTAGGTTAGATCGTAAGTGTTATAGTGTTATACCTAAGTGGACAAAACATTATACTTTACTCTATTTTTTTGTATTTTTATTGCCAGGACCGAATTGCAATCGGTGCAGTAAGATTAATAAATAAAATTAAAAAATTAAACAGAACACATAAATACAATAAAATGTTTTTATTTATTATATGCCTACTAAATAGTATGCAACATATTAGTGAACTGCTTAGTATTGTTTTAATATATGTATATTTTTTTGATCTCTTCATTTTTATTTCTTTTTTTAGGGTGTATTTCTTGCACATCAGAGATGCCTTTTGTCATAGCCCACTGTCTATCTTTGCCTTTTTTCTTTGTTGGTTTACTGTTAATAATAAGTGATAGATCAGGGCGATACTTGGCTCTTAGGCGATTATATTCGACTATAGCTGACTGTTGTGCTTTAATACTACTAAAGTCAATATTTATAAGGTAAACACCTTTCAAATTAGTCACTCTAGACAGTGCTACATAAGCCTGCCCACAAGAGAACGTGGATGACCCAATATCAATAAGGGCATTATTCAAACTTAGCCCTTGACTTTTATGTATGGTGATAGCATACGCGACACAGATTGGGAACTGTTCACGGTGAACGAATGCTCTATTGATAATTTCAAATTTTGATTTTACAGGCGCTAGTTCGTGTCTAAGACCGTTATTAAAAATTATTACAACTCTTCTTGCTTTATTCTTGTCGTTTGAATCCCATGCTACTTTGTCGACAATACCTATAGCACCATTGACCAGACCCAAAGAAACGTTTATATTTCGTTTAAGCATTACTTTCACTCCTTTTTTAATAACTATAGTTTTTTCTAAGCCTGCTGTCATAGAAGCATCCTCCTCATACTTTTCAATGGACTCTCGAGCTCTTTTTACAAGATATCTGGGACAATCGACACTATCTGTGGCTTTAAGTGTAATTTCCGGATAAGGAATAGCTTGCAACATGGCATCATTTAGTTGCTGAGCCATATTTCTTGTCGGTAACAGATAAACTGTATCTGCAGGAAGCCGACTGAGACATTCAGCTATTTCATGTAATCTGCCCTCGTTAGAACTTGATTTCAGTGTAATTAAACGTTCGGATAATATACCGCGGTCTTCTTCTGTAGTGATTCCTATTCTTATTCTTAGAAGCATTTCTACGAACTTCATATCATTCAACTAAATAAATAGCTGCCGCAGCCATGAGTTCGGAGGTACCGCCATAAGTATTGCTATTCAACATATCCCGTGAGTACCAATCGGAATCATGATAAGTGTCCCCATTGTCGGCACAAGTATACAATTGTAGTTCATCCCAGTGGTCTACAACATATCGCACAACAGCAGTCCTGACTTGCACCGCCACCTCAAAATCTATGCCTCCATACATTAAATATGTCAAGGAATGGAAGAGGCAGGAACCATCTCCCGGCACACGATGACGGTGGGGTCCCAGCCCTACTTCAAGTGAAACTATTTCACAACCCATGTTCACTTTTAATTCAGTAGGAAAATCGACCCTTCTGATTAATTCAAAATGAATAGGATAGGATATGACTTTTCTAAATGAATAATAGGTACCTATTATGCTGCAACGGAAAATACGTCAAAAAGTGAACTTGTGTCAAAATAATATCTAATATATAGAGAACGTAGGATTAGAATCTTAAGGTTTAACATAAAAGTGTATTTTTCTGACTTAAGTCGTTTTATTACTAAGCAACGTAAACGTCATTTTATCCGGTGTTGGCAGAATACCTAATGAAATAAATCGTTCAAATCTGTCAAGGAACTTGTGAGATAGAAACCCATAGAATAAGAATAGCATAGAAGCCGGACTATAAAATGAACTTTGCACCAACTATATCTCTACACTATTCCCAGCTTCTTAATAGCTTTCGGCTGGCTATCGCTATCACACTTGCACTCACAACTGACAGTATGTTTGTCACTCGTGTGTCATAGAAAAACGAAGATTGTCGATCGCTATTAAGCAAATGGTTGTATTGTACTAAGTTTTTAGATGGTGCATTACGTAAGAGAAAATGAAATAGGGGTAATTTTACTCAATCACCCAAAGGTAAGCTGGAAGAGATCCCTTAAAGGGATAATTCGCGTTTGTACATTACTATTCTGTAAAAAGTGTTCACATACATACGTGTACACACGTTTGCGGACATATCGAGATCCATTCAAATTTGATGTAACCTTGTGAAAATGCCAGTTAAAAAAAAATACGTTGCACTAGCTATATTTCTCTATGCTTTTTAGATTACTTATTAGGTACAGTCGAGGAAATTAATCCCTAGACCACTTTGGACTCTGCCAAAGTGACACTGTAAATAAAAAAAATATAAGAAGTCTCTTACGTTTTGATTGATTACGTCACTTTGACATAGTCCAAAGAGGTCTAGGAATTAATTTCCTCGACTGTACTTAATAAGTAATCTAAAAAAGTATAGAGAAATATAGCTGGTGCAAAGTTCATTTTATAGTCGGGCTTCTATGCTATATATAATAAGTCAGACCCCTAGTGTCAAGAAGTCTCATACAAACTTCCATCCCGTAGTTTAAGAGGTTGGGGGGTAAAAGTTCCAAGTTTTAGAATTTTTATGTTGTTTGTGTACTAATACTAGCCTACATACCAAATTTCAGCTTTCTAGGACTTCAGGAAGTACCCTAATAATTTTGATGACCATCAGTGAGTCAGTGACGAAATCGGGGGTTTTTAGATATCAATAAAATCTAAAGTATAAGAGCTATGCAATTGAAATTTTATATGTTTAATAAGTCCACTACTGACATCATATCCCGAGAATTTTGTTTATCTGGTATAATCCAAACCCAAGTTATGAAGGTTCAAAAAAACGACGAACTACTTCGAGAAAAGGTAGGTAGTGCCCCTTGCGCTTCGTTCGCTTGGCTCGTCTTGGCGGGGGCACTGCCGTGCCCCCAGATATATAAAAGGCAAACCTGACTGACTTATATATCAACGCAATGCCGAAACTACTGTACCTAGAAACTTGAAATTCGGTACAGGGGTTCCTTTCATGATGTAAGTGAGCACTAAGTAAGGATTTTCCGAAAATCGACCCCCAACGAGAAGAAATGGGGGGAGTAGCGGGAAACTAATTCTACGCGTACGAAGTCGCGGGCGTCCTCTAATCTTAAATGTAATTGTTCAAGAATCTTGTACTGACTGAATTTTCATAAAATTTTGTATACTAACGGAAGACGGCTGAAAATATAGAATTAAATTCCGAGAGTGGAGTACAGATCGCTCCAAAATTCTAGTTCACTCTGAACACTGAACAGTACAACGGTTCGCGTCGCTAACTGACTAGGTAGCGCATGTGCGAGCGAACCTACTTCATAGTGCACTACAAGTTTGGTGGGATCTGTAACATGGAAAGAAATATAGGTACTATTGTTACTTATTTATTTAAACTATGTTTCATAGTACTAAAAGTAAGTACAAGCAAGTACTCTTTTTTCAAAGGTCGGCAGTGCACCTGCGATTCCTCTCGTGTTGCGGGTGTTTATGGGTCGCGATGATCACTTACCATTAGGAGGCTCGCTTGCTCGTCTGCCTCCTTTTTCACATAAAAAAAATATAAATGACGGACATAATGCCTTAAGGCATTCTCGACCAGTCAACCATTATACTGTTTATGCTGATGACCATCGTGTGTCCTGACTTCTGGCCGAAAGTGTCTCGTCGTTCCAGCGGTTTCGTGGCAATCTACCAGCAGCGACCATGACGCCAATTTTGGCAAAACATGACCACGCTGTTCTGTCACCTCGGTGTTAGTTTTTAGTTTTATTTTTAACCCCCGACGTAAAAAAGAGGGGTGTTATAAGTTTGACGTGTAAGTGTGTGTGTGTGTGTGTGTGTGTGTTTGAAATGTCAATGTCGGGGGTTTTCCAACATTTTGTTGGTTAGGTTATATTATATTTATGTTAGTCTATAAGGTATTTGTAGTTATGGGCCTTATAGGCCGAAGAGTGCTAACTGCGAACATATAAACTTCTCAGCAGTGGGTCTTGTTTCTTCTCAGCAGCGGTCTCCTCTTTGGGAATCGCTGGTAGATTTTTGACGTATGAATGTGTGTGCGGCCTACTTACTGAATAGATGTCTTTTATCTTCATCTTATCTTTAATCTTACAACTAATATTATTTCAGGTAAGGCCTTAAAATGTTGGTCTTGCTCCTATGACAAGGCCTGTGGAGACCCTTTCCAGCCCGATGAGATCTATGGAGAGTTTCATGAGCTGAAAGAGTGCCCCAGTCGAGATGTGGGCCTGGGAACTACTAAAGATGATACACCGGTTTGCATCAAAGCTGTTGCTAAAAGTAAGTAGTTGCTAGTTTTCAATTAGGTTTTACCGAGGAGAATAGAGCCTATGTCTAAGTAGTTTATAGCTGCTGCTATTAATTTGAAATATAAATCTTAGGGTAACATTGTTATTGTTAAATAAGTTTTCTATTCTAAACAAATCGTTAGGAATTATTTATAAATACATATTTCATTTAACGGTTGATTTGTGCTTGGGTTTAACAAAGCATTACTTATAGTCTTAATAAGTAATGTGGGCTCATAACCATTTGATTTGATCCAGCGGGCACGCCATTTTCTTAATACGTGTGCGAGTGCCAGCTGATGTTCTCAGACAGCCTAGCCAAGATTTAACGCTGGCAATGTTTCTGTTTTCTCTTGATTCGAAATGTGGTAGTTTATCGATGGGTACTGAAGCTAAAGAACGAGATAAATGCGATCTTGTGACAAAACACTATGTCGTATCCTTATTCCTTACACTGTAATTTATTATTTTACAGTGCCCGGACCTTTCCCTCATACCATGGTTGTCAGAAAATGTGCGACGAGAGGTGAAATGGAAACACTGAACTGCTTTCCGCGAGGATTGGGAGTGGGAGAGCAAGTCTTTTGCGAGAGCTGCGAAGAAGATGGCTGCAACAGCGCTTCTCGCGTCAGTGCGGTTGTCTTACTGTTTGCACCAGCGATTATGTTGCTGAGTTGGATTTAAAAATGGAATCCGTGGTTTAAAAATTGCGGTTGTGGAACTTGTGCAGAGTTGTAGTCACAGTATAAATAGAAAAGTAGGTTATCTCTGTCTGTCTGAAGTGTCTGTTAACTAGTATGTAAATTTAAATTATTAGACACAATGATTAACTGTCGACATTACACAGGTATAATATATTTTTATAGGTAGGTATGTGATACATGATAATGTAAGTTATTGGCTGGCCCGTGGATGTCGCTCCAAGTGAGCTCCTTTGATTCTGCTTGTGACGTGATGGGTGGTCTACCGGTGAGGGAAAATTCTTCCCGCGGTTGGGGCGGGGCCGCGGAGGAAGAGGATTGCCCCTATCCTCTGTAGCCGGGATTGCGGGGGAGAGGCGTGTTGGTATTGAGATCTGCCACTCTCGCTACCCTCCGCAATCTGGCAGGATGTTGGTGCCAGTATTACGGTGCGCCGTTCTCCCCATCCTTTGCGGCCGAAACGTGTGGACCTGCGGGTGGTAGATCGGGGGTCTTTCGCCTTCTTTAGTCCACTGGACTGTGAGTGCCCTGAGTTCTCCTGGGGCGCTGTTTCAATATCAGAGCTCACGCTACGAAGGCCTTCCGAACAAAAATGTCACATAATATTATGTTTGGCCAAGAAACAGTAGCGACATCTATCAGATTGCTTATAAACTACGTCAAACTACATAGAACTACCGTAACGTGGCCGGGTAACCAAAGAACAGCTGTATTTACAATAATATTAAGAATGCTTGAAAAAATGGTTTAACTCGAGTAATACATTACTTAATATGCTTACCGGAAAAAAGAAACTCCATCCTTGGTTTTCGGTACCTTTGAGGTATAATTATTGCACTTACTTATGACGCAACATGGCATTTTTGATTTTACTAGTACGTACGACTTGGTGCGAGGTTGAAACGTCACTGTCACGATTTGGTGCTAGATTCTTAGATTTAGCACCAATTTCATCGCCCGTTTTTTTGTACATACTAGAGGCCAGTCTATACGAAGTAATATATTAAGTCTATGCCTGCCGGTGAGGATCATAGTCGAATGAGCAAGTGCAACCTGTGGCCCTCACCGACCACGGCGTGGAGGGAGAATCGCTGGGTTTTTAGTGGGTATTCTGTCCAATCTCGGTTGGTGAGTCCCACACCACTTTAGAAAATATGAACTGTCTGCTCATTACGATCCACGAGATACCTTCAGCCCGCTCACAGATAGACGAACAGCGGTCCAGGCTTTTATTACCTAATAGGTCCCCTTGCTTGGTCCTTTTTTATATTTTTATAATTTCATAATTTATAAATAACATGCTGCAGAACAAGCTGAGCTGACCTACACTCTACAGCGCAACGTCTCTAAATACGCTACCTACCTGCATAGTTTTTTTAATTTTGTTTATTATGTTGCAGTGTGTCTTTGTAAAATAAATGTTGTGAGTTTGACCGTGGTTTGAGCTTGAGTTTGAAAATGTCTTTTATTTCAAAAAGTCCACAGCAGTTTTTTTCTGCAATGAGAACTGAAACTACTGTTTTTTTTTTACGTGTCATCTCTTACTCGATAGGTGCCTACCACAATTTCCCAGCATCGCACGAGTAAGTGAAAAATATGATAAGGACGTTAAAGCCGAACGTGCAGGATGAGTCGATTTGCTTGACCAGTTTTTAGTATTTGTTGTTTTTTCTTCAGTATTAACGATACAACAATTATAAAGACACGTTAAGAAACTTTTTTTTCTAGGTAGGTAGGAGTTGGGGACCCCCTTTATTTTTAACTTTCTTTATTTATTTTTATTTCTTGGTAAACACACGGTAATAAAATAACACATATTTTAACGGTTCAGCTCTTTAAAGTTTGGATAGACACGGATGGACGGACCGCGTAGGGTGATGGAACCAGTAATGGACAGGGCACCAATATTGGACACTTGATTCTTATTTTACAGAAGATAAGGGTTATTAATTTGTTTTGCAACAATCAAATTTAGGACCGTATAAAATTTGAATTAAGAGTGAAATGTTCATTACTGGTGCCTGTCAGCTAAAAGTGTCCATCATTGGTGCCGTCACCCTAGGCTTAGTTAGGGTTGTACGTTATTTTACAGACTGAAGTTGTTTAGAATTTCATTTCATAGAATTTTTTTCTCGTATTATCATTTCATAGAATAATCAATATGTAGAATAATTACTTTGAAGACATTTAAATCATCGTTTTTTATTTCAAATAAAATTCAATGGTTCTTTTTTCATATCATAGAATAGCAAATTAAATATTCTTTGTTCTCATATTATTTGTTTAAAATATAACTTAATAACAATAAAATCAACTTATAGAGTAGGGTGCAGTTTGTGAAGATGTGTGAAATGAAACGTTTGAAAATAAGCATACCCTCATATAAAGTAAGTTCATCTTACGTATAATATAAACGCATACAACGATTTTAATTTACAATCAAATTGATGATATAAAAAAAAAAACCTCGAAGGCTAAGGCGGGAGCTTGCTTCGCTTCGCTCCCGCCATAGCCTTCTAACCTAACCTATTCAAGTCGGTTCTGCCCAGGTTATAGGTTGTACGTTGTTTTACAGACAGAAGTTTTATAGAATGTATTATTCGTAGAATTTTCATTTCTTAGACAGCGAATTTCTGCTGTAACCTTGGTCACAGGTCTAACCTAACCTACGTAACTCATGCTTAAGATAATCTAAAAACATTAAGGTTTCAGCAGAAATTAGCTTTCTAAGAAATGAAAATTCTGCGAAGTGATACATTCTATGAAATGAGTTTCTAATGAGTTTTGAGTGAGTATGAAAAAATACACTGACCAAACAATATTCGTTGAAAAATAATTATATTGTTTGATAAGTTTGTGTAATGAAAAAATAAAATTACAAAATTCATTGAATTGATTTTCTGTTGAATTTGTTTCTTTCAAGTAAATAGTTAAAAAATAATAATATACGAAGCAAAAATACAAGGACCAAATAGTATATGAAACAGTTTCTGTGAAACAAAATTCTGTAATTTTTCAGTCTGTAAAACAAGGGGACACCCTTAGTTAGGTATAGGGACCCGTTGGGCCCCCTACGGGCACCCTAAAAATGGGACCCTTATAAAGGTGAAAAAAATGCCAGTTAAAATTTAATCGTAGGCTTTAGGAGGTGGGCCTCATGTCTTATTTGACTTTGATAGTAAATTAAAAAAGAACGAGAAAATACAGATAAAGCTTTTGATCGAAGAATTCGATGGTAAAATGACATTCTATGAAACGTTTGTTTATAGTTTAAAGATAAACTCGAGCAATATAAGCAAACGCGTCGTTAAACCAAAACGAATATCTATTGCCAAGACATTAAAGTATACAGTATTAGAGTAACTAGTTGAAAGCAAAACAACGCCGCTCAGCCATTCGCGGTCTTTCGTAACCAAAGTCGTGGGCTGAGTCAAAGAGCAAACAATGTTATCAGACGAGTCACGAGTCACTTTATTGTACGAGTAAAATCGCGTTTTCTCTCTGTCTATATGTCCGTTTTTATTAAAAATTGCGCAAAAGATTTTGATACTTTAATGCGTTTGTTACATTTGTTTTCCGAATGTTTCACGTTTAAGTACTTAATAGTGAAGTGTAATAGATATTAATATACCCGGCCAAAGATAGGACGGATCGCTAGTTTATTATACACCTATCCCGTGAAATGACTGGCATAAAGGCATTCCATCTAAGTCTTAACGTTAGCAAACGCATTGGCTTTCTTAAGATTGCAGTCTTGGGTTTGCTTGTATGAAATTAATTTTTAATTTAAGTACAGTTTTAAATGTTAATACTGTCAGTTTAAAAAAATATCAGTAATGTAATGATATAATTTTACTTAAAAATAGGAAGGAGACACAAATTTCTTCTCCTCCATTCATATTATTATAGCGACATTCCGGAGATGGAAAACCGTCAAATCTCTTGTTTTTCACTTGCAAGTGTTACTATGCGGTGGCCATATCTTTTTATACTATTTCCTATGACCCACTGGTAGGGCCTCTATTCCCTGCGGTTATAACGATATCGTCTTTGACCTGTTATGGTATTGTTATGACGTCAGCCGCCTTTACTGTCAAGTAAATAAGAGCTATCAAAACATTGACAATACGATAATAGATCAAAGACGATATGGTTTTTACCGCCGAGAATGACGGGCCTGGTCCCATGGGCGGGGATTCTCTTGAACATCTCGATAATAAACTTATCTTTTAATTATATTCATTATTACTCGTATTTTTTAAAACTTTAAATAATTACAAGTACCTAATTCTTCCTAGAAAATTATTATCCTGGAAGCAGAACTCAAATAACATGTTTAGTATTGACGTCAGCTGACGTTCTTTTGTCTATTCATTAAATTCGATACGTTTTGACCGTGCAACAATTTGGCTAATGCTAAAAATGTCGTGTGTCGCGTCTGTTGTTCTGCCACCTCTCTTTACTGCACGCTGTGAACGTAGTACGCAATACGCATGCACCGTATTCGCGCCAAACGCTCACTCGTCATTCACTCGCGAACGAACCCAGTCGACCCACTCGTTCAGTGTTCGAATTTCGAAATCGTGTTTGTGTTTTGTTTTTAATTTTCGTGGCCATGGCGAACCTCGCTCTTTTGGTACCAGTGTTGCTATTGGCGCTTTTCATCAGAGAAGGTAGGTTTGGTAGATTATTTGTGATTTGATTGCGTAAGTTTTGCGTTGTTATTGATGTCATTATTTGAGATACCTGTTGTTCGTTAATTTTGTTGGCATACAAAACGAGTAAGTATTTGTTGTCAAACAAAACTTTAAATCTTGTCCTTTACATTATTAACTGCTTTTAGATACGATTTTATCGGCATTTATTTAAACAAGTGGTGATCAACGTATGAAACTGCGAAAACTTAAAGTTATTTTTTTAATTCTGAATTTGTCGACGTAATTTTTACGCAACTTATATTTTCAATTCGTTATACAATGATTACAATATCGCAGTTTGCATAGATTACTAACTTTGTTATCATAAATCTGCGGTCCTAATTAACGCACTAATTGACGAAATAATGGGATAACACCTATTAAGGGCGCTAACAAAACCAACAGGGCGTTTCGTTAGTCGCAGACGTCGCAGTAGCATAACTACCTACCAATGTTTCTCTCTCAAGTAAAAGTGTTTAGTTTATAGTGGAGTTCACCATTCTATATTGACCCGTTAACTCGTAACAGTTTGGAAGTTGGAAACAAGTCGTCAGCAAACCGCAAGACCACATTTTTATGCGTAATACGTACCTGGTTAAGGTTATTAACATAATAAAATAAAACTGTCAACATAAGCATTACAAGAAAGTGCGCAGGTTCTCTAAATGCAGAAATAATTCATTTCTTAAAATAAATACGTTTCGATTTCGTTTTGAACGATGAGCAGAGAATCAACTGGGTACCGAATTTTTCGCGGCCAGGGAGGTCAAAAGTGTTATGGCTAAAGATTTTATCTAGAACTTGTTACTTCTTAAGGCCCCTGCACATTAAACGCGGGACGACTGCGCAATGTAATGCGCGTAAAAACGCTCCTGCGTCATTTTGTCAATTTTCCAAGAGTAGTGTCAGTGAGTTTATTCTTCCTCTCTTATGTCAAGAAATGGGTATATAGGGATAAAAAATGCATTAAACCGGCCGTTTTGCATGTGCAATTAGTTAACTAATGATGGCGTTAGGCTGCACGTGGGCTAACGCGCGACACGCTTCTCGTACGTACCGCGTTTCGTGTCTCGAGGGCTTTAGTTTAAAGGGCTCGGTCGGAAACCAGCTAAACCTGTTTAGTACTTGCAACATCGTTCGCCGTAAGTACTTGATGCGAACGTGTTTAGCAACGAAAGCGAATTGAATAGATGCTGTTATGGAATGTGCTTAGTTCGTTAGTATTAGGCCTTTCGTTTTCTAACTGCCGCACTCAGAGACGTCAATTAAATTTAATGCTTGTTTATTGACGTGTTGTCTTATTCTATTGCTATAGCAAAGAAAGTGACAGCAGCAACTTTAATTAAGCATTAAGTTTAATTGACGTCTCTGAGTGCGGCAGTAAGTATGCGTAATTTCAAATTAGATGACAACCTAAATCAAATGCTATACCTATATGCTATGAATTATTACGCTCAAACATACTAAAATACTTCTTAAGTAAAGAGTTAATTCTCTTTGAAATGTTTCTGAGTGCATCTGGTAATTAGTGTGAGAGGTGTGTCCCCTTAGATACCTACTAATGTATGTATTTATTATATGTACACAAGTCATTTTCTGATAAAGCAAGTTTAACAATAGCTGTAACGTGTAAATTCAGAAGAGATTTGCCGATATCACCTGAAAAAAGTTTAATTTACGTCGACCTTGTGGCTAAACATATAAACCTAAAAATAATTACTTTTCTATAAAAAACCTATTCTAATCACATAAATCTACATCGAATCGTCTTAAACAAACTAGGTACGAGTAGGAAAACCAATTAAATCTACGTCTTGATTAATTAATCCTTCATCTAACCATCTAACTAACGATAGATAGGTACTTTATCTATGCCACTGGGGAAGGTTAACCTTGGACAACGTCATCCATTGTGCATTATCCTAGATTGAATACCTATAACAGTCTTGATTGAGCGACCGCGTGACTAAAGTGCATTAAAGATAAATGGTAAAAGGTCACAGTGTCCGTAAATTTGTATGAAAAGTGACCGATTTGTTTCAATCCTTGAGTATTATAATATGCTAAATATCGTAAGGTTATAAAGTTCTGTATTTTATTTCACATTTTATATTCATTTTTTATAGTTTTGTTTAATGACTCAGTTACTTCTGCGTCGTATTTATTATTGCGTAATTATTATTTGATAGCTTGTTCTTGTGTCCCTTCCCTCTGTCTTTCCATTCTTCCCTATGGAGAATGCGCTCCCGCCAATCCCTCACAAATGCGTCCAGGTCATCCTGCCATCTCCTTTTGGGACTTTAGCTACGATGTCTATTTCGGGATGCCAATCGGTGGTAGATAGGTATCAAAAATACATCGTGCATGTTGCAGACGTATCTAGCTGTGTCTAGCCCAGCCCCACTTCAACTTGGCGGTGTTCATCCTAAAACATTAGCAGTACCAGTACCCTTGCCATGAGTTACAATTAACGTATCGCTAGCAAGTCGAAGCTCTGTCCCTCGCAGACCTCGCAAGTATTCTAATGCGAGGGACAGAGCATTCGACTCGCTAGCGAGTACGGTAATTGTAACTCATGGTAAGGGTTCAGTCCTGTGAGGCTAGACAAGTTGCTTACCTAATGCTAACGTAAACGATTATCGAAAACTGATGTATGGAATCGTCGTAGGCGCTCGACGCGACCGTCTGACAGATAACTTCAATCCTATACATTTTTGATAACGATAGCGGACGCCGAATGCATCTTGCCTGTGGCCTAGTCAAAATGCACAACTCTAAGTTAGCGGTTTTCGAACATCGGCATAACGTTATAGGATTAACGTTTGCGTAAACTGCTTCTTAACTCCATACGTTTCTAGTCAATAGAAAACAGAAACGTTTGCATCTTGGCTAGGCTTACTGGAAGTACTGGAACGCAGCTCTGTGTTCCAGACCCTATACCTACCTACCTACTTAATAATAATAAAAGAGGTAGGTATTAAGTTCGCCATTTGTAAAAGTTAGTTCTTTGTGTATTGTGCATCCTGTTGATATTGTAAATGTAATATAATAAATAATGAATATTTGCAATTATGATATTGGTAAGGATATTGCGTTTGATAACATACAAACATACCTAAACTTTTTTACAGCTAAAATCTACCTAACCATAAAATATTATGAGAAACTTTTCACGGCAATTAATAGCTGGTAAGAAGAGTTGTCTTACTCTAACTTTGTGTGAATAGAACGAGACGAGGAGATGACATTGCAGACTTACACCCGTATTCACAAACGTCACTATGAGGTCTCACAGTGCTCACGAATGCACAGTTCAAATCGTCTTATAAACAAAAGGTCGTTCAAAAACGACCAATCACAAAGCTGTATTGAACGCAGTGCGTTTACTCAGTGAAGGATCCCTTAAGTATTGTTTGTGAATACGGGTGTAAGAACTGCTCATGTAACTGCCCCTTGACAACCGGATAAAAAAAACGCCGCCATTATGGTACCATTAGTAACAGCTTTCTTAATTCAAGAGGAAGGGCGCGGACAATGAAGTCTGGACTGGGGAGAGTTTATCATCTCGTCGGTGAAAAGGCAAAACCACTGAAGTGACATTTTGAGATTTTTACGAGAGAGCGTTTTTTTAATTTTTAGAGGTACATTTCGGTAGTAAATAGAACGATTGAGTATGAAAAATTATTATTTACATTTATGTACGCTTTAATAATAGTATTTTAATGAGTTACGCTTTACAAAAATTACCATTAAGCAGTTCCCGGAAGAATTCTTAATGTTACTCATATTATGTTACTTATTAAATATTTTAATTTAATAGTTAATTATTCTTGTTATCATGTAAAACAACTTTGTCTACGAATAATGTTTCCGTTATTTTCATAAAAACCAACGCTTTAAGAGTGGATGACCTACTTGACCTGAGGGCTTATTGTCTAACGCACTCGCAATCGCAACCAGCCTCAAAGTGGAGCAATTGTTTTCATTTTGTATGCAGACAAGCCTTCGATTTTTAAAATAAAAACGATCATGATTGCGAGTGCGTTAGACAATAAGCCCTCTGGTCATATTTTATTCAAATTTTACGTTCAATCAGGGTACGTTTTTTAAAACTGTAGTCATTTTTACAACACCATAAATGACATCAATGTCGTTTGATCGTCATACAACTCAGCTCAAACGACGCAGACAAAAATATAACTCAATTTAACCAAAAATGTCGGTTAAGAAGTTTTGCCTTTCTACCGTCGATCTTATTAAAAGCACCTACAGACAGTCGATCAAATATATCCGGCCAAGTGGCCGCCGTGGCCGACCCTCAAGGGGCATGCGCGAAGATAATGTGACAATTTTAGGTGATGACTGGTAACACTTGACATACGGGAGCTATGAAAGCCATATGGAAGAGTTCAAGGACTATTCGACAATGACAATTGGAATTGAATTGACCGCATTTTTGCAATGTAACATTTAAATATTTAAAAGTAAAATATAATAATGTTACAAACAATTTGTCCCTAATTAATACTTACTTATCTTGTTAAATGTCATGCGAACTTAATTGTTAGTAACCTATTTAAAATCGTTTACTAAATCGAATTAAAAAGCATTCGATTACAGTGTCGTAAACGTTACGAGTAGGTAACCCAAAAAAATCAACAACAATTAAATCCAAAATATCGTTAAAAACCGTAGGATTTCAAAGGTTTAACCAAAAGCATCTTGTCGTATCGTATTTTAATTGTCATAAAATAATGTCGTCGATAAAAAAAATACAAGTTTAATACCCTACCTATATCCAAAAATAACGTACAGTCCTTATGGATATTGAAATCCAGATCGCTAAACTTATCGAAGTCATGCGAGTCGTAGCTATGATCCCTCTTGTAGCGATAAAGTACAAAATTGATCACTTTCTCTTAACGTCTAACGCTGACTCGCAAGGGACACGACAGGAAAGCAAATCGCGCTTATATCGCGCTGTGTTATTGAACTGTAGAAGATTTCACCATAACCAGTCGGATAATTATATAACGTCGCATTGAGGGGACCGACTCCGTGCCCAAGCCTCGTGATTTCTATGCGAAATGAGCCTTAATTTGAGTCGTCGGTTCTGAATGCGTAAACGTATTCATAGCCCATGACACACACTGTCCTTTGATAATCCTTACAAATGATGACATGGGCGTGGACGTGTTAAATGAGCAATCGGCAGCGGCCCAGAACGACTGGAATATTAATAGAAATTAACATTCGGATTAAACTGCGGTTAAATTTAAAGAGTTCACTGGGAATGCTTTTGTTTCGAATCTGTGGCAGAGATGTTGAGGAATTTCTGAATTCTAACTCGTTCATTTCATCTTTAGTTAAAGCTTAAATAACAGTTTGAAGTTTTAAAATAAGGAATTGAATAAGGTCAGGCGCGGTGCTATTCCGAATGAGGGGTAAATGCGTCATTGATTTTTTTTCTCGGGAAATGCAACATATTAAGACTATTTTCACACCCCTTTATAGTGGTTTCAGTACCTACATTTCAATGAATATGGAGCAAAAATAGTTTTAGAATGTTTTATTCCTTTAAAAAAAAGATGTTTTTATTTAATCTGTCGGAATAGCCCGCCCGACCGCCTTAGTCACAGATTATTATACAAGTTACTATAAAGTTCAATGAGGAACGGAAGTATATCTATTTTATTTTGACTTCAACAAGGTTCAGTTTTTCTTAGTAACATAAGGATATGTATATGTTGACGACTCTGTTTACTCTGTTCACTTAGTTGGTAGTCAAACTTAACTGATAAACTGCATCCCGTGTTTATATTCAATTCAAAGCATGATTTATTTTTAAATAGGTGTGGTCAAAAGGCATTCAAATCCGTTCGTCTGTTTTGGATGATTGAGTAACCACACTTTCACTTTATAATAATGCAAAACATCATCGTTAGACGCGAAATATAGCCAATGCTACTTACTTACCACTACAACTTCTACAAGCATTACTTCTTGCCATTAGGTACTCTAACCAGGACTTACAATTATTTTCAAGGGTTACCTTTAGATTTTCCTTTCTTGTACAATAAATAGCAATACCTACATACATACCTACTTAAATAGAACTTTATCTTCACTAAATACTTTAACGCTCGAGGTGACTAAAACTAAACAACCATAAAATTAAACACGCTGGTATTATATATTAGTAGCATTTAGTAGTCTGTTACGTTGCGGCGAAAACATCTTGTGACATTGTTACTACTTAAGTACAAATATAGCTGCAACTTTCACTAATGTTATCGCTGTTACCATTTGACACACTTTGGCCCTTTCCCTTTATGAGTAATGCGGGGGGGGGGGGAGGGGGGCAAAGCAAAGGGCATGCTTTCTACCGCATCCGCCATTTCCATTTAATAGTGACAGTGACAGACGATTTTATTGTGCTAGCTTTTTTAATGTGTTGATTTTAAGATAACAAAGAAAAAGTGGTAGCGTACCTACCCGTTATTATTTGGTACGCGAGAATGAATGAATGAATGAATACACCGTGGTCACAGATTATATAAAACTTATATTCAATAGATCCTTAAAAGTTGCCCAGGTTCGGGTTAAGTAGGTAAGACTAGATAAGTGCATGAGCGAGGCTATCTAAGTGCCTCTATTGAGTCTAATGTTGTTTTTTTTTAAGTCCAAGCATACTGTGTGTATGTTTTTAAAATGTACAAATGGATTGTTTGAAAGAGAAAAGGATGTGAGCATTTCTTGTACTGTAAGCAGAAGAACGACCTTCGTGGAGATCCTTGGATAAGGCCTATTCCCTGCGGATAAGTATAATGTGTAAAATATTTTGATTTGACACCATGTCCCTACTAAGGTTGTCTGGAAGAGATCGCTTATTAGCTATAAGACCGCCTGTTGTTTACCTATATTATTTTTTATTGTGCCGTTTCTCTGTTATGTTTTTATTTGGTGTGCAATAAAGTGTTTTGTATTTTATTGTATTGTATAATGAAGATGTTTTTTTATTACTCTATCGATGGCTTTATTTTCTTTAGGCACGTTTACCTTTCCATAATGCTATGTTTACATTCATAGAATGCATGCGTGTAACGTCCACACTACGTAATACTGTCCATTAAAACTGTTTATGTTTGCTGTAACCCCGAACGCACCCACGTGGCTGTGTCATCATAACTGAAATAAAAACGAAAACATTCCTCAGTTTACTTTATTATTTTGCATTGTGACCAAAACAATCAAAGTATGTTTTGAGATTATAGTGACTCAAAGTAGTAGGTGAAGGCGGTCATGGCCGCGCCCGTAGTATGTCCTTTCCTTAACACGTTGGGTGCCAGCGACACGTTCAAATTGCGACAATCGTTAGTTAGTGGCAATTAAATGAATGAATGAATGAAATATTTAACATTAATGGTGTTACCTCCCTGCCTTACCGGTCACCTTGACAAATATCAAAAAGAGGGTCTGTGGGCCAAAACAAGTCGCATTCTGCGAATGTTAACGACCTCTGAGATGGTTTTGGGAGCAGTTTAATCCTGCCAAATTCCAGTCAATGAAAGAGATGGAGCTATAGGAGAGAATATTTACATCGCTTTCATTTTTACTGCCTGGCATTTTTGCTTTTAACAGTGCCTTAAATAGTTAATAAGTGCAGTGTTGACGTATCAAATAAGCTGTCGTTCATTCACGCGTGGAATGACGACTCGCACACTTTATAAAATAGGTACATACAAATCAAGCAATATAGCGCCTTAATCACAATTTAATAGTGTTGCAATTATAACTAAAGTTTGTTGATAACTTGGCTAGCCAAATATGTAGACTGCCCTTGCTTAACTAAGTAATATCAATCAAAATCTGATTAAATTTAAATTGTAAGTAACGTTTGTCCGAAAGTTTCTAAAATTTAAAAAGCTGAAGCATTTACATACGAAATATCACGATCTGTGGCCGACCTAGTTTATCGTTCGAGATACTATTTTGGCTGGGAGTCTCGCCTGGGACATTTCCAAGCTGAGACGCGTTTCAGGAAGACAATGATATTTATAGCCCATTGCTTTTTAAAAACTTCCGCTGTTTTTTAATTGCATCTTGCAAAGAATTCCGATACGCTGGGATATTTCCAACATTAGAAGAACATTTTCTCAAACATATACCTACTATGCAAAGGTTTAGGTAAAGTCGGATAGACTAGCTGCTAGTAGCCTAGCATAAGGGCGTATAAAAGCGAGTAAAAGTACATCCGAAAATACTTTAAAGAGTTATTGGTCTGTAAGTTCATTTGGATTTGATTAGTTGGCTTATAATGCGGTAAAGTTCTGGAGTGGCGAAATGTTAGCAGGCCAAAGTGGACTGACAATCTGGAAATGGTCACAGGAAACTGAGTAGTGCAGCTTTGAGATAGCCCTTCTAGCCGTGCTTGGACGTGTTTCGGCTTACATGATGATGTAGGTGATGACTGTCACTGATTTTTTTTGACGCAACAAAGCGTGTCATAAAAATAAACCTAATAGAATAAGTAACCTTGTTTTAATGCAGTTTCATTAGCTCCTCGTGTATATTTATTCAGTATAAAATTAGCTAAAGTTTTATGAGTATTAGACGCATCACCGATTACGTCTTCTAATTAAAACCCTACAGTAAACAGTTTATTAATAAAATTTCCATGGACTGGAATAAAACCCACCGCTTCCTGTGACATGGTTGCTTTAATGGTTCCATGATGTTATACAGTTTCGAGGTAACAATGGTGATGTATCTCTGGTCATGACATTAACAACTTTAGCTTGGCAAAGATGAGTTTGGGGAGTAGAATTTTTTGGGAGTAAAAGTAGCATCATGTTCCAATTTATACCCAGAATTTGATGCGTAAAGTAGTATAGTGCCCGGTCGATTAGAAGTCAATTCTGACATGTGTCATTCCAGTAAAAATTATAACCTCAAACCCAAGAACAGGTGGACGAGAACTAGTTGGTACTTAGTGACCGCCTGCCTTCGAAGCTAGCGGTCCCGGTATCAAATCAAATCAAATCAATCAACAAATTCGGTTCCTGAGTCTTGGATGTTTTCTATGTATTTAAGTATGTATTTCTCTATATAAGTCCTATATGTATACGAGCTTAGAGCTTAGTTTGGGACTAGATCAATCTGTGTGAGACTGTCCACTGTGATAATTAATTATTTATATTTATTTATGTGATAAGATAAATTGTACCTTCTGCAATGACATCTTTCAGGAATTGACATCTTATCGACCGGGTACTATTGTTGCCTCTTGAATTAAAGTTTACTTGTCAATTCCTTAAGTAAATTCTAGCCAAGAGCTTAAAATAAAAACAAGTTTTTCCGTTGAAACACTAATCATACTGATAATAATATGTAAACAAAAGTGTTTTCGAGGAATTATTTACAAATAGATAAATGTTAATTAGTGCCAAGTTATGAGCAATGATAAATTGCTCATAACTTGGCT
This sequence comes from Acleris cristana, assembly GCA_948252455.1. Taxonomy (NCBI): domain Eukaryota; kingdom Metazoa; phylum Arthropoda; class Insecta; order Lepidoptera; family Tortricidae; genus Acleris; species Acleris cristana. The sequence continues at coordinate 14,706,707 of OX411787.1, read as the reverse complement.
TTTCGTTAAACCTGATTTACTAAAACGCATTTGAATATAAAATACTGATAACAAGTAGAAAACATTGGTTCAAGGCAAAATTGAAACCGAAACTGCATTAAAAAGGCACATGGCCGCCATCCAAGAATTTTATCGTTAATTGTTTAACATTTTAAATTATAGGCATGTTGCGGAAGAAATTTGGCATGAGAAGTATATTGTGCTGAAATAAGCTAGGTATTAATAAAATAGACTAGATCGTACCCGTCTGCTTCCCTGTAAAACTCCTTTTCAGTTATTGTCTTAGAAAAAAAGCATCTTACTGGGACTAAAATCCTAGGTATGTCTTAAACCTAGGTAAGTGTTTATCGATGTAGATAAATGTGGATAAAACAGCTGTCACTTTCTGACCAAAAGGTAAGTGCGAGAGTGACAAATGCTTTATCCACCACGATAAAGGCGACCATAATACGGGCCCAGAACGTCGACTAGGTATACATGCGCTAAATATTCATCCAAATCTGTTTAGGTATGATTGAACCCGAATAATCCCAACATCCGAACTTCCTAATAAAGTTTTACATTAGTATAATAATTTATTACTTATACTTATAATTTAAACATGGATAAATTGAATCCATGCGAAATATAACTCGATTTTGATTTATTCGTATTTGAACAAGTTACTATTTATTCGTATTTGAACAAGTCACTAGCAAAAAAAAAACGGGGTCATTGTTGTACTAGACGTCTTTACAGTGACCTGCTATTTTTGCTTGCCAGTGTAGTTTAACGCCCTACAAACGACATGCACTTACATTGAAGATAAGATAAGAAAATTGTAGGTGAGCCTATTTTTAATGCCGACAACTAAACGACCATGTATTTATTAGTAGGTTACACTTTTAGCCAATTAATGTAGGTAAACACTGTTGTTGCATACTGGTACTTATGATATGTCATTACGAGCTAGTACTTTATAATGCCAGGCAGACCTACACTTTCGCCGAAGTTGGGCGAGGCAGACACGCCGTCCTTTTCTAACTTATTATAGGTTTGAGAAGGATGGCAAGCCTGTCTCGCCCAATTTCGGCGAGAGTGTTAGCTAGCATAAAAGTTAAAATTTTGTTCATCGGTAGGCTTGGTTTAGTCTACGACACTATACACCGTACATTCAGTGTATTCACCAGGTTGCTTACCGCGAAACACTTAATCCGACTCTTCGGGTGCTGTATCCCTTTCGCTCGTCATTCGAGACTGAATAGATAGAAATGGATGTAGCTAATATAACTTCAAACTTCGATTTTTAAATTATAGCCTACTTAATCCAACAATCAAATATAATAGCATCGATGAAATAACATTCATCCATAATAATTGTAAGAATATCGTTACCCTAGTCAACAACGCCCTCTTTTAGCTTGGGGGTTAATTAACTAGAATTCATTCCTTATACCAATAGAATGATTACTGAAGCCATAAACGAGATAATTTATCTGTGATCAATACGATACGACCGGCGGTGACCCGCATAATTTGAATGATATTCAATAAAAAAGCTACGACCCCACTGGCGCGTTAACAGCCTTTGTGAACTGAATGAGTGAATGAATGGTGGCGAATCACACCATTCGTTTATATTAATAAGCGATAACGAACGCTTTTGAAGCTCTTTCCCTCTTTTTAACGTTTGTGAGAAACGATGTTGAATGAGAGTTTTTGTGTTAATGGTGAAATCATGATAAAGTATTTATAATTTATGGCGTTTTCTACCGCTTTCCAAATTGCAATATAAATGAGTAAAAAATTTACAGACGATATGTTTTTATGTAAACCGTTGCTCAGTTTGGACATGATATACTTAGGTAGGCAATTTTTGGTTAATTGGTTAAGCATTTATAAAAAAAGTACTTCTAAGAGAAATAAAAACATTTTACACTTTTGTCATCCATACTTAATACTCGGTATTTCTTCACATTGTTTTAGCGGCAACGGCAAGCATAATCGCACTGCTAGATCAAAACAGCATCAACTCAAAATCCTTGTTAGTTTTGTTTCAAGTTCATAGAATTTGTGATAAAGTTGATTTTAATATACAGTTGTATTTTGAGTTACTATTGTTTTGATCTAGCAGTGAGATATGGGTACGATAAATCGTTTTGTTGTATTATACTATCGAACGAGCAATATTTGTATAATATTATATTTGCAATCACATTCTCGAAAACGGCTCTAACGATTTCGATGAAATTTGAAATAATTAGGAGTTTACGGGGCCGAAAAGTCGACCTGTCAAGTTGTCATCAACGGGAAAAAATTGTTTTCAACCCGAGCGCCACTGGTTCTTCCCGGTACTTTTCAATAATATTTCATAATGTAATGGCACCAGTGTTCGACACTTTAAGCTGACATGCACCAATGATCGACACTTAACTCTTAATTCAAAGATCATACGGTCATAAATTGAGTGTTACAAAACAAATGAATGAAATGAATAACCCTTATCTTCTGTGAAATATGAATCAGTGTCGATCATTGGTCCTTGTCGATTACTGGTTCTATTTCGTTAATTAGTTAAGTAGGAGAAAATTTTAAGAAATATTTATTTCAGTAGGTTAAGTCATTGTTGAGTTCATCGTGCTTATCAATTCTATAACAAACGGTACGAGTAGTAAGTAAACATTTCCGAGACGTGTTTCTCGCCGCACTGCAATTTATATGCGCGTATACATTTGTATTAAAATCGTGTACGGACTGTGTAATATAATATTTGTCGTTTGTTACGCCATATCGTAAATTATGTTTAACAAGGTATGATGGCGTTTTGTTTATATGAAACCATACATAGAATACATAGAATGTTTTATTTAAGATTATTTTAAACCAGTGAGTCTTGCACTCTGCTAAAGTTTTCGTTTTATATCGACTTAAAATAGACCTATGGAGTTGACATAAGCGTTCGACACAAACTATCATCAGATGAAACATCTGTCACTCTCTGACCAGTATGTATCTAAGTGCGAGAGGGACGGATGCTATATCCACCGCGATAAAGGCGACCATAATACGGGCTGGCTTCCGTAAATCGTACACATTTTGTCGATTTACGGAAATCGCTAACTTATGGCGTTATGCATCATGACTTCATGAATACGCCCTCAGTTCCCATTATGGAATAGGCAGACTAAAATTTGTAAAACTTGTAAACCCGATGATTAAGGCTATGTTGTCTGAGATGATTTGATGAGGAGTCGTAAAGCAAGAGAATTTATGTTATTCCGTAAAATCGGAACGAAGCACGTCACTAGTCTTTAATAAGCTTGGCAGCCAAATTTAAATTGAGGTCAGCTAACGACATTATATCCTGCTAATAGGTACAAGTGGATCATAGAGGAGTCGTGACCTCTTGACATCATAATTATAGGTTAGACTTCCATGTAGTGTGTCATCCATTACTTGCACTCAGTCAAATGCATATTACTGCACCTCAATAGATAAACGAAATTGGACTTTATTTTGAGAGTGATAAGCTTGTAACTTCTAAAAGAGTTCATTCGTAGTTACGTTATTTTAAGTAAGGAGGGTGATACTACTTAAATAATCCAGTTGGCTCGTGGTTAGAGTTATGGCTTTATTACTTAATTGTACATTTATGCCCTTGTTATTAAAAGTGAAGTAACCATGGTGCTGCTGAGCCTGTGAGCCATGCTTTGTCCTTATCTGTTCAAAATGTCACAATGTCACAATGACAGATAAAGACAAAGCTTGGCTTAGCTCCATCCATGGATATAATGTTGAGTTAATAAAAAAAGACCGGCCATCTATACAACAGTAGTAAAAAACGGCAAAAAATCACGTTTGTTGTATGGGAGACCCCCTTAAATATTTATTTTATTCTGTTTTTAGTATTTATTGTTATAGCGGCAACAAAAACACATCTTCTGTGAAAATTTCAACTGTCTAGCTATCACGGTTCATGAGATACAGCCTGGTGACAGACAGACAGACGGACAGTGGAGTCTTAGTAATAGGGTCCCGTTTTTACTCTTTGGGTACGGAACCCTAAAAACATGTTTTTATTTATTCTAAGTATTTTCCGTATTTGCTTAATAGTCAATCAACCTAAAGTATAAAACGAGTAACAGAACATACATTAATTAAATTGAATAAGAATTTCGATTCTACTATGAGTTATTTTCATTCGGATGGCTACAAATTGCTCCTTTGAGTCTAATTTAATTAATGTTAGGAGCCCCGTCGCTCCCCTCGGTGCTATAAAGATGCCATTATTTTTTAGGGCTGTCAACACTATAATAGCTCAATGAGGGAGGGTAGCGGTCTTTGAGAGTAGTGGTAACACTAAAAACTCCGGTGAATCCGAAAAAAATATTGACACTTACGATGACATGTGTTGTGTGACTTGTGCTCCGCCACGATTCTAAATAACCGTAATTCCTAGAAAACGGAATGTACCTAGGTATACATAAAATGCTCACACCACCTTTATACTTGTTTATTTTTGTTATATTGCGAGCTAGTTCACGAACTTTACGATAGCGATTTTAAAACTCGTACCTACGTCTGTCATTGACGCGAGCCGAGCAAGTTCACGAACTTTAAGATCGCGATTTTAAAACTCTTACCTACGTCTATCATTGACGCGTACCGAGTAAGTTCGCGATTGTAAAGCTCGTACGTCTTTCAGCCCTTATTCTTTTTTTCTTTTTTTTAGCCTATTTGGGTGTCCCACCTCAACCCTTTTATATCAACTAAATTCACTTTGAGTCAATAGAAAACAGAAACGTTAGCAGCGTTTGCATCTTCGCTAGTCTTTCTTTTTTCAATATTGTTTATGTAAGAAAGGTAGAGCCATTGTTAGGACGGCTTGAGCGTGAGAAAAAAAAGTCCGTTCCGATCTACGTGGTAACTGCTTTCGCAAATACCTAAAATATCGACCACAAGCTACAACGAATAAAGTACCGATTCCACTTTCCATTTTATTTTGAACATTTAGATAAAGATGTTGTTGTACACTCTATCCTTTGAGTTTATCATTTGTAGATACCCTTTAATAATTGCTCAAGTTTATATCTTTAATACTTATGTCAGTCTTATCAGGTAACAACACGGCATCAAATAATAAAAATATCTACTTAAACATTTTAATCACGTTAAAATTTGCATAATGATGTAAAGGTTAAAAGGTGTCACATAAAAATATAACTTATAGCAACATTACCAAAGGTGATGTCAGCGCTCTTGAATATCTGGAACTTGCGAAACTTGATCCTTTGCCAAATAGTTCGTACTGCAGAGTAAGTAGTACGTATTGTTCACTTTGTACTAAATGAATGAGTGTGGGTGATTAATGGTTGAAGTACAAAGATATCCACTTTATTTGGGTTTCATATTGGCTACAATAGAACTTACGAACTAGCCTTTTCCCGAGGTTTCACTGGAGTCAGCGAAGTAAGTTTTTTTAGCTCAACTTTTTTGGACTTTCTATTTAGTTAGTTAAATAAGGCTATACACACATTCGTTACACAGACTGGTTAAATATTTTTTTTGAGTGAATGCATGAATGAATGAACAAATAAATCCCCGGATTATTTCTTGATATAAGTATGTGTAGGTATGTGTATGGAAGGTACATGATAATTGCTAAATCCCCCAGGCATGGTCGAAGCGAAAATGCTGACGATGACAAATATAGAACAGGTACTTATCTCATAGCACTTTTCTTTTTCCTACCATGCTGAGTCAATACCAAGAAGGAATCCTATAATTAAAGGTTATGTAAAAAATGATTAACTAATGTAGGTATTGCACAACGAGCTAAACAAAACAATTACGAACGAGATCGAAATAAAATTTGCATTTTAATTATCATAACTGTCAGTGTAAACAACACTAGGTATGACGTATGTAACACTAGAGGACGCCTGTGACTTCGTCCACGTTTTTTTCCCCGCAATTTCCCCTTATTTTAACCCCTTAAGTATTGAATTTCCAAAAATCCGTTCTGAGTGCACCCCCAGGATATTCAAGGAATATTCCCTCCAAATTTTAAGTCCCCAGGTCCAGCGATTTGGACTGTGCGTTGATCGATCAGTCAGCCAGTCACTATTTTCTTTTATAGTTATGTAAGGACTATGGTTTGCCTTACTAAACATTACCATAGTTTCCTCGTTTTATGTTATAAACTTATAAGTTTCTATCAAATAGGTATTTAATTTTTGAGAAAAGCTCATTTGCTTAGTGAATTAGATCACACTAACGAATCCCAATTCGGTGGATTTACGTTTAGGTAGTAAAGCGGAGATCCTGGGTCCAAACGGATTAAATTCCAAAGTTGTTAAATCAGTACATTATTTAATGTTTATAACTAAAATCAAATTGGAACCGGTTTCTCATCATTGAGAAATATTTGAAGCGCAGACGGAGGTCAAAGAAGTACCCATACTCATGCAGATGTAGGTTATGTTGGTTGAGTAAATTCAGCATTGCGGCGGATGGGTTACGAAATACCATACCATCAGTTTAAAAATATTTGTGTGTTCAATTGGTAAATATATGTTCCCATGGTTGAATTTAGCTTGCACTTCATTAAACAATAACTATTGAATATTTTAAAAAACCCTGATTTTTTACCGACATTGTCGACCCCTCGTTTCAGCGCTATTATCTCTCAAAATATAACTAGATAAGAACCGTGGCTATTATATTATTATATATTATTATATATACTGTGCTCAAAAAACCTACAACTCAGCGATATTCTGTATCACTTAAGCCTAAGACTCAAACCCCTTCTGTACCCTTACCATGAGTAACAATTACCGTACTCGCTAGCAAGTCGAATGCTCTGTCCCTCGCAGACCTCGCAGTATTCGTATAGAGTGCGAGAGACAGAGCTTTCGACTCGCTAAGGAGTACGGTAATTGTAACTCATGGTAACGGTACCTACTGATTATTTTTTCGAGACGGTCCATCCGTTAGGGAGTTATGATGCCACAAACAGACACAGATACAGACACACATACACAGATAGTCACGTTAAACTTATATATGACACCCCTCTATTACTTGATATGGTAACATACATGGCTTACGCGTCGTAAATGTTAAAAACACAGAAGTATATCTACCTTTTATAAATTCTATGAGACATTTGGCCTTCTTGCGTGTCGAAAACGGAAAATCTCGTCAAAGAAGCTCGTCAATATCTTGTTTGGAAATCGTGTTCGGTATTCGTGGAACAAACATCAAAATCTATCCTCGTCGCTGACTGTCCCTACTGAGGACGAACTCAATAAGTTTGCTGCCAAGTTTCAATTATATTCAATACTATGACAAATTCCTTTTTTTAGACATCATGTAAATTCGTATGCACTAATAGTTGTCCTGACTGAATCGCAATCTTATCAGCAAAGACATCATGCTTATAAAACACAAAGAATATTATTGTACCATCGGGATTGTAAGATTTGTAACATTTAGGTTAAACTTTTTGTGTTAGTGATCATTTTTTTTAATCTATAACAACAAAATCATGATACATTTTGGATGAGTTCTCACTGATAAATAAGTCCACTTAAACTTTCAATCTACATTTTTTATTCAGTGCTAGTGATCCTTCGTTAGTATAAGGGCCGCCACAGAAGATCAGTTGAACAGGCCCAGAGGGACGCGGCTATTTGATAGAATGAGATAGTTAAATACTTCTCTCATTCCAACAATTAATAGCTGCGTCCCTCTCGGCCTGTCAGTCCGACTTATCGTCTGTGGCAGCCCTAAAATATTATACTCATAATAGATTTTACTGTGTAGCGAAACAATATCATGTCATGATGTAAAACTGCTACTTATATTCAAACATCGCACATGACATGACACAGTAACCTACTTCAAACGATATCCCTGAAACCTACCAATGCCGTACCATGGAAGTATTGCACCGAATTTCATTAATAAATAACAAAATGGCGTCCATGTCAAACCTTACTGAAAGGACGAGTAAACAAATTATGTGACGGTAACCTCGTGGCCTCATTCAGTGGGGTCACGAGGGCCATAAAGTGAGGCGAAGAAAACAGATTAAGTGCGTCCGCGGTATTCAAATATTGGAGTCGCTTTTATTGATGCCGGAAAAACTATCTCACTTGGACTATCGTAGAATTTTTATTTTCAATATTACTAGTATAACCCGTCGTTTCGCTTCGCTGTATGTGATTTTTCTGTAACACCAGAATTTATAATACATAAAAACATCCCGTGAAAAAATATCTAACTGACTGTGAAAACCTCATCAAATTCCTTTGCGTGGTTTAGAAGGAGTTAGCGGATGTACAGACAGACCGACCGACAGACAGACGCGGAAAGCGAATTTGTTTTATACTATGTATACATATAGGTAAGTACGTAATAAATAATAATAAAATAAGGAGGATAATTATTCTTATTTACCGTGATACTCTAATGTCTTGAACAATAAGCAATCACGACCTTTAAAATCCAACAAGGCAGAAAGCCTATTTTAACTGGCCACTTCGCAATAATATGTGTAAGTACCTATAGCAAACGATATGCTGTTATTTATGTAAATAAACTAGAATATCTAGGTCCAGAAGTATTACCTGGAGTACCGTTAAGTTATCTTTACTAGCGGCGTCAGTATATAAAATAGGTGGCTAGTAACTAAATGAAAATGTAACTGGCCAGTTGTTGATGATTTGTACCCTATTTGCACAAACGTTAGTGTTTTTTCTTGAACCATTAATTCCTGTTGAATTTCCATCAGAAGAGATACCTAACTCATGTTTTACAACATCGTGCTACATTGAGCTCTTGCATATGGGAATCGACAATCGTTTGTCCTTGCAAGAAGTGAACGTTATGTTGATAAATTCTAGTCAACGTAAACCGAAAACACTCGAGCGGGAAATTTGTCATACAGCGGTAAGCATGACTACTACCGTTTTAGTGGAAAATAACTATTTATAGTCCTTGTTGGCTGATATTTGATATTGATTATGGAAATTCATAACAGTCGACTGTTTTGCCTACTGGTAATAACTTACCAGTCGCAAAAAATTGACTATTGATCGCAAAAAATAATGCAATAATACTAGTTATGTTTGGTTTCTTTTGTTTAAGTTAATTGTTGGTGGTGTTTTTTTAATTCTAATAAAATATTTTTCTTTCTTTTATTCAATAATCAATTGATACTTGCGAGAAACTTCAACAACTACGATATTATCATAGTTACGACGAATGCACGTTATTGCGATGGAGAAGTTATAACAGGGACTCTATTCTTCTCGATAAAACAATATCACATTTGACATGTTATCGTATTGTCAACGTTAGGATAGCTCTTATTTACTTGACGGTAATGGCGGCCGAGTTAAAAACAATAGGTGATATTTTTTACGTTTTATAAACATTGGGTTTATGTTACACACAAGCAATACTGTTTTAGCTAGAAGAATAGAGGCTCACACCCGTATTCACAAACAATACTGAAGGGATCACTGAGTAAACGCACTGCGTTCAATACAGCTTTGTGATTGGACCTTTTTGACCGACCTTTTGTTTATGAGACTATTTGAATCATCCTGTGAGCACTGTGAGACCTCATAGTGACGTTTGTGAATACGTGTGTCAGTTACCTAAGGAATTTTGCTACAGTTAACGATATTTATTCAGTCTCATTAGAACATTGTTTCTATGATGCAAACAATATCACATTCTCACTTTGCCTGGGTCAATATCCTAAGAGACAATGGAACTAATTTTCGCAGATGTTAGTGAAACTAATCAATGAATGCTAGGTTGAGTATCTTGCACAGGTGTAAAAGGTCTGGCTAAATCGGTCAATGTAATCGACTCGCTGCGATTATGGTCGGCTGGCTACATCCATCGAATATGTCGTTCTAAAATATTCTTAATCAAGTATTAAGTGTTTAGGTACTATTGGTAAAGTAAGTTTATAAATACGAAATAGAGGTCTTTTTTAAGCCAGGCACCACAGCATAATGCTGAGCCATCGTGTTTCACTGTAGCGATGACACATTCCGTACTTTTCCCGTTTTTACCTTCATTGTTTTATTTTTGTATATTGGTGTTTCCTTTGTAGTGGATAAAATATTGCTATCTTCTTCTTTCTTTCTAGATATTTTTAAATATTTTATATTGTAGCTTGGAGAGACTGTATTAAGTTTTAAATTCTTAATATTTTAGCAAACATTTGGTTAAAGAGTGTTTTAATTTAAAAATGACCTCATTTGTCCTAAATATTTTAAATATTATTTTGGAATCATTTTATACCCTAGTATATAAAATGTTATTACTTATTAAGAATTTATTTTAAGCATTAAAGCAGTGGGAATGCCATTAATGTTTCATACTTTTATACCTATAAACTAGATCATTCGCTTTGCCTAACGTCAACAAGCCAAGATAACAGCAGTAGGTATGTGCCTTTGCATTCAAGCAATTAACTATGCTACAATGAATCACTATAGTTGCCTATCCATTACCTGCTTCTTACGCAACATAAACGCGATCCTTCTCCGTACACCGTTAATGAACTGTAACCAATAACTCATTAAATTATTCAATACCACATACTAGAAATTGTATGTAAATCGAAACTGCCAAGTGTGTCATCGGCACTTAATATGTTACTGCATTCAGCGCCAGACTCCCTGATTTCTATACAAATTAGACCCGTTTTGGACCAGTTTTTGGCATTTTTCGACCGTGAAACTGCTACACAATACACGCATTCCGACGCGTCGGTTTATTTATGCGCGATTTGGGGTTAGTGTTACTAGCTTTACTTGTTTAGAATGGGGAAATCTTGGGGAAAATTTTTCAGGTGACATTTTTTTGTGAAATGGCAATATTAACAAAGATAAACATAGTTTTATTTGTCAAACGTTGTTTTAATCGTTCCTTTTTCTAATCTGGTATGAAAAATAATTACTAAGGATCAACTTAATCGTATCCTTTTTTAATTAGAAGTAAAACTTTATAGGAATGTTTGTTTAAGTCTTCCTATCACACACAAACGGCAGAAGGGATCTGGGCAAAAGTTTGCACACAAACAGTCCATGTCCTGGAAAAAACAGCATTATAAAGTTATAGGTAGGTACCTTATTTCTCATGAGAGTTGAGACTATGTAACGTTAAACGGATTCTATGCGGACAAGCAAAATATACATAGATGTATATATGTATATGTTAACAACAGGTGTGACGACCACAAACCGTAATAGGTTGTTGGTTACGTATAGTAATTGTATGATATTAAGTTGAGTACTAGCTTAGCCTTCATGCTTGATGCATAAAAGGAAGTGAACTGTTAACATTTTACGTAAAACAACGTCAAAACACTAACTTACTAACTAAAAGTCTCAAAATGTCCATTGGAATTCACAGGTAGGTAGGTACACTATGTTCCTATTGAACTAATAAATTCCACCGATTGGTTAAAAAACCGGCCAAGTGCGAGTGGGATAACGGAGGCTTAGTAATAGGGTCCCGTTGGCACACTTTGGGTACGGAGCCTTAAAAAAGACGAACGATCTGATAGATGCAAAATATTTTGAATAGTAAAAAGGCGGTTAAAATTAACTTTCATGCCTGGTCATTTGAACGTTCTTTTCAATCATAAAAAAAAGGAATTATAGCGTATAATTTTTTGTCCAATATTCATCGATATGAAAAATATACGCTTCAGCGGCATCACGTCCATCTCATTGTCACTTCCTACGCCGCGTGACGGCCAAGTAAAAACCTTTGGCTACAAGGGCCTTGCTGTACTATTCACTTTTTATTGTTGTCCAAACCTAGCTGAAGGTCGACGACGTCACGTCGGAATTGTGTACTGCTTCTTAGTTCGTCATTGTTCTGATTTTTAGTTCGGAAAATATAGTTCTTGTTTTTTTTCGTAGGCTTCATGAGTTTATTTTATATGTTTGAAACGTAGTTAAACTAGGTACGTCCCTCTATTTCTTATTATTATGCAGAGTACGGGCTAGATAATCAATTCAACGCAATGTTATATGAATATTATACTTACAAAGAATAAGTTGATAGTCCCCGAACGCTACCTACCTATTACCTCAGTATATGTTCACAATAAATAAATTATAAAGTAGTTTTTTTTAACACGTTGGATTTTGAACACGGTTTAAGTAAAAATGTACTTACTGTATTTTGTCTTTCTTTCTTTCTCAATTAGCTTATCGAAAGATGCTAATTGAGAAAGAAATCTGACTGAGAAAGCAATATAAATACGAACTTTTCCGACCAAAGACCATTGCAAAGACCATTGTAGAAGTAAATGTTTATTAGAGCTATAATAAATGTTATACTTAAGTAACATAGATGCATGTGACCTTTAAGGGAAATATATGTACCAAACCTGACTTGCTAAATGTAATGTATTGATATGATTATTATTATTATATTTACCTATTTACTACCTGTACCTTCGTCATAATATGCGGGATAGGTACAAAGCTACAGGCCAAACCTAGTTCAAAATAATACTCGCCGCCAAGGTTCTCGAACGTACGAAATTAACGTCTCAAGCTCGTAATCGTCATGACGTGACCCACACAATTAATAATGACCTGACTAATTATTCTTGTAACAAGATAACGGAGGTTATCATATTCGGCACCTAGCTGTTTTATTTCGCCCAAGCACTGAGAAAAACAAACAAATGACAAAAAAATAATTTTTGACACAAGCTTTTATTGCCGACTGTATATTTTTTCAGAGTTTCTGCTTATCGAGACCAACACCCGTATTCACAAACGTCACTATGAGGTCTCACAGTGCTCACGAACGCACAGGGTGGTTGAAAACGTGTCATAAACAAAAGGTCGGTCAAAAAGGACCAATCACAAAGCTGTAATGAATACAGTGCGTTTACTCATTTAAGGATCCCTAAGTATTGTTTGTGAATACGGGTGCAAGAGTCCGAACTGCCATACCAAAGAAGGCGCTAACTGCATTATATTAGTTTAAGCATTTTAAATTTAATATGGTTATCCATAGAGTATAGAATTTCTAAACTTTAATTTGACCCAATTTTTTAACTTAAGCGGTTAACTGATAATGTTTAAATTAGATTAATAAAAAATTATAACATCGAGTAACAGTTATGACAGTTAGGCCGCTTCCTGACTTGTCGGTATGCTTGCAGTAAAACACGGAATCTGTAAGGGTTGCTAGGCAACTAGTGCCATCTACCAATCAACGCGCAGCGTTTATGCCGACAGTATGTTTTACTGCAAGCATACCGCCAAGTCAGGAAGCGGCCTTAGGTATTAAATGTAGGGTAACCACACTAACCGCACTTAAGGACTTTAATTACTAGTTTTATTATAAAAATTACGATAATTAAAGAAAGCTAATTTAAACTGAGTTAACGTGATATACTATTCATCATTAACTGAGCCACAATCAAGTGTTTTGTATTACCAATTTGGAGTCACCCTGTATAACTATGTCCTTTTCGCTCGCCGTAAAATGAACAGGGGCTCTACTTTGAAATCAGTAATTCGAACTTCGGATCGCCCCGTCACTTTCTTGCGAATTAGTGACGCGTCGAGAGCAAAAGGGATAGCAATAGACGAAGTTCGAATTACGGATTTCAAAGTAGAGCCCCTGCATAGCCATGTCATAAACCCCCTGTAGCCATATTTCGGCTCCATCCTCAGCCCTCTTATAGACATGCAATGTTATAAGTTTACATTATGTAATTCAAATCCTGCCCCAATTACGGTGATTAAAAATTTACTTGTAAGTTATCTGAACTTATTGACAACAGATGTCGCGAATTGACGCGATTTAAGTAATTAAGAAATTATTTTCTAATTCAACGATTACGAAATCGATTGTGAGATTAATATATTGTTATTTATGCCAAGATAATTCTAGCAATTTTAGATAAAGACTCGATTGTAAGGATGCTGTTCGAATCTACGATCATTGGTATAATCTGTGGTCGTGAAATAATCTGTACGGAACGGCGGGGGGAAAAGTTTACTTTTTGACAGCGACGCTACGCTTGTGGAGAAGAAAAATAGAGTAAAATCGAGGTTGTTGGATATTTTAGTGGATCCTGGTATTCCTGGTGAGTCCTTTTCATAATTCACTATTACTGTGTTCCTTACATCTTCTGTATTTACCTGTGTGTTGTCTGGGTGTTGCACTGTGGTACTTGAATGTAGCAGCAAAGTATCCCGTGTAAGAAAGTGGTATATTGTGTACACTTTCATCAGTAATCAGTTGAACAGTACCAGAAGATCAGTAACAGCTATATCAGTAACAGTTAATCAGTGATCAGAATCAGTTATCAGAATCAGAACAGTCCTGTGAGGTAAGGGGTGACTGTAAGGGGAGGTCGGAGGTCACTCGTGGGGTATCAACCCTATTCAGATAATTACACACTACGTGGTAGCTGTGTACCTACCTACTAACAATCAGTCAGTCAGATACGTGTGCACCTTGTGTGCAGGTACGTATATTCGGCATTCAGATAAAATATTCGCTATTATTATTCATTTCATCTATGTATGGTTTAGCGACATGGTGGAGATGCTGCGATCTTGCTTTTTATTCAAGAATGGCAAAAAATAATGTTGTATTGACAATGATTTGTGACATGTGAATGTGTAAAGCGAACAGTTTAAGTTGGCAATGTTTTATAGTGATGTGCATAGTTGACAACATATTTGGTTCATAGTTACATTCAAGTAAAAACATATTAAATCAGTGATTCACAGTTTTTTTTGGTTTTATAATTATGTTTTATGTGTTAATATTTGAGCTTATAAAGAAAGCGATGACACAGTACATCGGTATTGTTTATTTTATTTTTATCTTTTCAAGATGTAGTACAACAATAATCAGATGCAATGAGTTGGTGTGATATAATAGAATTGAATATCTTTACTATAGACTAGAATGAGTACTTAAGTTTTATATTTGCATAAAACAAGGGTCGGTACAGATGTTACAATATTATAATGATGAGCCATACATGATCTACTTTACCAATATACAAATATTAAGAATCTTAACAGCCTAATTTAAGATGTGATTTCATTATGATCATTTAAATTAAAATACATTTATAACTTTCAATTATTAAAACAACAAAATATAAAATAAAAAAAAGGCAGGAGTGATTTAATAATTCTAACTTCCATTTATTGCTGAGTAAGTCATCTACAGCGTAGAAACAATTATCTATTAAATATTATTTCTGGTTGAATGCTCTTTTAAAATCACTAGGTAAATAATAATTTGAAATGATATGATAACAAGTTTCACAGTAAATAGTTTTATTACAGTATTACACACCTGACAGTAAACAGTTTTATAACAGTATAATTTTTAATAATTTTAATTTATATTGTTATCAGCTTTGTAATTTCTTTGAGGTTTAAATATAGGAAGTTCATTAGACAAATTGTCTCTTGTTACAGTTGGGAGTTTATATCAAGACTTGATTCTGCCTTATTGCGTTTTGTTGTTAGGTCTATAAGGTGTTCTAGTGGTCATTTGTCGAAAATAAATATGGAAGAAGCTGTCCGAACTCGTCTTAAAATAATCAGTGACTCGGTGGAATTGCAGACCAGGTCCGCTAATGATACAGTAATAAAGCTTAAAGATAATCAAATTACTTTTGAAGAGGCACGCGTGGTAGCATGCAAGCTTAAAGTCATAAATGAGCGATTTGTATCAGAAATGTACAATTATTTTAAGTTAGTACAAGCACCATCAGCTGATGAGCTATCAAGTTATACATCTTTACAAATGCAAGCTGATGAGTTAGTAGCAGAAATTGAAAGTAGATCTCAAATTCAGAAACCAAGCAGTTCTCAGGCACCTCACAGTGAGAGTGTACACATAACCAATAGATTACCTCAAATGGTTTTATCAAAATTTAATGGGGATGTCCTAAAATGGCATCAATTTTGGGATCAATTTTCATCAAATGTCGATAGCCGCAATCTTAATGATGTTGATAAACTGCTATATCTTCAGTCCGTTTTAAATGGGGAGGCTAAACAAGCTATAGAAGGTCTCGATACTACCAACAAAAATTATAAAATAGCAGTGGAAACTTTAAAGGAACGTTACGGAAAGCCATCAGCAATTATTGATGCACACTATGTTGCGCTTTATCGTATCCGAACAGCAGGAAATACAGCAAAAGATTGTCGTAATGTTCTGAACGAAGTTGAACGGCATTTAAGGGTATTGAAATCTCTTGGTGAAGACGTCAATCATAATCATTTACGTGTTATGATTATGGAGAAATTTCCAGAGGATTTGATATACGAACTTCGCGTGAAATTAGGTGCTGAGGATGAATCTATTGATACTATTAGGAAGAATTTAGAACATATTATATCTGCTAGAGAAACGTCGAATAGGTTAAAAAGAGACACACCTAAAACTGAAACCACCGATGAAAAATTCACTTTAGATACACTTCATGTACGATCAGTAAAAACTGGATTTCGGGAAGGACATGCGCGAAGACAAAATTTTAAACAGGATAGACACCGGAAGTATGAGGATAACAGTTTTAAAAGATTTAATCAGCGAAAAAGGTCATATGAAGATCAGGGATCTAAGCAATACGAACCAAATACTAAGAGGTCAAAGATTAATTGTGTTTTTTGCCATAGCGATCACTTTAACGATGAATGTACCTCAGTAAAAACAATTGAAGACAGAAAACATAAAATGAAAGGGCGTTGTTTTAACTGCTTCGGACATGCGCACGTTGCCAAAGACTGTAGGTTTAAAAGAAAATGTAGACATTGTGGTATGTTTGGGTTACACAACCGCGCACTTTGTCCCAATAAAAAAAATGAAGAACATAATCCAACAAATGCCATGCATATTAATGTAGACAAATCCGTTACAATTCTTCAAACTTGTACTGCATATATATACAATATCGGTGATCGCTCGCGTCGTATAGATTGTCGCGTGCTGTTAGACTGTGGCAGCCAGCGGTCTTATATAACGGCGGAGATGGCAAAGAAATTGCAACTACCAGTTATAGAAGAAAATCATCTGTCAGTGTTCACTTTTGGAGCTAAGAGTCCTACAGTTATTGAGAGCCCGTTAGTCGAATTTGAGTTATTAACGCGATTAAGCCAAACTAAAACTATCTTGGCTAATGTTGTGCCGCACATAACTAAAAACATCGCGTGTCCTTACAATAGCATTCAAAACATTAAAACTATTCCCAATATTGATCTTATGATACTTGCTGATGACGGTTCACGAAATGATTCAGTAGATATTCTCTTAGGTAACGATTATTACTACTCTGTCATGCACAATGAGAAGATACAAGTAGCACAGAATCTGTTTTTAGTAAAATCTGATTTTGGTTGGATTTGGTCAGGCAGGTGTCCCTTTTATGAAAATGATAAAGATCAGTTGTCTGTGGTAACTTACTTCCAGACCAGTAACGACATAGAAACACATTTTTACGAGCCAGACTTACCACTTAGGAATGATAATTTAAAACAATTGTGGGATTTAGAATCTATTGGCATAGTCGATTCTCCAAAATGTTCACGAGAGGATGAAGCGATAAAGACATTTAATGAGACTACTCAATTTTACGATAACCGTTATCATGTCAAATGGCCATGGACAGAGTATCCACCAACAATGTTACCTGTAAATTTTGGCATGGCTTTAGGACGTTTGAAGAGTTTAATTAAAAGGCTTGACATTGATACTATAAAAACATATGATTCGGTATTGCAAGATCAATTAAAAAAAGGTATTATTGAAAATGTAAGTGATCCTTTACAGTCAAAAAATCACCCTATTCATTACTTACCGCATCATTGCGTATTACAAAGTGGTAAGTCTATGAGAGTCGTCTATGATGGATCTTCTAAAACGAATGACACATGTAGCCTTAATGAATGTCTTTATAGAGGACCTCTAATGTTAGAGGACTTAACTGGTCTTATTATTAGGTTTCGCGAACATCCTGTAGGTGTTGTAGCAGATGTAGAGAAAGCTTTTTTGCAAATTGGTCTTCAAGATGAAGATAGAGATTGCACTAGATTTCTATGGATAAAAAATATCAATAAAGGTGTTTCACCAGATAACCTACAATATTTCAGATTTTGTCGCGTTCCCTTTGGAGTGATTTCAAGTCCGTTCCTTTTAAATGCTACTGTAAGACACCACTTGAATCAATCAAAAAATAAGATGAATCATCAAATAGCAACGGACATTTACGTTGATAACCTCGTCACGGGCACTCAAACAGTAAAAGACGCTGTAGAAGTTTACAAAACGGCAAAGACTTCTTTTAAAGAAATATCTATGAATCTCCGTGCTTGGAATTCGAATTCTAAGGAATTTATGGCACAGATACCACAGCAAGATCGTGACCAAATGAAAGATAAAATGAAAATTTTAGGTATTGAATGGGACATTCTAAGTGATAATTTAAGACTGACACCCAATTATGACACATCAATGACAAATAGTAACACTAAGAGGGGTATTCTAAAAGTAATAGCTTCAATTTACGACCCATGCGGTTTCGTAGCTCCAATCGTACTACCTGGCAAATTGTTACTTCAAGATCTGTGGAGACATAAATTTAAATGGGATGAAGCCCTTACTACGGATTTTTTAGACAAGTGGAAATTGATAATGTCTGGATTAAAAGAGATAAAGACAATCAGTATTTCTCGTCTGTACGCGGGTATGAATACCAATCGGGAAAGTAAAATGGAATATGAATTACATGCCTTTGCAGATGCATCATTGCAAGCTTATGCAGCAGCCGTTTATTTACGTGTTTACAATAAAGATGAAACTACAATTCTACTTAGTTTTATTTTAGGAAAGTCGAGACTGACTCCTATTAAAGACAAAAAGGATTTGCAGATTCCACGTTTGGAGTTATTGGGTGCAGTTATAGGAAATAGGCTATTGCAATATGTGGCGAAATTTCTCAGATTGAAGATTCGAGCTCAATATTTGTGGGTGGACAGTGAAATTGTACTTAGTTGGTATAATTCTGAGAAACTTCTACCACCGTTTATATCGAAGAGGATCAAAGAGATCAAGTTGAACAAAGACCTCATCGTGAAATACGTTCCGTCTAAACTTAATCCAGCAGATGGAGCAACTAGACCGATAGATTCCCTTGCTAGCAATAATATTTGGTTATGTGGTCCTGAGTTTTTGGTCCAACCAGCGAAACACTGGCCTACTAGCTCAAGACAATCAAGAAACAAAAACTATACGCAAGTACAAACTTCCTTTGCTGAGGAGGGTCTTTTACAAAGAAACTATGAGAAAAACAATGAGACTAAAAGAAGAAATGTAAGAGAAAAAGAAAAAACAGTAAGTAGAGAGGTTAGCCAAGATAGAGTAGAAACTATGGAATGCAGTGAACAGAGTGAAAGCAATCAGAATAGGCCTCAAATGGATGAAACTACAGAACAAATATTAACATTGCAAAAGGAACATTTTCCGAGAGAAGTTCAAGGAGTTAAAACTGATCTAAAGATATCTCTTCATTTACTTAAAGATAAAAATGGTATACTTAGATGCGGTGGAAGATTTCAAAACGCTGAATGGACAGACGAAAGGAAAAATCCAATCCTTCTTCCTAAGAATACGGACTTCACAACTAAAGTAATTGAAAGCGCTCATAGGGATAATTATCACGTAGGCGTAGGCCATACCTTAGCGATAGTCAGGAATAAATACTGGATATTGCAAGGACGATCGCAAGTCCAAAAGGTATTAAGAAATTGTGTTCCTTGTCGGAAAGAAGGAGGCGGTCCTTTTAAGATTCCTTTAATGCCCCCGTTGCCTGCGGAAAGGGTTAGATATTCAGCTCCCTTCACTTTTACTGGCTTAGATTATTTTGGCCCTCTTACAGTGCAAGAAGGAGATACAGAGAAACGTTGGATATGTCTATTTACATGCTTGGCTGTAAGAGCTATTCATTTAGAAGTGGTGAAAGATTTATCCTCAGAAGAATGTATTATGGCTATAAGGAGATTCGGAGCAGTGAGAGGTTTGCCACAAGTTATTATCTCTGACAATGCCACTCAATTTAAACTGACATCTTCTGTGATAACTTCTAATTACTGTATTAAGAATAAAGTATCTTGGAAATTTATTCCCGAGTTAGCACCCTGGTTTGGAGGTTTCTACGAGCGTTTAATTGGTATTGTAAAAAATTGCCTCAAACGGACTCTTCAAAAACATCTGCTAAATCACAGTCAACTATGTACTATTATTAAAGAAGTAGAAGCAGTCGTGAATACTCGACCTCTTACGACTGTAGGGCAAGACTTTGAGCATGTTCTAACTCCGGCTGACTTCCTGAGAGTTGGTGGTCCTTTAGTGAGTGATACATCAGATATTGACTTCTTAGAGAATGCTACTGTTACCAAAGATAACCTTGTGATGGGTTGGAAACGCGGTCAATTGATTTTAGAAGAGTACGTGAAGATGTTTACTTCACAATATTTGACCAGTCTTAGAGAAAGAAAAAGTATACATAAACAGAGTAGAGTAGCTTTAGATAGAAAACCTAAAGTTGGTGAACTCGTTCAAATAAAGAATGGCCAAAACAGAGCTTTATGGAAAGTTGGACGTATTACAACAGTTAAGGCGAGTTCGGATGGACAAATTAGAGTTGCGAAGGTAACTATGCCATCAGGAGAGACATTGACTCGATCCATAGGACATTTGTACCCTCTTGAGTTAGAAGATAACGACAACATACAATCAGAAACACCTCATCAAATTGACAATATGACCTTTAATGACACACAAACACCTTTGGACACCGTTAAAGAAAAGGCGCAAGAAACACTTACTTCTAAGGAGACAGACAATGGAGAAAAAACAGATTTAGGTGGTGGTGAAAATTCAGACAGTGCAACTACAGATGTGGACGCTAATACTAGTACCAGACCAAAGAGATCATCAGCTCAAAATGCCCGTGAAAAAATTAAACAGTGGACCCAACAGTTAATTTGTTTAATTTTGTAATTAAAATTTTGAGATATAAATTAATTAAAGTTTAAAATTTCTAATTATACTTATGTTGCACTTATTTCATCCTGATTAAATTATTTTTTCTTTTCTTTTATTGCCGGCGGGAGTGTCGCGAATTGACGCGATTTAAGTAATTAAGAAATTATTTTCTAATTCAACGATTACGAAATCGATTGTGAGATTAATATATTGTTATTTATGCCAAGATAATTCTAGCAATTTTAGATAAAGACTCGATTGTAAGGATGCTGTTCGAATCTACGATCATTGGTATAATCTGTGGTCGTGAAATAATCTGTACGGAACGGCGGGGGGAAAAGTTTACTTTTTGACAGCGACGCTACGCTTGTGGAGAAGAAAAATAGAGTAAAATCGAGGTTGTTGGATATTTTAGTGGATCCTGGTATTCCTGGTGAGTCCTTTTCATAATTCACTATTACTGTGTTCCTTACATCTTCTGTATTTACCTGTGTGTTGTCTGGGTGTTGCACTGTGGTACTTGAATGTAGCAGCAAAGTATCCCGTGTAAGAAAGTGGTATATTGTGTACACTTTCATCAGTAATCAGTTGAACAGTACCAGAAGATCAGTAACAGCTATATCAGTAACAGTTAATCAGTGATCAGAATCAGTTATCAGAATCAGAACAGTCCTGTGAGGTAAGGGGTGACTGTAAGGGGAGGTCGGAGGTCACTCGTGGGGTATCAACCCTATTCAGATAATTACACACTACGTGGTAGCTGTGTACCTACCTACTAACAATCAGTCAGTCAGATACGTGTGCACCTTGTGTGCAGGTACGTATATTCGGCATTCAGATAAAATATTCGCTATTATTATTCATTTCATCTATGTATGGTTTAGCGACAACAGAATAATATTTAAGTACCTATAGATAAACCCGTGAAAAGTTACGTCGTAGGTATACATATGTACAGTCGAGCTCATAAATATGAGTACACTTTAGTACCTTGTCGATTTAATGTCATGTTTAAACTGCCATATATGAATTTTAACAAGGATTAAAGTGGCAAGGTACTAAAGTGTACACATATTTATGAACTCGGCTGTAACTATTACCCCCCTTACTAATCAAGTTTAGTAACGGTGGTATAGCTATACAATGTTTTGTCCTTATCTGTCATTGTGACATTTGAATTTGACAGATAAGGACAAAACATTGTATAGCTATACCACCGTTACCTAACGTTTATTAGTAAGGGGGTTACAATATAAATCTTAGTTCGAATCACTCTGATTTCCAAATTCAAATAATCCTGAGGACTGACATAAAGTCTACAGGACACTTCCGTACGGTCTCCGTATTTTAAGCAGCGGTTTGGTCGCACCTTTTCATGAAAACTAGCTAAGAACCATAGCGATTAAACTATTTATCTCTAAAAAAAACCGCTTCGGAATCGGTGCATCCTTTTGGGAGGTACGATGGACACAGCACAGACACAGACAGGCACTTAGATACACAGATACATAGACTAGACACACACGCAGATACACAGATACATAGATACAAAAATACACAGATACATAGACACAAAAATACATAGATACATAGACACAAAAATACATAGATAAATAGAAACAGATGCTCAGATACATAGATATATACACAGAACAGAAAAAACAGTAGAAGTGTCAAGTGGGCTCGTAACGTGTGGCATAGTTATGCGGAGTTCCGCATAACATACCATAATTTTGCCGCTATCGCTTATTTCGATATTTCAATATTTCAATATTTCTAAAATAGGAAATAAATCCAGAAGCATGCCTTGTTGTGCTATTTTGGATTCTAAAAACGATAGCCGCACCAAAAACATTTTCCATAGTGGCGTGTTGTTTTTATGATAGTTTGAGTATTGGCGACAACAGGTCTGATACTGAAGCTCATGCCATTTCCACCGTTTTTTCTATTCCGTGGATATATAACCACAGAGACACAGATACGTAGGTTAAACGTATAACCCCCACTTTTACTCTTAGGACCAATTAAACATGGTCCATTGCAGCTGTGTGGGTGGTTCTTCAAGATCCTTTTAATCCAATTCTGTTGGACACAAGTCTTACAACATGCGATACAATAAGGTGGCCGGTTATGCCCGGTTTCTATATTCAAGAAACGAATCGTTTTCTTTACGTCTCGTTAAAATTTGACATTTGCTACGTACAAAATGTGTCAAATTTTAACGAGACGTAAGGAAAACCATTCGTTTCTCGAATATAGGCACCGGGCATTTAAGTAATTCATCCACGAGCTCGTTAGCTAGGTAGTTGTATTTATCAATCAACTCCCTGTAACTGTGATCCAACGGAACTTAGCGCGAACGATAACATTAGAGGCTAGTTGTAAAAACAATTCATTATTCCACATTCGTGTCGCCAATAAAAACTGTTTGAATGGAAAATGTTTCCCATTGTTACAATAATAACGGCTATTACCGCACCAACTGCGTGTCTTGGTTGATTCTGAATCCCTAGTAGTCCGAGTACCTAATTGATGGAGAATAAATTGTGTTACTGTCATGATCAAATTTAAATAATTGAACGAAGGACGTGGACTCAAATTTTGACATCTGTCATTTATTTTATTTCGACTGCTTCATATCTTTATTAAGTAAAGATTTAATTTCTATTCTACGCGGTTAAACAATGTTGCTTTTGACAAGTTACCATATTGTCAACATTACGATAGCCCTTATTTACTTGACTTAGTAATGGCGGCCGAGTTAAAAACAATACGATAACATATTATCGCAATAGCAATGTTATTTTACCGAGTATCTTAAGTCTACTTCCTTCTTCGTGCCATAAAAAATACTAAAGTAAGATCGAATACCTTTATGCTACTCATTTTACCGGCTGCTAACCCACCACACTAGTGGGATGGTAAAGATCCTAATGAACCTGAAAGCTGCACAAGGTCATATGACTTTTGCTGGCCAGCATTATTTGGACTCATAATCATAACGTTTATCTATTACTTCCAGGGTCACCAGTCCGCTGCTGGTCCTGTTCCTCGGACCTGAACCAGTACTGCGCGGACCCGTTCGTGGCGGGTCGCTACGACAACTCCTACCTGCTCCAGCTGTCCAACTGTGATGCCAACACCGGAGCCACCTACCCGTACCTCACCTCTTCCAAGTCTGTCTGCAAGAAGCAGAAGAAATACAGTAAGTGACCAGTTTTTTCATGTACGAGTAGGCTAGTAGTAGTTAGTAGTTAGGTAGGAACTGTTGGTGCAGATTGAGAAAGAACAACAAAAGAAGAGTAAGTTAAAAACGAAAATAAAACCAGTGTGTCTAAATAAAATCAGAGTTGTGAACGCTTGTTTGGGAGAATGTCCAATATAGGACTTATTTTTAATTCTGTCTGGCATAATGATGAAAAACATGATAATGATGATGCTAATGATGATAAAGGAGATAAAGATGATGATGGTGATGATAGTTCCTAATAAAAAAATGAACTCAGCCCCAGAGTAGAAATTGATCGTTATCAGACATTAACTATTTATCAGGGTAATATAATAATCCTTAGTTTAGGGTAATCTCAGACCTTGGCCATGTTATTGTCTAACTCTTAAGAATACAGACATATTTTACTGACAAGCTATACGCGAAAACAAACTTGCATCGGTATTCGAGATTGATATCGTAAGAATTTTGCGTGTTGCAGAAAAGGTGCTATACAAGGACTTGGTCATCGAGTTTGATATTATATAGTTAAAAACAAACTCAGTTATCATGTATGTCATGAATGAAGACTAACCTGTCTGTGACTATGCCTGTGTTGCCACAATGACTCAATGTTTACCTAGCGTACCGGTAAACCACAGAAGTATAGGAAATTAATTCACTACTGACCTTGCCCAAGGGTTCTAGAAGTACTACTCAAGGTCATGAGTCATCTGTTTTTTAAGCTTATTAACGAATCAACCAACCGCTTCATAAGCTAGGTACATTTGGAGGTGAAGTGCTTCTCGGGAATGCTCTGAATCGATTCATTCTTCTGAACCGTAACAGTAAATGACTGCTACATTTCTGAATGGTTGAAATTTTGCAGCTCATTAACTTTTATTATCTACTTACATTATATCTACATGAAGGCTGACGTTAAAAATGCACTTAGGGCTGTGTGTAAACATATTATTCTATAACTATTGAATAGGCGGAAAACACTGTCTGTCATCTTTTATTCAGTGACAATGGAAAAAATCTTCTATTCGTCATAGACCAAGTCATAGTTAGCCAATAGGTAAATAAGGCAAACATAACATAGGTAACCAAAGTACCTAGTCACCTATATTGGCAAGCCCATTTGTAGCAAGATACACTAACCAAAACTCTAATTAACATGGGAAGGTCAGAGTTACTTTAGTTACTCCCACGTTTCATGTAGCTTCTTAATTTGCGAAAAATTATCTACTGACGTTGTCAATGTCATCTCTGAACACAACCTTCCAATTACCCTCTTGTGCGAGTAGTAACTCATACACATCCATTCTATTGTGATGTCTAAACGGTGCTAATTATTCCACGATGGCATACAGACTTGCTATATTTCGCGGCTTCCTACTCTTCGGGAAAACTTGATGGTGCCAAGGTTATCTAACTATCTTGTCATGGTATGATTCACGGTACTCGTTATATACGCGAGTCGTTATATGTGCCCTTCGAAGTTAAACTGTATCACGCGCGTGTAGTAGGAAAAATATTGTTTTTTCCTCTAGTAAATTCGTTTCAAGCACGTGTTGAAGATAATAAATGTATAATAATAGCATGGTTTACGATGTAAATGTAAATGGAGTTCTACGACAAGATAAAGAATTCAAAAATTTACATTAATACGAAGTTTTTCAATTTCCAATGTTAGTCAATTTTGCAATTTTTATTTGTTGTAAAACTTTTCTTGTCTTGAAAGTCTTGAATACTGTGCAGTTACAATTTCGCCTCCCTAAAATCAGAGCGTACCTACCTAAGTACTGACCAAGTAGTAGGTAAATGTATCGAAGGCATGTTCTTATCTTAGGTGAAGAAGGAAAATACTACCAATAGGTACTTAATAAAAACCGCAGAGAATCTTTGATCAATAGCATTAACATGCTACATAACTAGTTAG
The DNA here is from genome assembly GCA_948252455.1 of Acleris cristana. Taxonomy (NCBI): domain Eukaryota; kingdom Metazoa; phylum Arthropoda; class Insecta; order Lepidoptera; family Tortricidae; genus Acleris; species Acleris cristana. The sequence goes on along the minus strand of OX411787.1, from coordinate 14,680,488 downwards.
AAACAGGTTAACAGTGTTACCTATGTACAGTGTACAGTCGAGTTCTTAAATATGTGTACTTACACTTTAGTACCTTGTCTATTTAATGTCATGTTTAAAGTGCCATATATATGAATTGTCACAGCGATTAAAGAGACTGAAGTCCTTACTGCATTGTATAAAGTCCAAAAGTGGATACATCTCTTTGTAGTCGACTGTAAATACTCTTAGAACTGCGTAGTTAAGTTATGTATTTCTTTTTATTATATTTCTGGCATTGAGAACGCAAAGAAGCACACCTCCGATCAACAATAAACACACGACGATAACACGTCAAAAGCAATATTGATTGTCGTCATGGAAAATAGGCCGTTCCGGTGGCTCAAGAATTCACGTGTTGACGGAAAAAAAAGCGATAAGTTAACCGGTAATCATATCGGTTAATCGGTTAAGCGTAATCATTGATAATTTCGAGCACCAAGGCAACTTCGCTATCACCATTTTATTCTTTAACCTACCACTAAGCGGCAATGTACGCATCGTTTTGTCCCGGTGTGGGGATTAGACAACCGGTGAAGTTACTAGCATAGAGGCATTCCATCTTAGTCCTCAGGGTTGGGTAGTCTTAAGATTGCAGTCTTGAGATTGTAGTATTGAGAATGCAAATGTCTATATGGGTCTCAGATCTCAGATCTTACCATCTGAAGAAGAATCTCCGCAATGATGGTCTTGTCTGAAGCGCTAGTAGATTCACTCCATCTTACCGATGTGTAAAAGAGGTGACTATATCGGAATCCATAATATCGTTTGTCCTAATGGTCATTTGACATAATTCATCGTTTGTCCTAAAAGCCATTTCCGCCTGAAGTTTAAAACTTTTCAGTGTTGTTATAACACAACCCTAACCTAACCTAACCGCAGGTATTTTTGGAAAGCCAAAAAAGTTGTCTGACTCAGCTGAAAACCAGTTTAGGACAAACGATAAATTAGGTCAAATGACGATTAGGTCAAACGATATTATGGATCGCGAATGACACCCGTAAAAGAGTCTCATGTGGCCAATTTAACGCAAGCACATACATTCGGGATTCCGAATCGAAATTCCGTAACGGAATCCCCGGAACTGTATGTGGCCGCCCTTACTGAATAAATATTTTGGATTTTGAATTTGATTTTTTCGAGTCAAGCGGCCTGTGTACTCGTTTGCCTAATATAAGCCATATTTTTTTTAAATTATGGAATCGATTATGGCTATGTAAACTGTCTCCAAATGTCAAAATTAAAAAACCAAGCAAAGAACCTCAGCTAAATGTGAACAACAGTCGTGATCAAAACCGAGAAGCCGCGACTGGCATAACTTATGTTCTCTCGCTTGCGCTCATTGATTACGTCACTTTGACATAGTTTCTTGTTCCCATGGCCCAGAAATCTTTTGGTTTACTGTACGTATTAGATAGGTTACATCCAAGTGTAATGGTTTCAAGACATTGTGCAGGGTCCGTATGGACCGCCTCAATCACCATTTTATCCTTTTAAAGACAAGCGAATATACTTATTGTATAGCAAGTATGCACATTGTTGTGTTCCGGTTTGTGGGGATAAAGCAACCGGTAAAATTACTAGTATAGGGTCCTAAGTCCTCAGCTAAGGCCTCAACGTTGGCAACGCAAATGCAGTCTTGTGATTGTTGTCTTAAAATTTGAAATGCCTTTGGGTCTCAGATCCCACTTACGCCACTATAAGGTGAAAGGTGACTTGTGTGTTCGTTCTTCAATCCATACTACTGCAGTATGTACAGTCAGCCTTTTAAGAAGCTGCACACTTTTGTACCTTGTCGCTGTAACGCCTTTGACAGATTAGTACAGCAGTTCAAACATGACTTTAAAGTGACAAAACACTAAAGTGTGCAGCTTCTTATAAGGCCGATCGTACTCCAAGTTTTTTAATCAAATCAAAATTAAATTCATTTATTTATACCCACTTCTATTAATATACTTTACTATTCTAAACCAATTATACTTATTATAAAGAGGTAAAGTTTGTGACGTTGTAGGAGTAATCTCTGGATCTAGAGCGTCGGTGGCTTAGGGGGTCGACTCGTGATCGTAAGGTACCGAGTTCGAACCCCCGCGGTCACCATGTACCAATGAGTTTTTCTAACTTAAGTGCATTACCCGACGCTCTTACGGTGAAGGAAAAACATCGTGAGGAAACCTGCACATTCGAACAGCTGTATGTAAGAGGCTAATTGCACAAAAGATCCTAAAGGGTCGAAGTGTATCCGAAAGGGCCCATCTGTAAGATAAGATAAGATAATCTCTGGATCTACTGAACCGATTTTGAAAATTATTTTACCAATAGAAAGCCACGTTATTTGTGAGTGTCATAGGCTATATTAACCCCAAAAAAATGTTTATTGCCCAACGAAGTGGGCACGGGAACATCTAGTTTCAAATAAATCGGACTTGATTTACGGGGTGGGAAACGTTATCGCCCGTAGCTAAATTTAAGATTTTTTCACAATTCTCTTAACGAATTGGATGTTCTGTACATTGATAACTTGTCACGCCTATTAAATAATCCTTTCTTCCACAGTAAACGGCCAGCTAGTGATCTCCCGCGGCTGCACTTGGAAGCGGTCCGACGACTACTCCAATAACTGCCCCAGCACCTCCAACGGCCCCAACGAAGTCACCTCCTACTGCGAGACCTGTGACTACGACGGCTGCAACGGCGCCGCGGCCGTTGGCAAGACCATCGCGCTGTTGCTGGCGCCCATGGCACTTCTCTTGTTTAAGTGAATAGCTAAATAAGTACCGTTAAGTAAGGCCTAAGGCTTTAATCTAAATGTTACAATAAGGTCTGTTTATATTTTAAAATTTGTATGGATGTATTCTGCCGTCTTGAAAAAGGTAAATAAATCTAAGGCTTAAAACTAGAGCAGTTAATACCGTTTAAATCCTACTAAAAACAAAAGTAAAGAGGAAACAATATAATATATCATTTATGTGTAATGTAATCAAATGAGAAACAGGGCGGCAGAAAATGCAACTGTACAAAACATACCTTAATTTCTTTTGTTACAATATTTGTAATATGGTTATTTTATTTAGTTTTCTCTTTGGGTCGATTTTTTAATCTCACTGGAAAGATTTTTTTTTAATACGTGAGATTTAATAATCATCTCCCTGTACTGCACAAATATTTAAAGAAAACGCCTTGAAAAGCGGCTACGCACATTTGTAAAATATTTCGATTAATTAACTTAGTAAGAGATAATATAATACAATTAAAAGTTAAAACTAAACTTATTTAAATTAAAATAAAAACTAAGCTACTCAAATATTAAAGACGTAAATAATAATCACCACTATAAAAAGAACACCCCCTCTAGCAGGTCCGCTCGCGGCATGGTCCCTATGACACTGGCTGCGTTACCTCTCTGGATAGCTAGCCCAATCCTTTGGGAGAGGTAAGCACCAGCTCTAGGATCTCCGGAGGTGTCTATGAGCCGGGATGACAGGGCCTTAATAAAGCTTTTCATATCAGCTGACCAAGGTCCCATGGTCTCCACTGCAAGCGCCACAAATTCATAATTATTTAATAATGATGAATATTTGCGGCGCTTGTTGGTTTGGGCCTGATCAGCTGCTGCACCGGCCCGATTACGGGTTGACTGGACGTGGGACAGGGCGAATGTGTCAACACACGTCGCGTCCCACACCAGTGCCCTACCCAGTTTCCACGGCACCAATGTAGCTCCGTCTGGTCGCTTGCCATCGTCTCTATGTAAACCTGCTGGTTCCAGGACAGCTGGTACAGAGGCAGTGGCAAGCGAACGACGGATCAGATCATTAATTGTGCCATGCCGGTACAAACGGCCGGCACTTCTAAAGCATGAAAGGCCATGTCGTCCCAGCTCACTCACTTCCTTCCCGCACTACTGACTTTATTGTAATTTAACTAAGTGGTCACTACGTGTGTAAAAGGTAACTTGGCAAAGCTTAAGTCTTACTCAATCAACATTAACGACCGACATGAATTATAAAATACTTATGAATTATATTCCTTGCCCACGACTATTTGTTCAAGTGCAGTCGAAACATTGGGGCTACTGTCTTCATAATGAAAACTACTAAGGAGTTTAATTTATTACCTTTGTGTCAGTTTAGCACTGCTAATGAGCAAAAAAAACTAAAAGAGAGTTGCAAATGGTTGCAACGAGTGTCCTTTATAATATAAACAAGAGCAGAAACAAAAAAACACTGTTTGTCGGTAGGCTGTTTAACCAACTGCATTACAAACTTAACTTTCAATATTTTTTTTCATTGTTTTCCCTAAATCATAACTATCATAAGTTAGATTAATATATTATTATCGTTCGAGGATGAATAGTTTTTGTTGTACTTTTCTTGGATTTTTTTCATCTGTAGCTTATGATATGCGATCGAAGACATGGCCAAGTAGGTCATTTATCTTATTTTTTACTTTAATTTCTCCAAATATATCAATTACAAATAAATGACAACATAAACTATATAATATATTTGTTTATTTATCAGACGCTGCGCCACTTGATAAGTCTTTGGTTAATTCAAGCTTTGTAATCTAAGAAAAAAAACCAACCTTGTTACCCGCCGATTTATAAGTTAGCGATAACAACATTATAAAGTACAAAAAACCTGAAACCTAGTTCAAAAGAAGTGATAATATTTTCAAAACATAAGGGCTTATTATTCCAATACAAAAAGCCTTTGGTGCCTTATTTTTTTCATTAGAGCATTTCATGATAATTTTAAGTACCAGTGTACCTTAATTTTATAATAATTGAAGAGGACTAAGAAGTAATTGCTAAATATCCCAAGCACGTGGGTAGTTTAACGTAGTTTAGTAGATAATATTTAACGTTAAATGTTCACCCGACCTCATTTAAATAAAGAACTTAAAAACTGTATAAATAAAATTAGTATCATATTGTTGACTATGTAACTACAATTCATAATAATAATTATTTAGTTTACTTTATTAGTTTACCTACTCTTCAAAATTTGTCCAACAGTTTTAACTAAAATATTAGATAGGTATTCTCATTCATACTAACATCTGTAAATATTGTGTTCGTTTCTACTAACGTGGGATATTTCTGAAATGTTATAGTTATTAAATGTTATTTGGGACGAAATCTTAAAACAAGGTTAAATGTGTGCCTTTCGACCATTAGTAATATTTTTGTGCTTTTGCATCAATTATATCTAGTTGGCTGCTGTAGAAATTGTGACTAAACAGAAAGAAGGTGCTAACAATAAATTTGATCACTAATAATGATGTTTCATTTATTTCTGACCCCACTTTTCCAATAATCATTATATTCGGACAAAATAAAATAAACCATTTTTTATTTGTCGGTTTTGTGTCCTGCTGTGGGATATTTTCAATGCTCAAAATTGATAATAACTTTACCACTATACGAACAAAATGAGGATAAATTATAGACCCAAAATGATTCCCTGAGGCACTCCTTGACACAAATGAGAAAACACAGTCAGCACTTTAGTGTTTTTAAAATTAAACAAAGTGTAAGTATTTCTATGGCAGATATCTGGCAAACGTCATTAAAGTCGAGCTAAAAAACTCATGATTATGAAAGTTCAGTTAGGGCATGCAGTACCGGGCCCGGTACCAAGAATTCCATTTCCCGGTTCTATGCAGGGACAGTACCGGGATTCCCGGTTCTCCCGGTTCTTTATTTTTACCTCAATTCAGCGCCACACATGGATATTTAAGACATAAAACAATTAAAAAAAATTATGAATATAATTTTTTTGTAAATATGCAATAAAATCATGCATGTTTTCTTCAAAAAAAACGTATCTTATCTTATCTTATTTTATTTTATTTGTGGCGTCCTTACGGATACACTTCGACCCTATGGGATCTTTTGTGTAATTACCCCTCTTTTAGAGCTTAAATGTAGCCTCCACCCCTTCCAAAAAGCGGATAGTGGAGTGCGATGTTCCCGCTTGTGCCGGCGTCGTCGCTCAGCTGTGAATTGTGATATTTGTGATACTCATGGAAAGAACCGGGAGAACCGGGATGTAACCTTCAGTACCGGTTCTTTAGCCACTATGAAATTCCCGGGATTTCCCGGGAATTACAGAACCGGGATTTGCCGGGAAGATGCCCTAAGTTCAGATAGAAGAAGAATAATTCATTGTGTCAAAGGCGCGGTAAAAGTCAAGCACTGCAACTAGATTTTACTATTAACGGCTGCGCAAAGGGTCAAATTACAGTCGACAAAGTGACAAATTAAAAGTTTTTAACCTGTGGGCCCAGTATAGTTGCGTCTATATCGCGTGTCAAATGTGGATAAAGCATCCGTCACTGTCGTACTTATTTACGTTTCAAAAGGTGACGGATGCGTTATCTAAACTTTGTCACGCGATAAACTTAACCATGTTAGGGCCCCTGATCATACAATATTTTAAAAACCGATGATACTTGTCCTTCCGATCATACTAATGAGGCTTTGTTACATTATGTAAAATTATAGATTTGAAAATGTGTGTGTTTGTTAGTTATTCCTTCACACTGCAACGGCTCGATGATAGTTGGAACGGAGATAGTTTACCTATATAGCCTTAACTAGACGACGCCCGCGACTTCGTACGCGTAGAGTTAGTTACCCGCTTCCCCTCTATTTCTTTCCGTTAGATGCGATTTTCGGAAAATTCTTTCTTAGAGATATATCACTCAGTTTTCTCTTTTATATATTTAGCCGAACACAAAGGCTACATTTTAACTTTAAAAATAGTGTTGCCGTAAGATGGTCAACGCGAACGAAGTTGCCGGGGAGAATCTAGTTTTTAATATAGGTACCGACTTTTTATCTTCTTCGATTGTAATGAGCACGTTGAGAAAAGGTTCGTTACTTTTCGACTACAACGTTGCTACAAACAACCTCAAGATGCAATGAAGTCTTAGTGACATGACAATAATGGTGACAATAATAAAGAACCGTCAGCCGTGTATTTTCTCCGACTCGTAATTAGTAAGATTTCTTGCAATTTATAGCAGTAATTTTAAAAGATCTCTCGGTGTGTGAGTATCCAAATAACGCGTTCATCTGGTTTTGTAAACCTATAAGCGTGTTTTCGCGATGTTCTTCGCGTTTCCTGTGATGCTGCTTTCTATAATTTATATGGCAAATAAAGGTTTTTCTATATTTACTCGGTAGTATGTACAGTAACAACTCACACTTCCACACCTTAAATAGTAGATTGATGAACAAGGGACTAAAACAAGCCACAATGACACGAGATGTTTGTTTAGACACCCAAGCGGAGCGCGGGTGGTTATAGTTCGAGTGTCATTATTATGGTTGTTTAATCTCGCGTTATAGTACATTACTTAACAAGGGCTGTAAAAGAAAGAAAGCCCGAAATCGCAGGTATTTGAGACCCGAGCCGTAGGCGAGGGTTGTAAATATGCGATAGAGGGCTTTCTTTTTTACTGCCCGTGATGAGTACACAATTTTACGTCTTCACCTGGCCACAATGCGAGTTTTACCGTGCGCGCAGCGTGCGATAAAACTCACATTATGGCCAGGTGTTACCTAAAACACGTTACTTTTCACTTTGACTGCGAGGAAAAAAAACGGCGTTCTATACAAAATTACTTTTCACTTTGAATGCGAGGAAAAAAACGACGTTCTATACAAAATTACAATATTGATTATAACAAAGTTTCTTACAAATTTGTTCCGCGGTTTTTTCTTTTCTTTTATAAGTATTCATATCCGTAATCATTAATCGTGTTTCACGAATTTTTTTTTTTGTCCTGTTGTAATTTTGAGGTTATTTTCACGCCCTAAAAATTGTTTGTAGGAGTAGGAGTTTCCAAAGTAAATTAAAAAAAAAACTTTAATCCCTAGAGATTAATAAGGTGCTTTAGTCCCGATGTGCAGAGACTAACGTAACATTTTAAGAGCATGAGAAGTGAAAATTATATTTAACTAGCTGCCCGCCAGTGGCTTCGCCCCACTGCAAATTTCCGACCTTCCCGTTGGATTTTTCAATTTTTTTCTTACATATAAACCTTATCCTGACAATAACAAACACAACAAAAAAGAAATCAGCCAAATCGGTTCAGCCGTTCTCGAGTTTTGCGCTTAGCAACACATTTAGTGATTCATTAAATCAAAGAGTAGGTACATTACAGAAAATAAAAACAAAAATAGTTTTGAAATGTACAGATTACGCCCTTTCATATGACACGCCATTTCCAATTAAACCACTTTCATTTTTTAACCCACCATTCTAAACCCCTTTGTAATCTATATATATAAAAGGCAAACCTGACTGACTGACATATCAACGCACAGCCGAAACTACTGTACCTAGAAACTTGAAATTTGGTACATGGGTTCCTTTCATGATGTAAGTGAGCACTAAGAAAGGATTTTCCGAAAGTCGACCCCCAACGGGAAGTAATGGGGGGGAGTAGCGGGAAACTAATTCTACGCGTACGAAGTCGCGGGCGTCCTCTAGTTATTTATAAAATAAATGAATTACATATTTTTTTTACTAAAACACACAATTGATATCTAAATAGAATGTTACGTAGTTTTTATATTATGTAGTTTTTTTTTTCAAAACGTTCGGGTTCGATTCCCGAGCTGAGTACAAGTTTTTTTTTTAATGTATGAATGCAGTTTTCCTTGTTACTAAAATCGATGACACGCTTCCTAAGAACAGGGGCACGTTTTATAAAGCTACAAGTTACAATTTTACAGGTCTAAACGACGACGTTTTGACGACGACGCTGTCAACACTTCTCAAATGGTTGGTCGTCATTGGTCTAGGTTGTGTCAAAAGGAATCTTGTAACAGTTGTAACCTGTAAATTGTAATTTGTAGTTATAAAACAGGCCCCAGATCTTCGTATGTCTTATAGTTTCAGACTTTTCCATACTTATTTACAGAGCTGCAGCAGCATTACCAACAACTTTTAAAACTTGTTGATAATTCTGTAACCAAATTTTGCATACTTAATCAGGGTATGATTTTTTCCAGTGTTATGACAGATTGCAAACCCATCACCTCTTACGAAATCCACGGGAAGACCACATAGATAGTTTCTTAGAACAATGGTTATAATATAATATATAGGTACTCTAGCACACTTAAGAGAAAAGAAAACCCATAAAAGAATGGGTTTGTAATTGCCAATAAAACTGATTTTTAGTGGACTTATACAGGGTGACAGGAGGTTCGATACAATCCTTATAAGGAGGCATAGTAGAGCTCATTTGGAACAAATTAGTTCATGTAGCACCCTGGCCGAAAATTATAGGTGTTCCCATGTTTGTTTTTCACTTGGTATGATAAAGATAAAAAAAAGATAAAAGACATTTATTCAGTAAGTAGGCCGCAAGGGCACTTTTACACGTCAGGAGTCTACCCAAGAGGAGACCACTGCTGAGAAGAAACGCCGCAAGAAACTCAGCAGTCACTCATTTTTTAACCATATTTCTTACTACAATGATACTACTTAGTCTAGTATTATATAAAGCTATAAATATTAAATTAAATATAATATCAAATATCATGCGTAGTTCAGCAGGAAAACATGACAAAATATTAGGAGAGAGAGATAGAGGGAGAAAAAGGAAAAAAAAAACAACAAGATGACCACATAAAAGTTTCGACATGTTTTCCTACATCAACGGTGTCCCCTAGACAATATACCACTTTTGCATTTGCACAAATTATTATTGAATGACTAAGTTTCGGGTTTAGGCCAAGCATTTTTGTCTGTTAGTTAGTCCTCGACCCTATAGTACGCTTTAGACATTAACGACTTTTTAAAGTTATTTTTAAGTGCTGGAAACGGAAGCTGGAAATGGAGAAACAAACTGGACTATTAAAAAAACGGGCAAATGCATTTAAAAACTTTACTCATGTGTAATGATTCTAATGCTGTAAAATACCACTAACAACTTCCGAAATAAAACATGCCATTGAGGGTTTTTCATGACATGGGGATAAGGGAAAATCACCTAAATTCAGATTAAAAATATGAATATCTCAGAAACTAATAATTTTCGGCCAGGGTACCTACCTGCTACATGACCTAATTTGTTCCAAATGAGCACTACTGTGCCTCCTTAAAGGTACTGACAGACGTGCTCATTACTAGCACGAAAGCATGCTTTTATTGAGCAAGTGCTCATTAAAAGCATGCTTTTAACATGCTCTTCACCATTGCATGGTGCGACACACGTGCTACTGAGCACTTGCTCAATAAAAGCATGCTTTCGTGCTAGTAACGAGAACGTCTGTCAGTACCTTAAAAAGGATTTTATCGAAAATAATATCTAAATATCCTTTAAAATCATAGTTTTAAAGTGACCCAAGAGACGTCACAATTGCAACGAGGTGCAACAAAAAGTTGATTGACCCATCTATGGATTCCAGGGTCTTCAACTGAATGCTGGACGTGCTCTTCGGACAACCAGATCAGGTGTGAGGACCCATTTGGACCCGGCGGCGACAACCTGCAACTGAGAGTAATTAGTAACGTTTGGTATAATTTTGAACGTTTTAAGATTGTGACCTCCGTTATTTTAACTTTTGACGATGCGTTGGCCTACTTGGTCGTGACAGTGCCTACGAAGCTAGCGGTCCCGGGTTCAAATCCCGGTAAGGGCAGATATTTGTGTGATGAGCGCGAATATTTGTTCCTGAGTTATGGATGTTTTCTATGTATTTAAGTATATATTTCTCTATATAAGTATTTATATCGTTGTCTAGTATCCATTAGTACCTAGGTACAAGCTTAGAACTTTGTTTGGGACTATGTCAATTAGTGTGACATTGTCCCCTTATATTTATTTATTATTACTATTATTTATTTAACTTTACTAACGATTACCTACACGATATACGGTACGGATACAATCTCGCGATATAGATTGTAACCTAATGGGCCCGCTACACTATCGGAGAATACAGACGATTACGGGCGATCACGATAGTGCAGAGGGCCGCATACTCGGCTGTATTCGCCGTTGATCGCCTGCGACCCGTGATTTGTCGGTTTTTCGGGCACACAGCAAAGGGAATCTCCGCGTTGTTCGTTGAGCTGCCCACACCATCGCCGATCATTGATTCCCCGGTGGACAATTAATTAAAAATTAAATCGTATTAAATAGTTATTGTGTCTGCATACTTCGTTTTATTATGATTAATGCTCAAGCACCACCATATTCTTCTTTTCCTGATTTATTAAATAATAAAGCAGCAACACAATCCACGTCCATCTTGTACGCTTGCCGTTCGAATGCGGGCTATAGTGATGCCTGCACGACGTGCCGATTATAGACAATCAGAGGGCCCTGCCAAGATGCATTGCGCTAAGTAGCGTTTCTATTCGATTCGTTTTTAAACCAATCGCGTCACTGGTAGATGACTTGATACGAAAAGTCACTTGATCTACCAGTGACGCGATTGGTTTAAAAATGAAACGAATAGAAACGTTAGTTAGCGCAATGCATCTTGGAAAGGCCCTCAGACCATCAACGATCATCACCGATAGTGTAGAGGAACTATACGCGGTGGTCACAATCTTACTGTGACACATAGATACCTACACAATGCGCATTACTCCCGTAATGTCCAATTCCTACTCCCAAAATGTCGAATTCCCAGAAAGTACAACTCCCAAAAAGCACAATTCCCAGAATGTCAAACTCCTATAAAGTACAGTTCCCAGATTTCCCAATGGTCAGAACGTCAAACTCCCAAAATGACAAATTCTCAGAGAGTACAATTCCCAAAATGCACAATTCTCAGAATGTCAAACTCCCAAAAAGTACAATTCCCAGAATGTCGAATTCCCAAAACGTAAAATTCTCAGAATGTCAAGCTCCCAAAATGTCATACTATTTAAGTAAGAGAAAAATGGAAGGTAATAGATTGTCATGGTACGGCCATTTCATAAGGAGGGATGAAAGTCATGTTACGAAAAGAGTTTTAAGTATGACTTCTACGCGGACGAAATCGCAGTCAGAGGCTAGTTAGTATTTCGAATTTGTCATAAAGAGCAATTGGACAGTGTGGGAATTAGACAATGTGGGATTAGAGAATGTGGAAATTGGACTATGTGGGAATTTGTCATAAAGAGCAATTGGACTATATGGGAATTGGTCATATAGGAAATTGGTCAATTTGGTAATTTGTCATATACGGATCGGACATTTTGGGAATTAGACAATTTAAAAATTTGACAATTTGGGTATTGGACGACCTGTTAAAAACGCCACAATGCCAAATTGGTAGGGCGTTTTTTCATGACATTGTGAAAATATGTATATTTTTGAAGTTACTATTGACATCTCGTGTGGTTGGAACAACTTTTGTGTGAAATGTGAAATTGCCTTATGTCCGAATATATAGCTATTTTATGAGATGTTGTTATTTGGTTGTTATTCATATGTTGTAATGTTTACCCCCTAGCTAGAGAAATGCGAAGCCGGGGTTCACCGCAGCTACCCTAACCTCATCCCACCCGTAGCTGGCTGCATGAAGCTGAAGAAACGCTGTAAGTGGCTGCTTTAAAATTCAATTTCGTGGGTAGCACAGAAACAGTAGTTCCTTTTCACACCAAGGTATATCGCGCGGCTTGCACATGTGCGTGCCTTGACCGTACGCGCCGCGAGCAAACTCACATGGGCCTTCTACACTATCGGCGAATACAGACGATTACGGGCGAGCACGATAGTGTTGAAGGCATACCTACTCAGCTGTATTCGCCGATCATCGTCTATGCCTGTCTATCGCCTGCGACCCGTGATTAAAGCATAGTTCACTTAGAATTGGTACATATTACCAGGGTTATAAAATTTAAAATAATTAATGAAATAAAACATTTAGTCTAATAAATTGAAAAATATGTATTATTATTTTACATTTTCACTAAAAATAATCAGTTGTCAAAACCATGTAAGTACGTAATTCTGAACTTTCTTCGTAATAGATCCCATCATCTTCTGGACAGTGCTTTTATTTACTTTTTTGGCTTGAAGATTCCATGTAGATCGCAACGAATTTACATCTTTGACCATTTTGCCACTATTTTTGAGTTTCCCTTTAATAATTGCCCAGTAGTTCTCAATTGGTCGAAACTGTGGACAATTTCAAGGATTCATGTCACGAGGCAAGTAATCGACCTGATAGGTTTCATACCACTGTAGTACCTTTTTTGAGTAATGGCAGCTAGCTAAATCTGGCCAAAACTTCACAGGAAGACGGTGGTTTCTAATGAAAGGTAAAACTCGTTTCTGCAGGCACTCTTTCATGTAAACATCTGACGTCATTGTAGAAGACGTAACGAAACTTTTGGTCTTTAAGCCACAACTACAGATCCCTTGCCATATCATGTGTTTTTTTGCGAATTTCTCCAATTTAACGAACTTATATTTTTCTTTAACATTTCCTCTGGCATCAGCCAAGTAATACTTTGAACCGGGCAATTGCTTAAAATCGAGTTTAACATACGTTTCGTCGTCCATCAAGAAGCACCCTTTGAATTAGGTTAAAACTTTGTCATACAACAAGTGAACTCGCTTTTTAACTTGAAGGTGCGATTTGGCTTCTTAATAGCTTTATAGCTCTTATAGCCAGCTCGAAGGCGAATCCGTCTCACAGTACTTCGACTTTTTTTTAATTTACGGGATGGATCGTAATTGGACAGCCCTGGATTTTGTTCAACAGCTCTCAACACTTTCTTTTTAAGTTATCTATCCCTGGTACCCGATTTACGATTGATCTGTGTCTTTCGGCGGCAAGACAGGGTCTCTTTGTATCGTTCTATAACTCTACAAACAGTACTTTTGTGGAAATTTAGTGCCTTAGCTATCTGCGACCCAGACCACGATGGATTTTCCAAGTATTTGTTCACAATTACATTCCTTTTTTCAAGTTCCATTGTCGATAACTATTAAACGCATTGATCAAAGTCTATAACTTTTGCACCATTTAAACATAAAAAGGTTGTCAACAAACCGTGATTATCACTTTTGAAATAAGAACTTTAGAAACATTTTTTTTTTAATTCATTTATGCGTGCCAATTCTAAATGAACCATGCTTTAGTCGGTTTTTAGGGCGCATCAAAGGGAATCGCCGCGTTGTTCGTTGAGCTGCCCACACCATCGCCGATCCTTGATACCCCGGTGGACAATTAATTAAAAATTAAATCGTATTATATATTTATTTTATCTATGTACATACTTCATTTTATTATGATTAATGGTCAAGCACCACCATCTTCTTTTCCTCCTTTCCTCGATTTATTAAATAATAAAGCAACGATCATCGCCGATGTCGAACGGCAAGCGTAAAAGATTCCGTTTAATGTGCTCGAAAAACCGACAAGTCACGGGTCGCAGGCGATCGTCGACGATCATAGACGATGATCGACGAATACAGCCGAGTATGCCTACTAAACTATCGTGCTCGCTCGTAATCGTCTGTATTCGCCAATAGTGTACAGGGCCCATAACTAAAGAGCAAACTCAAAAGCCGGTTGTAGGGGTCGCGCCGTCGCCGCGTTTGGTTGCGTGCTGTTTCTGTCACATTGTTTTCTTTTATTTGTCTATTTGTGTCTTCTATGTACCTAGTGAATAAATATATTTCTTCTTCTTCTTCTTCTTCTTCTTCTTATTAGGTAAGTATCGAGCAACGCGCATCGACACAACCCTAGCGCCAGAGCGGCAATAGGTAACAGAAACACCAAAAGGGCCTGAGACGAACTAAGTACTTTTTACCCACCTGCCGAAGGTTATCTTAAATATGATTCACGCAGATTAGGTTAGACTTGTAACCATCACAAGATAACCTGAAATCAAAACGGGTTCAACAGAAAATACCTTTCTATGAAATGAGTGTCTACAAAACTAGGATCAACCATATTAATGATCGTTACTATCCACAGACGAATTCAATGGAACGATAGTAACGGTCCGCAACTGCACCTGGAAAAACCCGAGGGACCGCTCGGACGAGTGCCCCGGGCTCCGCTTACCGCCCTACGTAACCGCGGTGTTCTGCCAGACTTGTCTCTACGACGGCTGCAATGGCGTCGCGGCCGTAAGCGAGACCATAGCGCTACTGCTGGCGTCTATGGCGCTTCTTATACTTAAGTAAAGAGACAATCAACGGTACTACCAGCAAAAACTTCTATGTGTATACTAGAGTACTAATAGACCGGCTCTGCCTGCAGGGCCTCTATTCCCGGCGGTTATAACAATATCGTCTTTGACCTGTTACGGTATTGTTTTGACGTCAGCCACCATTACTGTCAAGAAAATAAGAGCTATCATCACAACGTTGACAATACGATGACAGATCAAAGACGATATGGTTTTTAGCGCCTAGAATACCGGCCCAGGGCCTTTATTCTTGGCGGTAAAAACCATATCGTCTTTAACCTTTTATTGTATTGTCAACGTTTTGATAGCTCTTATTTACTTGGCATTAATGGCGGCCGAGTTCAAAACAATACCGTAACAGATCAAAGACGATATGGTTTTACCGCCTAGAGTAGAGGCCCAGGGTAGGGAATGCAAATAACCGGTTAAAACCAGTATTAACCGGTTATTTTCATGCAAAAACGGTTAATAACCGGTTACATCTTAGTCGCCTGCGGGCAATGGAGAGTCCATCTTCTGTAAGTAAAAATGGCGAATGTTTTTGGTGACGAACTATCTACCACATTTTGATTTCAATAATCGATGTAGTAGTTCGAGCAACGAAGACCAAATACTGCCTCTCGGGGGAAATAATTCGTGTATAAGCGAATTTTGGCATAGTTGTAGGGAATGGTGTTTTAAACCACATACTAAAAGTACTGACGGGTAGGGGTGGAGCGTTCGGGTGGGGGGGGGTCTAAAGGTCCCTTTTTTTAGTTTTTCGTAAATAACTCGTAAACGGTGGCCCATAGCAAATAGTTTTCCATTACATGATTAATCTGCATAAAATTCTCTACAAAAAAGTTTTAGACATTGTTTCTCTGGGATCAATATTTAATGAGATATGGAGGGAAGAATGATTCCCGAAAGGCCATAATCGGGTTTCCATTGTAAGTCGGACCTTATATCAAATGAGCTCGGGTTTTTTTTGTGAGTGCCTCTTATAGTGAAAATTATTTATGCTGAGTATCAACATCTTAATTGTGACAGTTCGCGACTTATGATTTTTTTAAGTTTTTTTTTTAATTTCCTTTTTTTCGGGATGTATTCAAGCGATTTGGTTCAAACTTTGGGATGATGTTCTTTTTATAGATTTGCATCGCCTCCCAAAAAACAAATACTAGTTATCAAATAAAAAAAAGAAAATAAAGACTGTAACAAACCCATAGTAACTCACCACAACATCCATGGTACCACCGCGCACCTACACTACGCTATCAGCAAAATACCGTCAGATTGCATTGATGCACACATATATACTGGCGGGTATATAAACGGACGCCGCGGCGCAGCATTTCATTAGATCGCTAGACGTTGACGAGTGCGATAGCTCCGCAGTCCACTCGGTGACGTAAGTACTCTTCCTGTTCGAATGCCCCGCGTCAGCAGGTCGAGTAAGCTAGGTCGGATACGGGATGCGATAGCCACGCAGTCCACCCCAGGATCCAATAATAGGGATAACATTGAATGTTCTACTTAAGTCTCATGTAATAAAGTACATTTGGATACAATAAATCTAATCTTGAACGAGTGGGTTTTAATCCATAAACACCCACCCTACAACTGGCGCCCAACTTAAAAGTACCCACATTTATACTACAAAATTAAAATGGCGCTTGCAATGACAGAAGATCAGTTCAGTCGATTACTAGAAGCCATACAAGCAAATTCACTGTCAACAAACGAAGAATCGATCACTCGAATCTGTGAAACATTGGCATCTACTTCACTGTCAAGTAACGACGTAAAAAGTTTTAGCAAGTGCACATCAAAATTTAATGGCGAAAGAAAACACACAAAAGTAGAGGAATTTATAAATGCAATATCGATATTTAAAAAAGTAGAAAGTATTCCAGACACCGACGCAGTGGAAAGCTTGGGTCTCCTTTTTACTGACTCAGCTGCTACGTGGTGGCAAGGTGTAAAAACAGAAGCCAAGAATTGGGACACTACAATAAAACTGATAAGAGCCGCATTTGCACCAAAAATGGACCCCCACGAAATTTATATGGAGATCTTTTCTAAGCGACAAAAAGACGACGAACCACTAGACGAGTTTCTCTGCACCAAAAGAGCCTTATTAGCGCAACTTCCAGCTAAAAGGCATAAGGAAGAAGAGCAATTAGATCTCATCTACGGGCTTCTCAATATTCAACTACAGAAAAATATACCTAGAAGTGACATAAAAACATTTACCGACTTAACTACAAAAGGTCGACACTTCGAGAAATTGCACCAACAAAGCAAGAACCTAACGGTTGAAAAACCAAAGCCAAAGAGATGTTCTTTTTGCGGTAAACGTGGCCATACGTTAGAAGAATGTCGTCGACACAAGGCCACAAAGGAAAACCCGGAAGAAATAAAGTGTTACGGATGTGGAGCTCTCGGCGTGTTTAAAAGCAATTGCACGTACTGCAAAAATAAAGAAACACCGCCAAAGCCAGTCAAATTCTACGCTATGGTAACCACGCCGCTAGAAGGGGGAGTAAAAATACCCACGATCAATATTAATATACAAGGCAAACAAGGTTACGCCTACCTAGATTCGGCGGCTCGCACTAGTATCGCTGGCACCACACTGTATCGGGAATTGCTGAAAGAAGGCACAGAGTTTACCGAGCAAGCTGCAACCATTAATCTGGCGGACGGGAGCAAGAAGGAAACGCTCCTGAAGACTGCCACTGTTGAAATCACACTGGGGAACCGCTCTTTACCACTGAAGATATCGGCAATACCTGGAACCAAAGACACCAGAACCCTATTAGGTGTAGATTTTCTTGAGGCTGCGGGCATCATCCTAAACTTACCACAACGCTGTTGGTACTTTATCGATAACCCAAGGAAGTACTTTAACTTTCTACAGCTACAATACGAACCAATTGTAGACATCACACTGGAAAAATCAGGACCATTAATCTCGAAACTTGCAAAAAAACTTGACTTCAACTGCACGGACATCGAGGAACCAGATGAAACTATATCTGAATTCCTAAAATGGACACGAGAACTCACTTTACTGTCGCCAATACCAGTTACACCGCCTAAAAAAGACGACGACGATGTACCTCCGAACACTTGGAAATTAAGAAAACTTCAATCACCACCTATCGTGTCGCGTCCCCGGGAACCAAGAGCCGCGAACGATGAGTTAAAACATAAAGATCCTAGGGTTACATATATTCCAATAAACAACATTTCACTATACAGCGTTGATTTATCATTGAATTGCCAGAAAACCCCTCTATTACGTAAAGATGAGGCCGAATTATTAACAAATAATGAGCAATCGCAATTAAATAACCTGTTGTTAGAGTATAGCGATATTTTTTTCAAAAATGGTCCCCCTACTTCTTATATAGAACATAGTATAGACACAGGTGAACATCAACCCATTGCAGTCAAACCCTATCGAATGTCTCCTTTACGTCAGGAACAACTTAAAACAAAAATTAAAGAAATGTTAGGTAACGATATAATCGAAGAATGCGATTCCCCCTGGGCTGCACCTGTAATACTAGTTCCAAAAGGCCAAAACGATGTGAGAGTTTGCATCGATTATCGTCGCATAAATGAAGTAACCAAACTAGATAGGTACCCATTACCACGAATGGATGATCTACTACACCAAGCAAAAGCAATGCCGTATATGTCAACAATAGATCTACAATCAGGGTATTGGCAAATTAAGGTTAAACAAGAACATCAAAATAAAACAGCTTTTGTCACACCATTTGGAACTTACAAGTTCAAGAGAATGCCTTTTGGGTTATGTAACGCACCGGCCACATTCCAAAGATTAATGGACCGACTGGTACGGGGACTCAAAACCCAATATGTTTTAGCATATCTGGATGATTTACATATAAGGTCACTCACTTTTTCCATGCACCTAGACAATCTACGCGAAATATTTAACAAACTTAGAGAGTATAACTTACGTGCAAATAGAGATAAATGTAAATTCGGATGCCCAAAAATAAAATATTTGGGACATATCATAGTACCCGAAGGCATCAAAACGGATCCAGAAAAAATCGAAGCACTGATTAATCGACCACCACCCAAAAATATCAAACATTTGATTTCCTTTTTACAAACTGCTTCATGGTACCGTAGATTTATCAAAAACTATGCGGATATTGCTCGGCCATTAACAAACTTAACGAAAAAAGCAATATCATGGCAGTGGAAGTCAGAACAACAAGTTGCATTTGAAAAAATAAACCACGCACTAACAACCACGCCTGTGCTAAAACAAGCCAATTTCAACGAGTCATTCATTTTGAAAACAGACGCTAGTCAATATGCAATTGGGGCTGCTCTACTGCAGGGGGAGGGAGAAACTGAACACCCAGTAGAGTATGCCAGCAGACTACTGACACCAGCAGAACAAAATTACACAGTTACCGAAAAAGAAGCTCTCGCTATTGTTTGGGCGGTATCACGATTTAGGGGATACATAGAAGGAAATAAGTTTATTACTATAACAGATCATCAGCCCTTGAAATGGCTAATGAATTTAAAAACACCAACGGGACGTTTAGCAAGATGGGCACTACAACTTCAGCCGTTTAACTTTGAAATCCAATATACTACTGGACGCACAAACTTTTTGGCAGATATGCTGTCACGTCCACCCTGCGAAGATCATACAGAAGAGTGTCCCGTATGCTCTGTAGAACTTGAATTTCCTAGACAAAGTGAAAGAAACATTCGGGAAAAACAGTTAAATGATGAAAAATTAGTTAATATTATTAACGCATTAGAGAATGAATCTAATAAAGAAGATTATATTGAATGGCACAAAAAAGGTTACCTTCTTCACAAAGGGGTACTGTATAGATACATTATAGACCAAGACGATGAAAATGCAAAATTAGTCGTGCCAAAACAAGAAATAACAAACATATTAAAAGAATATCATGATGTACCTACAGCCGGACATTTGGGAATAGACCGTACCATTAACCGAATCAAAAACAATTTTTACTGGAATGGGCTGAGGAGAGATGTTAGTCAATACATTAAAACATGTGTAGAATGTCAGCGTTACAAAATTACAAACCTCAAGCCAGCAGGACTATATCAATCAACCATAACCAAACAAAGGTTTGAAATACTATCAATTGATTTATTTGGTCCACTACCAAAAGCTTACACTGGTGAAAAATGGATCTTTATTGTAGAAGATACGGCAACAAAATGGATAGAATTATTTTCTATTTACGAAGCCACAGCTGTAACATGCGCAAATAAACTAATTAACGAAGTCTTCTTGAGGTATGGCCTTCCCAGAAAACTCATAAGTGACAACGGTACTCAATTTATATCAGCAATAATGCAAAAAGTTACTTTTTGCCTGGGTATTCAGCATATCTTGACTCCTGTTTATCATCCTGAACCAAATATTGTTGAAAGAAGAAACCGAGATTTGAAAACACAAATTGGAATCATGGTACAAAACCGACATCCAAACTGGCCGACGACCTTACCAGCTATACAGTTTGCATTAAATACAGCTAGATGCCAAACTACAGGGTACTCACCAGCTTTCTTAACGTTCGGTCGAGAATTACGAACCCCTTATGACCTAACGCACGACCTAAGTGCCATAGTTGAATCAGAAAATTTTGTAGCCGAGATAACACCAAAACTAAAAAAATTAGCTCTTGACTTAGAAACGGCAAAAGATAATATAGAAAAAATGCAGGAACAAAATCGTATGAATGCAAATAAAAAACGTAGACCAGATCCAGGTAATGAAAAAGGAGAACTTGTTTTGGTTGAAACACATCCTATCAGTAGCCAAGACAAAGGCTATACCGCCAAATTTGCACCAAGACGAGATGGGCCGTATACAATTTTCAAAAAAGTAGGAGCTTCAATATATGAGCTTTCATTACCTAATAAACCTGATCAACCAATTGGGAGATACCACACCTCAGCTCTAGTCAAATTCGAGCAAAGAAATCAGGATCAACCCATACCTGACCCAGTCAAACCAATAAGACAAAGAGGAAGACCGAGGAAACCAACAAATGTTTGATGTTGGTACTCAAATCGGGACGACTACAAGAGTACCAAAGGGGGAGAATGTAACAAACCCATAGTAACTCACCACAACATCCATGGTACCACCGCGCACCTACACTACGCTATCAGCAAAATACCGTCAGATTGCATTGATGCACACATACATACTGGCGGGTATATAAACGGACGCCGCGGCGCAGCATTTCATTAGATCGCTAGACGTTGACGAGTGCGATAGCTCCGCAGTCCACTCGGTGACGTAAGTACTCTTCCTGTTCGAATGCCCCGCGTCAGCAGGTCGAGTAAGCTAGGTCGGATACGGGATGCGATAGCCACGCAGTCCACCCCAGGATCCAATAATAGGGATAACATTGAATGTTCTACTTAAGTCTCATGTAATAAAGTACATTTGGATACAATAAATCTAATCTTGAACGAGTGGGTTTTAATCCATAAACACCCACCCTACAAGACCAAATAAAAAAGATGCATTTTTTTTTCTGTATTCAATAAACTCGTGAATAAGCGAATTTTGGCATAGTTGTAGGGGATGGTGTTTTAAGCCACATACTAAAAGTACTAATGGGTGGGGTAGAAGCTAACGGGTAGGGGGGGGTGTAAAGGTCCCTTTTTTTAGTTTTTCTTAAATAACTCGTAAACGGTGGCCCATAGCAAAAAATGTTCCATCACATAAATAATCTGCATAAAATTCTCTACAAAAAAGATATTTACACTTTTTTACTGGGATCAACATTTAATGAGATATGGAAGGAAGAAGATGGACAATAAAAAACAAACTTACATTTCTTTAAGTATGGCAGGTATATAAATAAAAATAAAAATCCTAATCCTAGTAATATTATAAATGCGAAAGAGAGTGTTTTTCTTGACCATCCAGAATCCAAATAGGCTTGGTTAGGTTAAGTTATTTTTTAACCACCCAGTACCGAAAATTAACCATGTAAAAATTAAACAGGTACAATAATTATTTTTCGACCACCCAGTACTAAAAATTAATCATGTAAAAAATTAAATACCGATGTACACTAACTATTCTTAATTACCTATTCAACTTTAGAAGTAAAAACTAATTGGACACTTACATCTACCTAGTAAGTACCTACTATACTTTACGCACTAACATCTAAATCGTAAAATTCGTTCAGTGTGAAATTGTGCGACTTTAGTTTATACATGGAAGTATAATATACTGCGACAAAGTTCTTTGCAGGGAGTGTAAATAGGAGCGGCAAAGCCCGCTCGCACTCAATGATCGAAGACCTTCGTCCTTCTTGCTTTGTTTAGGACATTGTCAGTTTGTATTATTCAATACAAAATTAAGATAAAAAAAACATTTCATTACAAACGATGGTAAAACACACAAGCGACAAATTTGGCATGATTATTATGTACATAGTACTAACACTAAAAAAACAAAAAAAAACTGAAAACCGGTCAAGTGCATAATGGTTTTTACGCATAATGTATCATTACGCATAAAACCTTTTGTCATAAAACGGTTTTTACAATAGAAAGGGTTTTGTTTTAATTATTATTATAACCTAACCTTACCTAATTTAACTTAATCTACACAATGGACGTTTATTAACTTCGGCAATGTCAGCCTAAAAGAGTGTTATGACAAACGATTCTATGCGTAATGATACATTATGCGTGTCAAAGGAGTCCCGTTTAAAGCACCGTCCTCTAAAACTATGCTAAAATTCGCTTATAAACGAGTTTTTTCCCCTGATTTTGCCTTATTGCTTAGGGTATTGGCCACACATATTGCTGATTTTTGATAGGAAGTACCGCCTGGAAAAATTTGTTATTTTGGCAAGTAGTAGTGCCAATGTATGGTCTATTCTGAGAAAAAAATCTAGAGGTGTCACTATTTCACAACCACATAAAAAATAATGTTTATTTTTTATTTGGTCTTCATTTTCTTTTTTTTATATGATAACTAGTATTTGTTTTTTGGGAGGCGATGCAAATCTATAAAAAGAACATCATCCCAAAGTTTGAACCAAATCGCTTGAATACATCCCGAAAAACAGGAAATTTAAAAAAAATCTTAAAAAAATTATAAGTCGAGAACTGTCACAATTAAGATGTTGATACTCAGCATAAATAATCTTCACTATAAGAGACACCCACAAAAAAAGCCCGAGCCCATTTGATATAAGGGCCGACTTACAATGGAAACCCGATTATGGCCTTTCGGGAATCATTCTTCCCTCCATATCTCATTAAATATTGATCCCAGAGAAACAATGTCTAAAACTTTTTTGTAGAGAATTTTATGCAGATTAATCATGTAATGGAAAACTTTTTGCTATGGGCCACCGTTTACGAGTTATTTACGAAAAACTAAAAAAAGGGACCTTTAGACCCCCCCCCACCCGAACGCTCCACCCCCACCCGTCAGTACTTTTAGTATGTGGTTTAAAACACCATTCCCTACAACTATGCCAAAATTCGCTTATACACGAATTATTTCCCCTGAGTTTGCTTCGTTGCTTGAGCTATAGGTACCTAATGAAATCATTATTTACGCGCGCACTTTGTTGACATTATTTTTAAGATTGTTTTAGGCTTGTAACTAATTTATTCCGTATTCTTACGAAATAGTATTTGTCGTGTAAATCGCAAGCACCAAGCATCTTAGATATAATACTTAGGTATCACTTTTCATTTTTAATTTATTTATTGAAAGTTCAGCTCGCAAACTAAAATAATGATAGTCCTCGATTATTGCTGTAAATATTATTCGATTCGACTAACGTGGGATATTTAAAAATGTTATTATTATTAAAATTAGGATTATTTATAGTATTATATTTTAGCGATCATGTAGGTAGGTAAGTACAGTCACCTTTATGAGTAGCTTTACTTTAGAGTAGAGTACACTTTAGTACCTTGTCGTTTTAACATCTTTGACAGATTAGTGAAACATGATGTTAGTGACAAAGAACTAAGTAACGATTGTACCTATTTATAAGACCTCGTGACTAAAACGAAAGAAGCTAACAATAAAATTGATCATAAATAAATGAGGATCTTTTATTTTTTATCGATCATAATTTTAGGCATCAATTAATTAACGTTATTGTAAAGCTCAATTATTGACAATCAAAATATTTAAAAAAAAAACAAAAAGCGGCATAAACACGCAAAAAATTTACTTCTTTTTAACCGACTTCAAAAAAGGAGGAGGTTCTCAATTCAACTGTATGTTCTTTTTTTACGTGCCTCGCTCCTGCATATTTGAAATGGACTGTAGCTTACTACGGCGATAAATAAAAATACAGGAATATATGCTATAAAAATTGCCTTTATTTATTTAATTCTATTATCTAAAATTCAACCTTACAACAAGTCCTTACGTCCCGAGAAAAATCAGTATTATTAATCAGTATTGTCTAGTAGCTGCCCTTACTGCCCCATCTCAACTTTCCACCCTAAATATATATAATACTACTACTGGTGTATATAATACTGATTTTTCTCATTTCTAATAATAATATCATAATTGTAGTTATCTCCATATTTAATGATCTTAAAGCTAAAGAAAATTTCACTTGGTCCCAAACAGTGTTTTAATCCTTGATAGAAATGTGATCGATTGGCATTAAAAAAAAGATTAAGTACTCAAATCTGACGATTTTCTCGGTGACTACATTTTATCAAAAATCTGTGAATGTCGATTTTCATTACTTAGGCCCTGTTGTTTGATCAAGACTCAACCAATTGTTAAAATTCGAAAAAGGAATCGAAAATTTGACACATTTCCTTGAGATTTTACCATTAGTTACGATTTTTAACTATTAGTTAGTTTAACTACTGATCAAACAACAGGCCCTTAAAAAGTTAGTAAAGGTCTCCTAAGAGCATTTTTGCGTAGCAGCAAGGGATCTTGTAGCTGCCCTTACTGCCCCATCTCAACTTTCTACCCTATTAAGATTCCGGTGTTATAAGAAAACAAAATGAGGCATTCTGCAGTTTAGGTATTTTGCGACCAAGAAGTTTTGAGTGCTGGGAATATTGATAAAAAGGTAAAATGCAATTTAGTAGTTATAAGCCCAAAGCTAAAAATTCTATATAATGTCAATGCTATGGACGGAATATTCAATTCTTAATAATTATCATAACTGTTGTACAGTACACATATAAAAATAAGCTATAAATTTAAAAAAAAACAGGCTTGTCAGTAGGACTGAAGATATTATTTGACATAATCTCTTAGAGTAGAAACTAACTACTAAAAGTTGGATTAAAAAAAATCTTCAAGGGGTAACCACCACATTCAGTGGCAGTTTTGAAGTAAAAATTGTATAAGGTTTACTCTCCATCTCTCTTTTTCAAAACTATTAAAGCAAATTTACATAAAAACTGGACAGTATGCAGTCAAATATTTACACACACTTGATAAACCTATGAATAAATCCATTAAAATATTTCATTACAAAGGCTTAACCTACACTAGACAGATATTCGAGATTCAAAAGGCACAAAAAATCCATTAGGCACTAGAAGTAAATTCTCAAGTTAAATAATATACTTATTTAGGTTAATACTTTCATTGCCAAGAGCTCTGACTTACATACAAAATGGACTCGCCTAGCGGGTTGGCAGCAGTTAAAGTGTTAAGAAATAGGGAGTTCTGTTACGTTGTTTCAACCCTATTGTAGGTATTTAACCCTTTCTGGACGAGTTTGTGATGATACTTAGATTGATTTGAATTTATATATATTATTATTCATATTCATTAGGTAAAAACTTTTTTGCAGAAATTTGCACGATTGTAAAGACTCGGCCAGAGAGGGCTAAATCAACAAACTTAAATGGATTCAGATTTTATTGACTAAATGTAAAATTTAAGTACTGTGGTGAAACTTCATAATTTAAAAAAGAAAAACATGGTTTCAGCAAATGCATTAGATAGCTGCATGTTTTTTAACAAAAAAATCTATTTTTTAATAGATGATTTGGACTGATTGGATGGATGATTAGGTTAGATAGGTTGTAAGAGCATATGGTAAACAAACAAAAATACACATGTTGAGTACAGTCTAAGGTTAGGTTTTTAGGACTCGAAGAATATTCTACTAACCAAGTTACCATAATTAGTTTTCTAAATTTTAATCTAGAAATAAACATTTATAAAAAATGATGATTCCTAGCATTAGATGGCCGTTACCATGACATTATAGTGATAATTTGTAGTAAAATTTTTTGCTCAGCTCTCAATCACGTAAAAACTAGGTTTTTACAATGAAAACATCTTAATTAAAAAGCTCACACTAACCAGCAGGACCAACATTAACGGTGACGGTGTGAATATATATGATGCGTTACAGCCATCCTTGCTGTTACACGTGCAGTATTCAAGGAATATGTTATATGTTCCAGTCCTCATGAGACAGAAGCGTTCGTCACCTTGGATCCCCACTTCACCGAGGTACGCACAGTCTCTGAAGTAACGCCACTCTCCATTCACTGAAATGATTGTTTTACACTAATTAATGTAAGGAGCTGGTTTGATAAACATTATAGATAATCCTTTGCACCCAGTTGAGTATGAAATAAAGGATAACATTGAATTTTAGTAATTAACCGGTAATATTATGTTTTGAGTATTCACATTAATTTTTTTAGATCAAATACATAGGTTAATTGATATGGAAAGCTAATTTATTATATCAGGTTGGGTGTAAGCAGATAACATTTGAATTATAGGTCGTTTTAACAGTTATAAGAAAACAAAAGACCGTATACACACACCTTTTTGCCTTATTTTTCGGCACATTGTCGGCCTAATGCCCGGATAATCGGGCAGTCCTTTTTCTTGCGAGCAGTCCGTTATAGGCACAGTACTATTGTCGAAAGGGTCTGCGCACTTAGGATCATTGTTCGAACGGCAATTCCAGCATTTTATAGAAGATACTGAAAACAAAACTTGACAATAACAACCAAAAACCAAAATTTCAAGATGGGTGTGGTACTGGTAGGTACGCACTCGCTCCTTCGTAATCACAACAAAACCACTTACCGTATGGAATGAGGACAGTTACAATAAACAAACTTAATGTAATCTTAAATATATCAGTCATTTTATGATAGTTTTATGATAATTTCATACAAAAAAATAACTTTGAAACTAAGTAACAAACGCTCACCGAGCGCTGAGCGTTTGTTTGACACGACTACAGATAAAATATAATACGATACGCTAAGATATCGCGATACAAGAGATTAAATAAAAGCAAGTTTTTTTTTGTTCTTGTTCGATATAAATAATGTATCTATTCCCGCTTATTTTCTTTAAAATAATCAAAAATAAAATTATTTTAGCCAATATTTTTAGAAATTTCCTCAAATTTAAAACCGATAAACAGATAAGACTAAATCTTACCGCAACACTAAAGATTGGGTGTGTCATTCTTTTCAATCGTTCTTTCAAGTTTCATTCAGTCACTCATACTCATGTATGTCTGCATGCTATGGCAACTTAGTACATTTGACGTGGTTCGCTTTTTTTTGTTTTTTTTTTATGTATGACAAATTATTTTGGCGCGTGGGTCAAGCAATAATAGACTCTTGGTCAACCATGTAAGCGCTTCGACGCGCGCCTTCGTGCTGTGGCGCCATCTTCATATTAGGTGGAATAAACATTTAAAGTCAGTGTTGCTGATGGAGTAAAAAAACCCACTTTACGAACCAAACAAAAACGTAACGATAATGCAAAAAAGGATATTTTTTTACTTTTGTTATGTTGAAAAATATATTATGCTTTATGAAAATGCAAAAACATATAATTTATGACAGTTTGTATTGAATCAATATGACAACACAATAAGTAACTTGTCTGTTTTGACATTTTTTGACATTGTTCAAAGAAATTTTCAATTTCAGCTATAAATTATAAGATTCTTTAATTTAATTTAAGGATTCTAGGAGGAGGAATTATTGCATGATGTCTTTTACGATGTGCTGCGTACCTGGCTGCAATAACCGGACCGTAGACGGTATTTCAAATTTATGGGTCAAATACAGATTCCAAATGTACCTATTCAGAAAAAAATAACGGACAATTGTATCATTGGTCGTACTATTCATATCATAAATGGGAAAATGTGTCTGTCTTTCTGTCTTGTACGCTTCGCTGAACTGATTTTGATGAATACCTGCAAACTATTGAATTCTAGATGGAATAGCGATCGATATACGATATCGAAGTGGATGAAGTTAAAATGGCAATATTTAATTTATGAATAAGTACATTAAATTGTAATTGTGTTTGTCTGACTGAAATGCGTTCATGGCTAAACCCTCAATCGGTTTTGATGGAATTTGGCATGACTCCATTTGTTGGCATTTGTTGGTGACTCCAGCAGACCTTACTTTAATTCCTAATCCCCTAGCTGGGGCAGAGAGCACCCACAGAGCGCTGCCATCATCGAGCTCTTACTTGCGCTGCGTGTGCGTGTGTCTAGCGATATAGACCATAGCGAACAGCGATACACGTGTTCTACAATGACGTATACAATTTAAATTAATAGTAGATTTTTAACCAAGGGATAGCGAGTGCGCCTATGGTTCGAGGGTGCGCAATTGATACTTTCACCCGTGTTAAACCCCTACTTTTCATTTCGATTATGAGGAAAGTAAATATTTGAGAAAAAAATATAACTTCAAATGCTAGCGAATTTGGATGAAATTTGGCACTCAACATAAAATGAAGACAAAAGCTAATGCTAATTAGCTTTTGCCAGCAACTCTTCCCGCGTAGAACTCGTTTATAGCTTTTCCCTCGGGAACCATCAAGTTTTCCGAGATTAAACTTGACGGTTCCCGAGGGAAAAGCTGGTTATA
Organism: Acleris cristana; assembly: GCA_948252455.1. NCBI lineage: Eukaryota > Metazoa > Arthropoda > Insecta > Lepidoptera > Tortricidae > Acleris > Acleris cristana. Next base: position 14,651,353 of record OX411787.1, on the reverse strand, counting down.
ATAATATTAAAAACATTTCTTAAAACACGGTTAAGTAGTCAAAATAATCAATCATTATTTATTTCCACATTTCTTTTACGGCGCATGGAGAAGGCAAACGAGGACACCTGCCACCCGTGCGCCGTTTTACGAAGCTACAAGTTACAAATTATAAGCGGATCCCTCTTTCTAGCAAAAGGAGTTAGAAAGAGACTTCCGCTTGTAATTTGTAACTTGTAGCTTCGTGAAACGGGCCTCTGGTGGTAAGGTGATCTGTGACCCGCGCATACCCGTTATTTTATGTTTGCTGAAACAGCTTCTTGGAAGTGCGTTTTACATAAGTTCTTATGTAAAGATCTTCCTGTCCACCATTAATACACATATTATGTATGCAGGTATGTATGTTTGTACAGAACACTTTAAAGTAAAAAAAGGAAAAATAATATAGATAAATAGCCCAGAAAATACGGATGTACCAAACATTTTTTTATATTTAGGTATGCTACTTACTGTACTTACGTAAGTCTTACGCGTTATTTTTAAAGGGCTAACCTGCTACACCCTTACTATACTACTACTAGAGGACGCCCGCGACTTCGTACGCGTAGAATTAGTTTCCCGCTACTCCCCCCATTTCTTCCCGTTGGGGGTCGATTTTCGGAAAATCCTTTCTTAGTGCTCACTTACATCATGAAAGGAACCCCTGTACCAAATTTCAAGTTTCTAGGTACAGTAGTTTCGGCTGTGCGTTGATATATAAGTCAGTCAATTTTGCCTTTTATATATACTTATAGAAGATTATTACGCTTCACTACTAATATAGGTAACGTGTATTAACAATTACGAGTATTTACCTATATGTTATGCGACATTGAAATAGTACTAGGTATTTATTATAAGCAGGCATATCTATCTGCCTGTCTGTCCGTCTGGTGGACTGTCCGTCCATCTGTCAAAACCTCGACTGCGTCAGAAGGAGGGTTAAGTTTTTCGAGCGTCTATTTCTGGGCACGCTCTGCACTCTGCAGCCTAAACAGCTTGCGAGGTGTCATTCGATTTGTCTTAATTGCCGAAGTGACATCACTACATAGTATAAAACAAAGTCGCTTCCCGCTGTCTGTCTGTCTGTCTGTCTGCCTGCCTGCCTGCCTGCCTGCCTGCCTGCCTGCCTGCCTGCCTGCCTGCCTGCCTGCCTGCCTGCCTGCCTGCCTGCCTGCCTGCCTGCCTGCCTGCCTGCCTGCCTGCCTGCCTGCCTGCCTGCCTGCCTGCCTGCCTGCCTGCCTGCCTGCCTGCCTGCCTGCCTGCCTGCCTGCCTGCCTGCCTGCCTGCCTGCCTGCCTGCCTGCCTGCCTGCCTGCCTGCCTGCCTGCCTGCCTGCCTGCCTGCCTGCCTGCCTGCCTGCCTGCCTGCCTGCCTGCCTGCCTGCCTGCCTGCCTGCCTGCCTGCCTGCCTGCCTGCCTGCCTGCCTGCCTGCCTGCCTGCCTGCCTGCCTGCCTGCCTGCCTGCCTGCCTGCCTGCCTGCCTGCCTGCCTGCCTGCCTGCCTGCCTGCCTGCCTGCCTGCCTGCCTGCCTGCCTGCCTGCCTGCCTGCCTGCCTGCCTGCCTGCCTGCCTGCCTGCCTGCCTGCCTGCCTGCCTGCCTGCCTGCCTGCCTGCCTGCCTGCCTGCCTGCCTGCCTGCCTGCCTGCCTGCCTGCCTGTCTGTCTGTCTGTCTGTCTGTCTGTCTGTCTGTCTGTCTGTCTGTCTGTCTGTCTGTCTGTCTGTCTGTCTGTCTGTCTGTCTGTCTGTCTGTCTGTCTGTCTGTCTGTCTGTCTGTCTGTCTGTCTGTCTGTCTGTCTGTCTGTCTGTCTGTCTGTCTGTCTGTCTGTCTGTCTGTCTGTCTGTCTGTCTGTCTGTCTGTCTGTCTGTCTGTCTGTCTGTCTGTCTGTCTGTCTGTCTGTCTGTCTGTCTGTCTGTCTGTCTGTCTGTCTGTCTGTCTGTCTGTCTGTCTGTCTGTCTGTCTGTCTGTCTGTCTGTCTGTCTGTCTGTCTGTCTGTCTGTCTGTCTGTCTGTCTGTCTGTCTGTCTGTCTGTCTGTCTGTCTGTCTGTCTGTCTGTCTGTCTGTCTGTCTGTCTGTCTGTCTGTCTGTCTGTCTGTCTGTCTGTCTGTCTGTCTGTCTGTCTGTCTGTCTGTCTGTCTGTCTGTCTGTCTGTCTGTCTGTCTGTCTGTCTGTCTGTCTGTCTGTCTGTCTGTCTGTCTGTCTGTCTGTCTGTCTGTCTGTCTGTCTGTCTGTCTGTCTGTCTGTCTGTCTGTCTGTCTGTCTGTCTGTCTGTCTGTCTGTCTGTCTGTCTGTCTGTCTGTCTGTCTGTCTGTCTGTCTGTCTGTCTGTCTGTCTGTCTGTCTGTCTGTCTGTCTGTCTGTCTGTCTGTCTGTCTGTCTGTCTGTCTGTCTGTCTGTCTGTCTGTCTGTCTGTCTGTCTGTCTGTCTGTCTGTCTGTCTGTCTGTCTGTCTGTCTGTCTGTCTGTCTGTCTGTCTGTCTGTCTGTCTGTCTGTCTGTCTGTCTGTCTGTCTGTCTGTCTGTCTGTCTGTCTGTCTGTCTGTCTGTCTGTCTGTCTGTCTGTCTGTCTGTCTGTCTGTCTGTCTGTCTGTCTGTCTGTCTGTCTGTCTGTCTGTCTGTCTGTCTGTCTGTCTGTCTGTCTGTCTGTCTGTCTGTCTGTCTGTCTGTCTGTCTGTCTGTCTGTCTGTCTGTCTGTCTGTCTGTCTGTCTGTCTGTCTGTCTGTCTGTCTGTCTGTCTGTCCCTATGTATGCTTAGATCTTTAAAACTACGCAACGGATTTTGATGCGGTTTTTTTAATATATAGAGTGATTCAAGAGGAAGGTTTATAGGCACATTTTAATCTAATTAAGTTTTGATATAGTTGAGAAAACTCAATGTTTTCTTACCAAGTCGTCAAAAAATCAATGTTCGGGCGCTTACATAGCTTACGCTGGCTAAACGTTAAGAGATATATCAAAACAATGTACTGAAGAATTGTAGGTCTTTAAAAAACCTAGAAAAAAGTCCGCAATGGCATATGTCTAACTCCTAAGGTTAACAAACAGTAACCATTTTTATATTTAAAAATTTATTTAAAAATCTTAGTTTATTTGCGAAGCCATTTTCTCCGATTCCGATTTATCCTTATCCAAATAAATACGTTAGTTATCTTGGGTATTTAATGCTAATGATAAAAATGGTCCTTTACACTATATTAATTAAATATTTCAGAAGATATGGCAGATTCAAAATTACGCGCAACCCAAATCTAAATTATCGAAACGCTTGGCCCGGCCGGGAGCCCGGGCCGCTGCAGAGCTGGCTGCCGCTGCCGCGCTTCGCCCTAAAGTAAGAAAAATTTTGAAGCGATCAGACCTGCACCGGAGCTCTCCTGTTACTTTATTCAGATTATTAAATTCGGGAAATGGGTAGGTAGTTAGATTGAGTTTAGGTTTTGATTAAAAGTTATTTTTATGTTGTTTTTCCTTTTAAGGGTTCCGTACCCAAAGGGTAAAAACGGGATCCTAGGCTATTACTAAGAATCCACTGTCCGTCTGTCTGTCTATCCGTCTGCCTGTCTGTCACCAGGCTGTGAACCCTGTGTTAGACACTTGAAATTGTGCCCGTAACAGATCAAAATCAAAGCACTATCAAACGTAGGCAAGAGGAATGTCCCGAGGGCAGATGTTAAAATCAGCGAAATCTGTTTGGACGGAGAAAGGAGTCTGAGAATGACTGACTGATTGATTACTATTTTTTATCAGAATATGGCTTAATGTATCATTTTGCAGGTGGCAGCTGAGTGACCATTTTCAGTCAGTTGAAAAAGTCTCATCATCATCATCATCATCATCATCATCATGTCAGCCGAAAGACGTCCACTGCTGGACATAAGCCTCCCCCAAGGCTCTCCACTCAGACCGGTCTTGTGCTTTTCACATTCAACAAGTTCCCGCGACTTGAAAAAGTCTGGCAGATTCTTACTTCTCTTTTTTTAACAAAGCATTATGTTACCTTTTCTTTCTTTGATAATAATGACTTGAACATTTGGCGTGACCTGCGGCTTTAAATGTTTTAACAGGCAGGGAGGAGTGGTTCTGGTATTTCAAGAAAATTCCTTGCCGGACTTGGGTTATCCATTTAATAAATGGGTATATTGCGTTAATGGAGCTAGCTATACAATTGTTTGACCTGTTTACTGGCTCTGGATTAGCTTGCCATTTGACTCCGGATGGTGAGCTGAAGAATTAACATGATCAAAATCTGATGATAATACTTAGTAGGTACCAACTTTATTATAATACAGTTTTATTATTTTTAGGTCACAAGATATTCTTTGAGGCGGTTTGTGTCCAGAGCAAGGAAATGTGTCCCAGCTAGAACACCTACTTATCTGCACAAAGATTCGATCTGGTATTATCTGTGAGATTATTGAAACCAAAGGATACTTATAAGCCAGTTAAAAAAAGAAAAGATTGTCATCATAACCTGCAGTGAGGACCTGCTGAACTTCCATTATGTAAAGGCTGTTAGAGCAATACAGTGAATGTCACCTCTCTTATACCTATGGTGAAGCTGAAGCGAAATACCCGACTCAAAGAACACATGGCTGATCAACTAATCATCATCAAAATCAATATTTCTAAGATTTTTATTTGAGGCTGTTGAAACCAATAAGTTGCTTTAGGTCAAAATAATTTATAGAAAAAAAAATACCTTCACGGCGACTACCAAGAGTCAAGTAGCGAGATGTGAAAAAATAATGGTATCGTCCGCTGAATGTCAGGTGAAGAAACAAGAGAGGGTTGTAGGTGTAGGATTGCAATCTTTATACAATAAACAATAAAATCATGGACAACACAGGCAGAACAGGCCAAGGAGGAGAGTTGACATGAAAAGGGCAGAAAATGCAAATAATAACAATAACAGAGCATCTTTACATTGCTAAACTTGAACATAGTTTACAATAATATTTGTCGAAGGCATTCCAAAGAAAAATGGAGGCAATGAAAAGATCCGCTGAATTACCTACTCAAGGAATAATCATGAAGAGAAGAACAGAATTTCGAGGAAATGAAAAATAAATGCTACGTTTTAATATTATTATAAGTTATTTACATTTTTGAAATAAGAGTTGGCTAAGAAGATTGGTATGATTTTGGCGTGGCGGCGTAAAGTGGAAGACAGGAGAAGTGAAACTTTTGTTCAAAACATTTGAAATAGTCGGCGAGAAGTTTTGTATTTTAAAATCTCAATGGTCACTGAAATTCTCATGCCTGTGAGAAACTTTGAAATAATTTCGTTTTTTTCTTTGTTTTCGTTTTATGATAATTTCTAGTTTTTCAATCGATATTACTAGAGTAGGGTCAAGTGGGGTAAATTTGAGACAAAAATAACAACTTTTGCGTTTACATGCTTCTAAAAATTTGGTAATAATGTTTTGGACTTATGGAAATGTACTATCCCAGACTATCTTTCGCACATTACTGATAATTTAACTGTGAATTTATATAATGTTATTATTTCAATACAAACTATGTATCTATTTTTTTTCCATCAAATGGAAACAGTGTTGTTTAAAAAAAAGACGGCTCATAATTCCTAAGCTATAGCACAGTATATAAATAAACCAGTAAAGAAACTAAGAACAAACGCTCGAAACGACGCACTCACACAGACGCACGCCTCTACGAGACCGCTAAGAGGATTTGGCGGTGCTGTCAGTCGCGAGTGTCGCGTCGAGACGAATGGGCTCCTTCGCATTTTACGTTCGTTCTTTAGAAAGATGCCACAAAAGTATTCCTTACAAAATCGAAATCTGGGGATCTGTGTGGTCTCTGACGATGATTTGAGATTTCGTTAGCAGCATGAGAAAAAGCAGCCGCCATCTTGGACTTTTTAGTTATTCAACCGATTGCTTCCAAAATAGATATCTGGGGATGTGTATGGTCTCCGACAACTAATCTGTTGCCAGAATGAGAAAAGTAGCCGCTATCTTGAACTTTTTAGTTATTCCACCGATTGCTTCCAAAATCGATATCTGGGGATGCATGTATGGACTCCGACAACTAATCTGTTGGCAGAATGCGAAAAAGTAGCCGCCATCTTGAACTTTTTAGTTATTCAACCGATTGCTTCCAAAATCGATATCTGGGGATGTGTATGGTCTCCGACAACTAATCTGTTGGCAGGATGAGAAAAAGTAGCCGCCATCTTGAACTTTTTAGTTATTCTTAAAATGCTAAAGTTATGTTTATTACCCAATTTTATCGGACATCACACAGATCTCCAGATATCGATTTTGGAAGCAATCGGTAGAATAACTAAAAAATTAAAGATGGCGGCTACTTTTTCTCAATCTGTCAACGGATTTGTTGTCGCAGATCACACGTATCGATTTTGCACTAACTAGTTGAGATACAATAAACGAGAACTTTTTTCAATTTTACAAAATGTTAGTGGACAATCCTTACGCTCAATTGGAGCGTAGGTATTTATCTTGAAAAGTAGGCCTGTTTTCTTTACTGGTTTATTTATATAGGTACTGTGGCTATAGGTGTTTTCTAAGCGAGTGGGTAATTTTGATACAGTGTAGGAGAAAAAATACGAATAATTTTTTGTGACTTTCAATATATATATTTTTTTATGAAGAAAAATCATAAACTAACGTGGTGACAAAAGTATGTTTAATAATCATAATGTCGAGTGGTAATGTCTAATAGTGTAATATGGTATTACAGTAAGAGATCAACAATTACAGTCTTAAATTGCACCACGAGGAACGTAAATTATAATGTTAAAGTAAAAAATGCGACATTCGCTTATAAAATTCAAAATTAAACAAAATTTTCTAAATCAGTCCAAATATAAGACACTTCGAAATTACTCGACTTGATATTTTTCAAAGTCTATATGAAACATTAATGGTCTTCTCTTACTTTTTTGCATCGGAGCAGATAATTTTATGACAGCTTCATCTCTTCATCTTTGTGAACAGAGTACTAAATATGGGTATCGGGATAAAGAAAATAAGTACATTGTTGCAGAGGATAGAAAGTACGCGATTTTTGGACGAGTCATATAGAGGGCCGAAACGTAGTTGAGGCCCTCTAATGTACGAGTTCATAAATTGCACTTTCTACCGAGGCAGACATAGTGCTTTTCACAACTACTGAGAGGAAATAAAATAAAGTTCATATTCAAAACTCAATAGTGTTAGTCAATTGTCGTCGGTTTTTCAAAGGTAGTATAGAAGCTGTATCACCGCCAATTTTACAATAGATAACTTTTTTTTAATCTGGACCCCTGTTCTCGTGGCACTCGAGATTAATAAACTAACATTCGAGATGAAGATGTCTACTCCATATAAAATTGTATTTGTTTCGCCATATCTCCTATGTAATTTCATCTCTAGTGGTTCGAGATTAGGGGCCAAGTATGAATTACATTTTAAAAAAAAGCAGTGACATAGTTTTTAGTCTGTGTATCTTTTAGCAAAAATACACCTAATATTTTACGACACAAAATGATGTGTTCTTATTGGTCGATTTCAATTTTTCATTTTAAGGATCTGACACAAAAATTGATTGATTGATTTTCATTGGTTCTCAAAGTTGGACAACAATGTTCTCGACCAATCAGCAACACGCCGAGAAAAACATTCTTGGTGTGTCCTTATAAGTGACGTTTTGTGACCCCAAACAAGACCATCTATGGCCATATTTCCGAGCAGTGTTGTGAAAAGATTTTTTTTTTGATCTTTTTAGTTAAATTACTGATAGGTTTCCGTTATCCATTCCTTCCACTCGAGCTAAGTAGAACTTAAATATGTTTTTAATAGCGTGTCTTATTAGAAAAAAGTCACCTATCCCATATACTTACTTATTGAATCTGTCTTATTATTACACTACACAGTGGCGGATTTGCATTCTTGGCCGCTCTAGGCCCCAGGCCATGAGCCGCCCCTTTCTCAGCACCCATCATATCAGTTTTTATGTTAAGCAAAGCAAGATCGTTTAACCTTTGCTCCATCATTGTTGTGCGTAAATAGTTTTTAACTCTGCGCAAACAAGAAAACGACCATTCTCCTGAACAGTTGCAGGCGGGAGTACACACACATACGAAGAGCAATATCCACGTTCGGTTAAATGGTTTGAAGACCTTCAGTTCGTAACCATTTCAACAAACTGACAGCACTGTTCCGCTCGTCATTTTTAGGGTTCCGTACCAAAATGGTAAAAAAGGAACCCATAGTGAGACTTCATTGTCCGTCTGTCTGTATGTCACAGTAGGTTTTCTCAGCAACTACAAATGCTATCAACTTGAAATTTGGTATAGTTGTACAACTAGATTGCCCGCATCTGTTTTTAAGTAAAAAAAAATTAAATTCGTTTTATAAATAATTGAAAAAGGAGAGGTCTAAAAGGAGAGGGGTCATTATCTGTACATTTCAAAACTATTTTTTATTTGTTTTCTGTGATGTACTTTTTAATTTATAGACAAAAATATACAAAAAATGACCGTTCCCCCCCTTATCTCCGAAGTTTATTAATCAAAAAATCGTTACCAAGTATGTTATCTTAAATACAGAAGCACCAGTGCACGAGTCCGACTCGCACTTGACCGGGTTTTTTATGCTGCAGTGAGAAGGAAAATGTAGGGACATTTTTCCGAAAAATTGTCTTCTAAGTCAGTAGAATAAACCATATGCAATGCTTTGGCCTTTTCTTCGACTTCTGAGATGCTCAGTTTCGTTAGGTTAGTAATGAAGTCAAAAAAATTGTGAAGTAATTTATCCCGTCGTTTTTTTAGTTCTTCTGACAATGTATTAATTACTACCGAAAAACTAGTTAATCCGAAATTTTCGCAACCATTCTTGTGTTGCATCTCTTCACCTTTATTAGTCTCGCCAGGAAGTAGCTTACGCTTTGGATTGCGTCGAAAATCCCTTTCATATTCCAGTACGAAAGGCAGTTTTTTGCCTTTGTTTTCGAAATCATTGAAGATATCTCTTTTTTCGCCAATAAATGTATCAGTGTCCCATAGTTAGAGTTGACAATGGTAATGTCAATAACTCGCGTGAATCACGAGCGAGTGTTTTTAAAGCTCGTCGATATGTACGAAATAATTAGGTACTTATATTTTTATACGTAAAAAAAGTGATTCAGGAAGATTATTGCTATACATTGCGGTGCAGTGCGGCCCGCCATAATATGCGCAGCCTTTTAAATATTTAGGTACTTTGCGCTTTGAGTTATTTCTTGCTATCATCAGTGATTTTTTTGTCACGATTTGCCGCCTTTAATATCTGGCCGCCCTAGGCCCGGGCCTACTGGGCCTTAGGGCAAATCCGTAGTGTCACTACACTATCTATCTATATATATAAAAGGCTAAACTGACTGACTGACATATAAACGCACAGCCGAAACTACTGTACCTACCTAGTAACTTGAAATTTGGTACATGGGTTCCTTTCATGATGTAAGTGAGCACTAAGAAAGGATTTTCCGAAAATCGACCCCCAACGGGAAGAAATGGGGGGGAGTAGCGGGAAACTAATTCTACGCGTACGAAGTCGCGGGCGTCCTCTAGTGTCTTATATTTTCCCTAAAGCATGTCTCATTTTTTCCCACCAACACAACGCAACCTCCTAGCTCACTAGCATGCCCCAGACTCAAATGACCGCTCGCCGACGCAAGAACCTCCCCCGCGGAGGGCGCGGAGCGGGGCACTGCGCGCCTGCGACCGTGAGGAAAGCGACCGCAACCAAAGTTGGTCGACTATGATTGAAAATTTTCGCTTCATTTTTTATACTCAAAAACGAAACTTAACAAAAGTCGTTGATTAGATTACAGTAGTCCGTGTTAATTTAATTTTTTAACATTAAAGATATGTGAATAAGGATTCTTTTTAAATTAAATAAGAATGCATATCCGAGAATTTTTGAGTGTTAACAACCGTGTCTTATTTATACCTAAAATATTGAGTGTCTTATATTTACCCCACTTGACCCTAACTAAGTATAATACTCGTAATATAGTAAAGTTTAACATGAGTCATTATTTCACCTTAAAGTTGACTGGTAGAAAATGCTTGTAGCATTAAGTTCGCCTTTTGTACACTATTTTAATTTTGTGCAATAAAGTATTAATATAAAATAAATACCTAATCCTAATTAGGTTGGTATGCTAGGTATTTAATTAGTATTAAAAACTTGTCATCACTCATCATTCAATTGTTAAACCAAATTCGGTTTTTGTTATGGATTATGCATGTACTTTTTAAATAAGTGTACCTACTAGGTCTAAACATAACAAGTTAAATGCAATAAATGATTTATTTACACATTCATTATGTTTACATGTCATGTAGGTAATTAGTTGGATTCCTCGAGGTCTGAAAATAGATAGGTACACTTCGGCCACATCTGTGTGATTTGAAAAATATTCGTGTTAAAAAACTAGTTACCTAGTTTTTTTTTTAAAGTTGGTATCTTTATTTATTTTAAAAAAGACATGACCGTAGATATGGCCGCAGCATTAGGAAGACCCATTAAATACATGATCCTCACAGAGTATTAGTTATAAAAGCTTTTAAAAACCATTTGGAAAAAAATATATCGTTAAAGGTACCTACAATCGTTTTTTTTAGAACTTGGTGAACTTATAATTTTGTCGTTCTTGAGGGGTCCTGTATTCAGTGGATGTCTTTCGGCTGAAATGATTGTCTTCTCACTGGTTTAGGTATATGCAAATAAGAACTGATCAGGCGCGGCGTACCTACTAAGCCCGTCGCTTCTGCGGTGCGGGTGACGCCACTAGATACCTACTCGTTTTTATTAAGTATTATTATTGCCTATCCTATGTTCCTAATGCCTATAAAATATACAAATCGTTCCGCGAATATGAACGATGAGTTAAAAGTAAAATGATATTGTAATTGCGCTAATGTATTCAATAAAAAAGTATCTCGTTGACTACATTAATGTCGAGTAAGTACTTATTTTCTTTGCAGTTTATCAGTTCTCAATATTTAAAACATTGCCATCACGCCTGGTATGTTCTTTTTTGCAGTACTTACCCTAAATCAAACTTTAACCCCTTTTTCATAAAACTTTATAAATAACGGTGTTTAAAGCCATAATAGTTAATATGCGCCAACAACGTGTCTTAACTATTTATTGGTCTTTAAGTACCTGTTGTGGTTTTATATGAATAACAGGGTGGCGTGGCGAATAGCTTACGTATGTGGTTATGTATAAGCTATGCTTACACACACATACGCATAAAATTAGTTCCGCCACCGCGAACTAGATGGCAGAAGTTACTATGGACAGTTTTTTTTTTTAATTTTTTTTTTTAATAATTCTTTGAGAACCGAAAAAGTCGCCGAGTTGCCAGTCTATATCCAGTGTACAATAGTAGTCTTTGTATGTCTGTTTCGAAAACTGTTGGAAGTGTTGTTGACAAGCTTTTTGTTCAATTGTTCCGATTATTTATCATAATTTATATGTCCATTGTTTCTAACAACAATTAAAATGAAAAATATATACTTTTTATTAACACTTGCCTGTGCATTACCGGCAGGTAATTATACATTTCATTAATAAACTTGTTATGTTCAGTCGACTGTTCTAGTTGGAATCATTTACGAAATTGTCTGTTTTAGTTTTTAGCGTGCGATGTTATCAATGTGCATCGTCCCAGAACCTGCAAGAAGACACTTGCGGCGCTTACAAGAAGTTTGATAAAGAGAGCCACATAGCCGTTGACTGTTATAGTGAAGAGACGAACATACAGGGAGCGTTTTGTATGAAACTAACCCAACAAGGGCCCAAAGGGTTTATTTGTGAGTACTTCATGCAAACTAGCACTATTTAGAGTTGTCGCATGAACTTCATGTAAGATCAGAAAGCAGATTGAAGGCTATATGAATTCCATGTGTAGTTTATGGGTGTGTCATGTCATGCATAACATTGATGGTTATAAGTATTGATGTTTAGCTTTAGATAGATTGTCATGCCCTTACAGGGTTGTACGTAGCCTTCACCAGTTATGTATTGCAACTAATAAAATAAAATCACATAAGCAGGTGGGCTATTCTGACTGAGGGGTAAACAAATGTCATTATTTTTTTCAAGGGAATACAACATTTTAAAACAAATTTGAGCCCTTTTATAGTAGTTTAAGTATCTACATTTCTATAAATGGGAGCAAAACGAGTTTTAGCATGTTTTATCCCTTTAATATCTTTTATCCTTCTGTGGGAATAGCTTCGCCCGATGTTACATATATGAGTGAACTTCAAAAAGTTGGACATAATTAGCAAATAATTAGCCATCTACAAATGAATAAAAAAATTAGAAAAATTCAGTGCCACTTAATTTGTAAAGTGGCATATTTCTGATACATTGATATCTGGGCCTGAAAAATAGAAATAGTTTTTAGATTAGTTTAAAGCTGGGTACTGACCAACGTTACGAGGTGTAATGTAACATGTTACACAGCGAGCAGTCATGCAGTCAGTACGTAGTATTACGGGGAAACAATTACACACTGACTGCATGAATGCTCGCTGTGTAACATGTTACATTACACCTCGTAATGTTAATCAGTACCCAGCTTTAGTTTCAGATTATAATATAATTAGATTATGTCACTGGATATAAAATTATTATATGCATATGTCTAGTTATTATGATTTTATTTATGCCAAGGTCTTAATTAAAAAAAAGGTATGTAATTGCAAAATATGAATCATTACAAATTATTTAAAAATAAACACATACCTATGTATTTTGCAAAAATAGAAATGCTAAATTAAACTAATAAATATACTTTTACAATTCACATTAGAGTGGATTTTTATTTAGGAAAGCAAGTTATGATTTAACATACAAAATTAAATTATACAGTGGTGGTCACATAATTAGAGACACTTGTTTTTTTCCCATACAATTGCCTACAAATATTACTTTTCAATTTTGACAACCAGCCAAAAAGTTCTTAATAAATTTTATCTTTAGTTACACTTATTGTTTACTAATAAACTAAAGTTTAAATGTATGTACAATTTATCTCTGTTGGAAACGAATCTTTCATTTTATAAGGATTTGAAAAATAAATATTTGACGTTCATACAAAGTTGTAAAACTTTGTTTGGACGCGTCAGCACTAAGTTTTTAAATCCTTATAAAATGTAAGGTCCATTTTTAACAGCAGTTCACTGTACATCAGTTTAAACCTTAGTTAATTATCTAAAGTAAATAGTATTTAGCAATAAAATTGGTCGAGAATTTTTTGATTGGTGGTCAATATTGAAAAGTCATATTTGTTGGCAGTTGCATGGGAAAAAAACAAGTGTCTCTAATTATGTGACCACCGCTGTAGATGTCTATTTGTCTGAATATAAATAAGTAAAAGTTATAATTTTAAATTACAGAAAGATCATAGAGTTTTTCCTCATAGAAGACAAATCCCGTTAATTTCCATTTTTTGATGATCCACTATTCATTTCTGTAAAAGTTTGTAAGAACTAAGTAAATAAAATATAATTGTTTCTTCAGGGGACGGTCGATGGCGTCAAGTAATTCGTCGCTGCGCCTCCATCGCTGACACCGGAGTGACGACTGTCTGCAACTGGGGCGTCTATGACAACGGTGTCTACTGGGAGGAGTGCTACTGTGCCTCGGATGAATGCAATAGTTCTACGTTCACTAGATCATCTGCTGTAATGGTATTGAGTACTATAGTGTTAGTATTCTTATATAAACATTATTTGTGATGTTTTGGGTCCAGATAACTACTGTTGGGGAAATTTTAGGGTTATTAATAACGTTAGGCACTTGCTTAATAGCAGGATTTAATCTATAATAAATTATGTCTTATACAAATATATTATCAACATTATCATGCAACACTATCGAGCTGGCAACAAGCAAATGTATAGACAATTAATTTAAAAAAAAAGTACTTTATTAACATTATTAAGTCATTAATATCATGATATTTTTGTTGCCTGATATTTCTATATTTACATTTATTATTTTTATGATTCGAAAGATCATTGTACTTTTAACTGAATATTCAAATTTGATTTTGTTTTGAAGTATGCAGGAAGTATTATGTTTGTAAAAAATATGAATAAAATAAAAATATTAATTCTTTGTAGGAAAGGATAATATGGGACTTGTATAATTCTTGTCTGGTTTACGTAATTTTGTTTTGGGAATCTCATCAATTTTCTAAGAATGTTTATTTTAGAGAAACTATTTTAACACATATTATTAAATTTGTTCGTAATTATTGGCTGATTTACATTGGGTCAGCAAAAGCAGGTCAGTAGAAGTACATTGACAAGTTGGTTTTCACGTTTGAGGCGAGAGCTATTGTAACGACGCAATGTACTTCTACTGACCTGCTTTTGCTGACCCAATGTAAATCAGCCATTAGTCTAAGTAAATTTTTCTTTTAAAATATATTATGTTTTGTTCGGTTTTATAAATAACTAACTTTGAATATGCTTCGTTTTTTAGATCATTTTACTAGAGCTTGCAATACAGCTAAGTTAGTATATACAAACACCTATTTTGACTGAGACAAAGTGACAATGGAGCCTTAATAGTTAAGAAAAGCATTTATGTATTGTCTTAGAAATATAATAAATTACCGTCCATTTTTAGCACTAGAATTTAAGTATACACGTTTTTTACCATACATTCCTAAGATCCGCTTTATACATTTGTGAAAGCATTACTTAAATAAATTTATATTTACAAATGTAATAGTCTGGCAGGTTTTATCTTGTCTGTTACCACCCGGATACTTAACTATCCATACTCTTTACATAATGTACAGTCAACAGCATAAATAAGTGATAATTTATGTACCTTGTCACTTTCAATCGTTTCACAATTTTGTATAATATATTTTAAACACGATGTTAAAGTGACAAGGTACATAAATAATCACTTATTTATGCTGTTGACTGTACAACAAAGTCTCTTCTCACCGTCTATCGCTCTGTTTGTACGCTTAGATCTTTCAAACTACTCGACGGATTCTAATGCAGTTTTCAATAAATACCTAGTGATTACAGAGGAAGGTTTTTGTGTATAATAAATTTTAGATTATGTACGGATGTTACAGATACCTTTCATAAACCGAAGCGAAGCGAGGGTGGGTCGCTAGTAATATTAAAAATGTGAAAGTGACTCTGACTGTTACGCTTTCACGTCTAAACTGCTTCGATGAGGTATAGAGATATTGAGGAAGAAAAGGGTACTTACGACCCTTTTCTTCCTAGGACTTAACTCGGACGGAGTCGCGGGCAACTGTTACTTACTGATAAGTTTTAAAGTGGAGCGGCTACAAAACTATGTAGGGTGGTAACAACTGCCAATCTGACAGAGTTAAGGATTCCACAGACTATAACTGTTTTATAACTGCAGTAGCAAATCAGGCCGTTTGACAGTTAAAATTCTGATAAGGAAAGCAGGGATATAACCTTAAAAGAACTTTATAACCTGTGTTGTAATGCAATGAACTGATAGGTCAATTCAATATCGTCCTGTTAGTCAGTTAGACTGTTAGTGCCTTTTAATGAATCTCATTTTGTATTAATATTTTATATTATACATGTATGTATTGCTAAGTAATGAATTTTATGAGTAAATAAAGACGTCAATTAAATATAAATGGTTTTTCTTACAATGCACCACTGTTCTCAATTTATTAGCATTGGCAGTGCGAATTAATAGACAATGAATTCTGTGTTATTTGATAACCTCTAAATGGGTGAGGAGGTTACATATAACGCTGATAGCACAGATTTTTAACAAGTTTGCTTAAAGAACTGTGAGTCCGCTTGATTGATTGATGTGTGTTGATGTGTATTGTTAGTTTGTTGCAAATTATTTTACAGTTGGTAGAGCGCTGCAGCGGTTTGCTGTAAAAAGGTGCCAATTGGTACCTTCTTAGTTGCGGACTTGGGTCTCTATTCTACTCGAAACCATATCGCTTTATGTAATCATTTGACGCTTATTTTCACACAGAGCTGATTGCCCGACAGGTAGGTACACTTATCCCTACCGAGCTATCTCTACTGGTAGGGATAAGTGCACGTGTTTGTGGATTTATTTCTACCGGTAGGGATAGATGCACTGTCCATTTCCACTATTCGCTACTCTACCAATAATTAACCAAAATTAGTATCATGTCAGTTCTTCAACAGGCCCGAAGGGCCAAAACACTCAGAACTAGGAGCTCCGCGTGATTTTAAATTCAAATAGAAATTATTGTTAGAGTAGCGAATAAATAGTGGAAGTGGACAGTGCACCTATCCCTACCGCAGAAATAAATCTACAAAAACGTGCACTTATCCCTACCAGTAGGGATAGCTTGGTAGGGATAAGTGCAGTACCTACCTGTCCGGCAATCAGCTCTGTGTGAAAATAAGCGTACGTCGAAAAGGTTACTTATGAGCAACTATAGAACCCTGTCGCAGAGAACCGCAATAATTAATTTTGAAGTATTCATTTATTTTACGACTTAACGCTGTCATTATCTCAGGGTGCCATGATGGTTTAACAAGTTAAGTTGTTGACCGTACTTAATTCTGCGTACCTAATGTTTAAGGGTAAGCGGATCAAGTTTAGATTATGATGGCTCTCGAACTATGCATACCGATAGTTTTGAGTGTAAGGTACTGTGTTACATCCCTAACGGTTGCCAATACCTTCCAATGTGGTTTTCTAACTCAAGTTTATAACCGATGCTTTTGCGGTGAAGATCATCACGAGGAAACCTGCACATTCGAACAGCTGAGTCAAAAATCCTGCAGGGTCGACGTGTAGGTATCCGAAAGAGTCCATCTGTACCAGATAAAAATGAAAGTACAAATATAAAAAATTGGTAAGTATGTACTTACCTTAAGGTGGGTACAGACTGGTGAAACGTAACATGCAATGTGTCATGCAATGAAAGAATTCACCGTACAAAGTTGTTACCTTTCATGATACATTGCAGCAATGTGTACGGTGAATTCATGACACATTGCATGTTACGTTTCACCAGTCTGTACCCACCTTTACCTTTCCTTTATTTATTAAGCAATTTAAAATGAAATAATTCAATCTCGATAAAATTACAATATAATTATCGGTACAGTATACTTGTATAGGAACAATTCAGAATAGGAACAAACAAGGTGCTCAAAAATATCACACTTAGGTACGCCTGACACAATCGTTTACTTTCGATATTTTTAAGTAAGTACCCACCTACCATATTTGGGCCTATATTCTAGTCGAAAAAAACATATTGCTTTTGACAAGTCACCGTATTGTCAACGTTACGATGGCTCTTTTATACTTTAAAAAAGCAATACGATAACATGGCAAAGGCAATATGGTTTTACCGATTAGAATAGAGCCCCAGTTAACTTACACTACGATGACTTCACACCTATTATACCCTGTTATCAACGTTATGATCACAGAACAGAAAAAACAGTAGAAGTGTCAAGTGGGCGTGTACCGTGTGGCACGGTTGCGGAGTTCCGCATAACCTACCGTACTTTTGCCGCGATCGTTTATTTCGATATTTCTAAAATAGGAAATAAATCCAGAAGTATGCCTTATTGTGCTATTTTGGAATGTAAAAACGATAGCCGCACCAAAAACATTTTCCATGGTGGCGTATTGTTTTTATGATAGTTTGAGTACCTATTGGCGACAACGTGGGCTTATTGTCTAACGCATTCGCAATCACGATCGTTTTCATTTTGAAAATCGAAGGCTTGTCTGCATACAAAATGAAAACAATTGCTCTACTTAGAAGCCGGTTGTGATTGCGAGTGCGTTAGACAATAGCCCCTCCGGTCTGATACTAAGCGAAAGCGAAGCTCATGCTACTTCCACTGTTTTTTCTATTCCGTGGTTATGACAGCTCTTATTTACTTGACAGTAATGGCGGCCGAGTTATAAACAACACGTTACCTAAAGTCAAACTAGAATGGCCTCCCCAATCCGATATATTTGATGGCGACTACAAAACACCATGTAAGTACTTCGATAAGGTTTTACACGTAAACAACGATTTGCTGACCTGCAATCCATGTAGGGATAACGTTAATCAGTGTTCGTGGTGGCTGATAATAGAGATAAGCCACTTGTAGCGGCCGAGAGCGTTAAAACGTCGGGAGGTTCCGTTTTCAAAAACAATGCGTTAATTTTCATTATGACACAGTTTTATAATTGGAAATAAATTTTGCCGACCTTGAGTTGTACAGCGCCTGGCAGAGGATTTGTTTGAACAATTACCCAAAGTAGTTTATTAATAGCAGAATTATATAAATACATAAATACAATCACGCCTCTTTCCCCCCACTTGCTACGATTCAAACTTCCCTCGCTTCCCCCACACTCATAACGCCTAGTGCCTGCTATACGGCCACATCTCAAAAAACCAATATTAAGAGAAATCGCCGATCAAAGTTTTGCGAGTTGAGTGTGCGGCAGAAAAAAGGGTCTAATTCCTTAAGTTTTGGGTCAATAACACTGTGGTTTAGGTTATTTTGTTGTTCATTATATAGAGCTTCAAATGAATGTGCATTTTTTTTTCAAGTATGCGTAGTTTTTAAAGTACTGGCCTTCAAATATAGGCACTTCGTGTTGTGGCCATATCTCAGAAAGTATTTTACGAAATTTCGAGATGTGTCCAAAATCGCAAAAGAATTAAATGACGGTAATAAGCATACTATCATACAAAAATACATTTAAAAATAATAAAATAAATGGAAAACACGAAAAATTGTTATCAGATACCTTTATTAATCATCTTTGGCACAGTAAAACATTATTATATGCGATAATCAATGTCTCGAAGTATGCCTAACGCGTAAATTGACAGATAGGTATATAATTTAAGTAACCTATGTTTGAATATCTGCCCAGCTAAAATCCAGTCTCCTTCTGTGTGCACGACAGGCACCGACCAGATGCTGCGCCAGAAATTAACCATAGCAGGAGCATCCGGTAGGTGTCCGTCGCTCACTCCTTGATCGGTTCCTTCCCACTTTCGGTACACCTTCCTCGGATCACTTTGGAAGAGGTGATTTTGCTGGTATCTATCTACACGCTCTCTATAGCGACGAATACGGCTTGGCCACGCGCAAACTTTCTGCTTCAGGAAGTCGATACGTTCCGTGACACAGGCCATAATAATGTTGGGGCCTTATTCCGGTCCAAGCAAAAGCCTGGTTCACGAAACGTATGACTCGGGGGCGTTCATTGCCCCCCTGAAGCAGACTAGCTTTCCTATGAGAGTCCTAAACTTATCAATACGCCGCTCAACTCGCACTTGCCAAGCGGGGACAGACCCGCGAGCGCGCGTCGCTCGGTCAGTGTCCGAAATTTGAATTTTTTTGAATCCTCGCTGGCTTGTAAATATAATAATAATAATAATAATAATAAATTTTATTTCAGGCAACGAGGCCCATATTTACAAATACCTTATAGACTAACATACATATCAATATAAAAACTTAAAACTAACACCGAGGTGCCAAGCAAGGCGTTTAGGGCTCCCATAAGTGCTAAATTTCGTTTACTGCCAGGCAAGCGTGGTAAACGAGACCTAGAGTTGGGTGTGGACCGATACTGCGCGATCGCGTCTTCCAAAGCCCTCCTTAGTTGCTCATTCACCTGGCTAGTTACGCTTATATTCACACAATCCTCAACGTCGCTAACGGGATCATACTGCACTGATATCAGTGCGTGTTGGGCGACTGGCATCGAAGCCGATAACGCAGCAGGAGGGTCCCGTGATGATGCGGAGGTTGTACGAATATGTAGCGATTCAAGGCGTAGCTGATCAAGGTACAGACTGATCCAGTCGCCGAAGCCGCTGAATGGCCCGCACCTGATCCGATAGTCATTGGGCGGTAACAGTGATGGCTGGTTCAAGAGTCTGAAACAGGAGCAGCATTCGATCACGGTACGCAGTGAGGTTAGTTCCTCCCTCTGTAGCCCCGTATTATGCTCGCATGCAATTTTCATTATTCGATGTTGACCATCGCATGCGGTGCACTAAATCCAGCCGTGCGCAGAGCAGGATGCCCCGCAGGCCCCAAGCGTGCCGGCAGCGGTGGTCGCACGTCACGTAGGTGGTCGCGACGGCGGAGGTCGCTCGACTCGCTGGTGTCGAGTGCAGTGGCGAACTCATCACCCAACAGCGATGGCGACATGAGCTGAACGAAGCGGGCTGGGGTGGAGGGCGTGCTATCGCAGTATCCGCGCTTCTGTTCTATTCGTTCTAGATCTTGTTATCATGGTTTTTGCATGACATGATATGATATTAAATGTCAACATTGTCACGGGGTAGTAAGGCGCGCCTTCAATGGTTGGGTGGTGCCGATGCTCACATACTCCTTTGGCATACTAAGGTGGACTCAGACTGAGCTGGACGCCCTGAATAGGGGGATCCGTCTACTGCTTAAATCACATCGCATGTTGCACCCACGCTCATCTGTCATGAGATTGTACATCCCAAGGAAATGTGGAGGTCGAGGCATTTTAAATGCTAAGAATTTCCACAACCGCGAGGTGTGCGTGCAATCTCAGGGATTATTTCCTTGGCAATGAGTGTGGGATGCATCGTGGTTGCAGTAGACAGGAGCCTCACGCCTCTCTCCTTGGCAAACGAAAACTGGCGCAGACCAACGGTGTTGAGCACTGAAGACCGCAAGAACGTATGGAAAAGCAACGAGCTACACGGACGCTTCTACCTGGCCCTAACAAGGCCCGACGTAGACTTTTTAGCGTCCGTGAAAACCGAAATCTTTGGGGAACCGAAGGTTTTGTCTGTGCAATTGCTGACGAGGTCATAATGACGAACAATTACCGGAAACATATTCTGAGGGATGGCACGGTCGACATTTGTCGAGCGTGCCGTTGCCCCGGCAAGTCCCTCAGACACATAATTTCAACGGCGAGTACTTGCTCATACATCCAGGATCATCCATCAGCAACTTGCTCTTCAATAACGGTCTTGTTGAGTCTGAAGTGCCGTACTATAAGTAAACACCGGCGCCAGTTCTCGAAAATGGTCGTGCTACGCTCTATTTGGATCGGTTTGTCATCACGGACAGGACTATTGTCGCCAATAAGCCTGATATCGTATTGACAGATCGATCTCAATCGATCGATCTGCCCGGCGGCAGTGCTCGTCGACGTCACCATCCCGCATGACGAGAACCTCGTGAAGGCCGAGAAGGACAAGCTCAGCAAGTACCTTGACTTGGCTCACGAGGTGACCGCTATGTGGGATGTTGTTTCGACGATCTTTGTCCCAATAGTTGTTTCGGCAAACGGTCTTATAGCGAAGAGTCTCGACCAACACCTCAAGAGACTCTCGCTGGATTAAGGGCCAGATACAGAAGGTAGTACTCCTCGGCACGCATTGTGAGGAGGTTCCTCTCTCTGCAGCCCTAACCACCGGTAGCTTGAGCCCTGCCCCGCTGCCGGCGGCACTCATAGGTTAGGTTTTTTATAATGTATATTTTTTGTATTAGTATTTTATTTTACTTTTATTTTTGAATATTTATCATACAAAACCTATGTACAGAAAATTTAATAAATATCAAAATAATAATAAAACAATACATTATAATGAAAGGAGTTAATGATATAACTATAATTTTATAATAATTTCACTTCCAATAAGTCCCCAGATTTTATTTTATTTATTAAAATCTGAAGAGTGGGCAACAGACAGAATTGTGTGTGTAAAAAAGTTGATTGACCCTTATATTGTTATATTACAATCTTTAGGTATATTAATCATAGGTAACGACTTATAACTATTATATAAAGGTACCTACTTACTGTAGTTGTCTTATCATCAAGTGATTTTTATTTCGTTTATATTTTGACGCGTTCATTGTAATCACGGTCTTATTTACTGTTGTGCGGTGTGGACGTAACTCAAAAACTTGTTCCGAACGTTTGTGCTACACGGCCGCAACTCCGAAGTGTCTGAACAGCATGGTAGTTTTGCGTGCGATCGTCGCGGGCGCAAGCGGCGGACTGGCGAGTGGCCATATTGCAGGTAAGGGATAGTCGATTTTTGGAAATTTGCATAAGGCCACAAGTGCATTAAGAGGCTTTAGAGGATAGTTTTCCTTATTTTTTTGAGTTAAGGTGGTAAATTAAACCCTTCTGACCACGAATCTGCAATAATATCAAAAATTAAAAATTTTGAGTTGCGGCCGTATAGCAGGCACTAGGCGATAAGTCTCTAGCAGAATTCCCCAATTCGATTTTTGCCCCAGAGGTACTAGGTTAGTTTAAGCTTATCCTGACTCTTTAGTCTCGTCTCGACTCGACTAAGTTCAAAAGGGAAAAACATAACCCACGTAAAAAATGCGTGTGTAAAATGTAATAATATTTTGGGAAAAATATGTAACAATTAATTAATTGGTGTGAGATTCCACTGGTATGGACTTATTTTGTTTATTCCTTAGGGATTCACAGTATTTATCCACCGAGAAAAAAAATCTCTGCACATCCTACTCGTATTATTTGATCATTTCTATACTACACTTGCGTAAAATTGACTTTTAAGCTCGCCTTTTATGATCGCGTACTGATAAAACCATTAGATATGCACGAGTGGTTGAGTCATGATTTTATCTTATCTATCTAGTCTTGCGCAGGGGTCTTTGGATCCTTTTTATTTAAAATCATTCTTATCAGTTACATAGTCTAGGTTAGCTTTTAACCCAACGATGAAGAAGTTAAGTGGAATTTCCAGACAAAGTAGCTCATACATGATTTATTTTATCAGTGTATTATGTACATTTGTACAGTCAGTATCAGGAATAACCTTAATAATACGTCACATCATATTCATACTTATACTCTTTTATTTATAATATTATGAGATATTACATGTCAAAATAATTACAAAACTTTGAATAGTAGGTACTTTAGACAACATTAAGAATAAGTTATCGATTAAGTACACTGTTTGAAATTAGAATGTCATTTTATAATTCATTAGTCTAACATAAATTCATCTTTGAATCACCTTTACTTTTCGTAAAAGTATATCTAGTTTTACAAAATGTATCCCTTCCACGGACCTCTAATCAGACTAGGTACTAGTCGATGGCGATACAAAAGTCCGCTTCAAAGCCCTAACTTTGAGGAAATTTCCGATCGGCTTACGAATTTTCTTAATGATGATACACTAGCGTTAGGTAGTTACTCGACAGAAGAAAATAGTTCGTGCTCAAAGTTAAGTTTGAACTGCTACGCGAACATGATGAACTTCAAAGCGACAAGGTTCTAGAGTGCAAGTCAATATAGCTATTTAAGGATCTTAACGTTTATATTTTTGTATTTGATTTTGAAATAGATTTTTAGAAAAACCTGTGGCAGTTTTACTACGGATCCCCAAAAAGTCGGTAAACATGTTTGGCCTTAAACTGATAAGCTTCTGAAGTAGGTACATGTTATTGTTATTATTATGAATATAAGTCCAGTTCACCTAATTTTATAAAACACGAGGTTTAAAACAAAAAAAAACCGGTTAAGTGCGAGTCGGGCTCGCGCACCGAGGGTTCCGTATTGAAGATAATATGCTTGGTAACCGCAAAAGAAAATACTCATTTTGTTACAAGCTTTATTTTCCAGGCAATAAGGTCGATTTTGACTAGCCTAAATTTTAATTCAGATATTTTCTTAGTTTTTTTGTTATTTCACAAAAACTTGACCTTGACCGCCATACTCAAACACATATTAAAGACACTTAATAAAAAGGTAATTTTGAAGACGCGTTGGCCTAGTGGGTAGTGACCCTGCCTACGAAGCTAGCGGCCCGGGTTCGATTCCCAGTATAAGCAAATATTTGTGTCATGAGCACGAGTATTTATGTCTGAGTGTTGGATGGTTTCTATGTATTTAAAGTATTTTACGTAACACCTGGCCATAATGTGAGTTTTATCGCACGCTGCGCGCACGGTAAAACTCGCATTGTGGCCAGGTGAAGACGTAAAATTGTGTACTCATCACGGGCAGTAAAAAAGAAAGCCCTTTATCGCATATTTACAACCCTCGCCTACGTCTCGGGTCTCAAATACCTGCGATTTCGGGCTTTCTTTCTTTTACAGCCCTTGTTAAGTAATGTACTATATTTCTCGATATCAGTATTTATATCATGGCCTAGTAGGTACCCATAGTACAAGCCTAGAGCTTTGTTTGGGACTAACTCAAATTGGTCTGAGATTGTCCCATGATATTTATTACTTAACTTGTTGCCTTTTCAAACTTGTGTGAAAAATCGTCTCTAAAGGTCCGTTGGTTGATAAATAGTTAACAAACTGTTGAAATTTGAAAAAAATAATCGAAAATTTGACACATTTCCTTGATATTTAACGATTAATGATTTTTTTAAATTTGTTATTTTAACTAGGTACTGTTGAAAAAATAGGCCCTGAGGAACGACTTATGGCCTTACTTATAAACGTGGAATAGTCTTGGGATAGCTAAACCATCCTTTGTCCTTATCTGTCAAATTCAAATGTCACAATGACAGATAAAGACAAAGCGTGGTTTATAGCTACCCCACGATTATTCCACGTTTAATCATAACTGGCTCTCAGTGCGGCCGTCTTTTGTTGCGAAAGGATAGAAATAACGGGATAGACATGAATTGATTTTGAATTTCATGACTTTCATTATTATTTGAAACATTAATGAGTTATGCACCCGTTGAAGTCTTTCATTGTAAAAGAGAAATGGTAAAGATCAAACAAACATCAAATACATATGATTAACTTGTCTAGAGACAAGTAAGATACTAAGTTACTAGGTAGGTTAGGTTCGTTAGGTAACTTAAAATGCCCTAAGGGCAAATTGTCTAAAAATAGGGCTCCGTCTACTTTGTTAAGACAAAAATATAAACATAAAATAGCAATGTGGTCATTTTGCGACTCAGATATTTTGAGATGTAAGCTCGTCGGCCTTTGTGATCATTTTGCGACCTAGGCATTCTACTACCTACTAACATCTCGCGTTGTTGCTGGCACTTCCAGAAATCAAATAAGAATTGGTATTGTAGCAGTAATACTGTTCGATTAACTGTTGCTGCGCTAGACAAACATGGCCGCTCTCAAGGGAAATAAACATGTTAAAGTCCGTTTACTTGCTTTAGCTCACGTTGGCAACGGATACAATCACAAACACACACACCTGTTGCGTTGTGTAATGTATTTTTAACTGCATCTCTTACTGGAAAATATTTTAAAGAACTGTACCTTTTAAACTGTAATTGATAGAGTGCTGGTTTTCTTTTCTATTTTTAAAGAAAGGGACATAATGCAAGAAACGTAATTTTTAAAATGTATTTTTATTTTTTCTGTATCATAAAAACGGTAAAACATACAAGAGTTAATTTTGGTAAGATAATAGTAAAAAAACAAGAACAAATATAAAAAATCAAGTCAAGTGTAGGGCTCGCGCAATTTTTTTATTTGGTAAACACAACATTTAAATTGAAATATAATAATATCTATGCGCGGTAGTACGGAACCGTCGGTGCGCGAGTCCGACTCGCATTTGACTGGTTTATTTTTATTTTTAATCTAATACAAATTGAGTTTTTCAAAAATAAGGTCTATATACGGTTTAAGAGCATTCTGAGATTAGAAACGAGTTGTTAATAAGCAGTTAGAGCAACATAACCAGGGTTCGGAGGTCATATCACGGTAAGAGTTAAGATTAAAGAGAGATATGGAGTCGACATCCATATAAACTCGCCCCATACTCATACTCATACTCAATCATTTATGTCATTCCACAGTTTATTCACATCATTAACATAGAAAGTAACAATTTATATAAACTGAGTTATAGTTGATGAAAGGC